>CM067364.1:69447620-69595833 GCA_034401795.1 Chaetoderma sp. LZ-2023a
TAATTTGACTTTTGGTTGTTGCGGTCTGTGGCAGCAGCAGTAACCAATTAAATTTATTTCAAAATATTCAACAGAATGTTTATTAACTTGTACATTCACCAAGGCCATACAATTCGTACATTTGACGGACAATTTCTGCTTCACGATTATACCTTACACATACACAATCCTAAATACCCACCCCAACCGTACGCGTAGCGGTATTCTTAGGTTTTCTTTCCGCAAGTGCGTTCGTACGTCTGTGAGCTCAATCTCATAGAACTTCTAGGCACCAATAATGTGGATGCTCGTCATTTTTTAAATGGATGTGCCAGATTTGGTGATTCTATCTACTTGCGTTCCAGATTTATAGTTATTTAAATGTATTTTCCGGGATGCACTTAGTCAATCAATAACCTAGAGATTTGACCGTTTGACATCAAACTTATTTTTCCCTCGCCATCTACCATATGCATAGATATGCAATATTTATGATTCTACATTCTCGGACTCCGATATCTACGCGCAGATACTCAGACAAACAAACAATCAAACAAACAAAAAAACGCCCAAAGCAGACAAACAGAAGACACCAGCCACAATACTCATACTGGCCTCTGGCGGCGTGAGAACTGACGAGTAAGATAGTCCTTTAAACGCACTATTGCTGTAACAAGCAGTTTTTAACTGACGGACAAACATGCTACCTTATACAATGCATCATTAAAGCAAGCAAAATCTCATAAGGAGTGCACATATAAAATATCTGATCTGGAGTCTACATGTATATTTTACACAAAATATCAATGAGGTGTGTTATTCCTCTCAGGCGTGAGCGCGCGTGTGCGTGCGTGCGTGTGCCTGCATGCACGGATGCGTGTACGCCTGTGTGTGTGCGTGTATTCGCGCCCGTGCGTACGTGTGTGCAAACTCAGGGCGGGGAGGGGAGGCGTGATGGTTTGAGGAAGAATTTACGCACGGGTAATTTGTTCTCAAGCCGGACTGAGCAAGGGTGTGTGAGCGGGCGTCACCCTCTCATATACGATGTTAGCGGTCTCTCCACCTCCGATATTTTACAATCTTAATCTGAATCCATCTCCTGCATTTCTGGAAGTAAATATACATGATAGATTGGCTGTGAAATTATCTTATTTTGCCAGCTATTCCTGATAAAAAAAGATATATAACGTATCACTCTGAATGGAAATCTTTTGAAATTTCCCAATACTTCGTCGTGAATTATGCGAAAATACCGTGGTTCTAGTTGCAGGCATTAGTAGTGCCGCTTAATTAAAAAACAAGGGAAGAGTTCACTTCGTGATAAAAGCATGGGGATTTTGTATATATATACCTTTGTAAGTCTTTATAAGATCAAGAACCCAATACAATTCGTCTTACAAACGTGCTAATTTGCATAAATCCAAAATGGCCGCCACAAGAAAAGATAGTTGCCTATATTTTCATATATTTTCCGAGTTTGAGCTTTGTTACTCTTTATAGAAATCATTGTCACATTTTATTCCTCCGAGATTGTTTATCTTACATATTTTGTCATTAGACAATGCCTTAGTATGCATATTTCCAATATGACCACTAGTTCCACTCAAATATCACTATGCGTTTAGGAAAATTATGACAGGACAAGTACAGTTCTAACCTGTTTTCCCTCTACATTTGTGTTTTGCTCTTTGAGAGAGCTTACTAATGATCTTCATGTCAGTCTTCAGGTGTAATATCGAAATCGTTATGTGCCCAAAAGTACTGATTTGTTAGCATTTACTCCTGATATAAGTTAGACTAATCTCATTGTAAAGGCATACAACCACCCTGGCAGATGCCCAACTCTGTACATTTAAGCGCATTTGATGACTTCCTGTAATGCTGTCCACTGTCGTTTTCTTTCCAGCCCCAGCCAGAAAGCCATCGTACGGTAGGTTCCTGTGCAAGGCATTGCCCCTATACGTAACTAACTTGGTACACCACTCTCTTACAATGCGCAAACAAGGTTTCAGTTGGCGGGATATTCTCAAGAGATCTGGAACCTTGAGAAAATAGATGTTTCCCGGCGTCGTTCACTGTCAACAGCTCATAAGTCCTGCTATACAAGAGCACAACTAACGTTTGGACCTTCTTTAAAGAAAATGTGTGGAATTTCTGCTAGATAGTTGGCTACGGCTCGAAGGGTGTTTGTGAGTTGTTCGAAGACATTCCAAATCCCACAGCACGTTTTTCTCCCACGTCCTGTAACTAACGAGACATTATCACAACCAGTTAGGCTATGAAACATGGGAAGAGTCGTCGAATTTTCAGGGTCAATATTCGCAAATATACCGTGGGAAGCAATATATCTGAATGACTTTCCAGTCCCAAAAGCCACGCATAATTATGTGATATTCACCTGTTTGGTGACACACACAACTAGAACAACAACAACATCGGTATCCAATGTGCGAATGCTTACATTTGAGTGGCCATTCTGCACACAGTCTTTAACATATAGGAATATCATGCTGTCAGTTTCCTCGTGGCTACACGGTTGTAAGTTACTCATGTCCTTGCCACAATATGTAGACAATAATTGTGTGCTGAATGTGGTGACAATTTCTGTTCCCCCTGGCGGTGACGATTTGGTCACGCACTCTGCCAAGTAGAGAAAACTCTCCTCCTTGTTAGCATCAACCTGAAGATATGTTGACCATTTGGCAGGCAGCGGTGTTATATCAAAACACGCCGGCGTTTCCCTGTCCCTCTTTTATCGCAGACAGATTGTTTGAGACTTGTTGGCAAATATCAACTCTCTTGACAGATTTCAAGCATTTGTGTATGTTACGAACGAATATGTGCATAGCATATTCATTAGCATGTGCACAACAGTGGCACTGTCTAGGATTTCGGCACCTACAGCTGGTTTGTTTTCAGAGATCAGTGTATTAGACTTGTCGATTGGGGACAAACCAGTAAGTCTGACTTTGGTCCTTGCTTCATTTTACCCATGCTGGCATGTGTGATTCTCGTGTTTGAGGAATTCAGCTATAGATTCCCACCACGTGATTGAGGAGCTAAGTAAAGCCTGGAGAGATGTGCACAGTTTTGTTTCAAAGACACTATCTAACATGCAGTATTTGACCTTTGGACGGTGTTCCAAACAGTGAAACTTTGTTCTTAGGTATGGTGTCAGTGAGTGGCACACGACAGCTAACCAAACGCTGTAGAGCAAATTCATCATACTGAGTTTGTCCAATAGATTCACTTGTCTTGACTGCATCTAGTGTCGCTATGTCCATGATACTGTTGGTGTCAATGTGATGTAACTCGCCACTGTCGTCAAGGAAAGATTTCTCCACTCTACAAAGATTTTGTCCAGCTGATGGGTACTTGTCACAAACTCTTTCTGGGTTGCTTCAATTTGATCATGGTGTTTCGTTTCATTTTGAGCTGGTGTATCTTTGAATTCTTCGGCCAGTCTGGCCCCTCCGGCCCACCTAACATCCATCTTAAGAGCACACTAGGATTTTGCGTCAATCCGATAGCACCCCATCTCCTTTCACCAGTTGATTCAGCTGTTCATCACACTGGTCAAGGGCCAGACGAGAAATTGTGAGACGTTTTCTGAGCGGTGATATGACCATGTATGAGCTCAGAATGAATGCTATGGCTAGTCGGTGTGATCCAGCGAGAACATCCATGGAGCCATCTTTCCCAGACACTCTACATAAATTTTGAAGTCGCCATTTCTGAGAGACTATACAGAGTGAAATAGTAGGAGCTCTATCTTCATGGTTATGTATCACTACTTGAATGGTGGTTGCGTTTCTTCCCACATGGCTATCAGTGTACTTTTTATATGCTTCCTTCAGAAGAATGTGAAGAGCGATAACGCTTACCTGGTGGGGCCCATCGTGTGTGTGTTACATGACTGCCACTAATCATACATTCTGCCTTGCCTGGCATTGTAATATGTGCATCTACAAGTGCCTCCTACCACCCAGTCTCGTTGAACCATTGATAGAAAGTTGTCAAAACATTCATTGTCAATGTGTAACCCATCATTGTTACATAATGACCCTCTCCGTATTTATCTGGCCATGTCCATTGTGCCTGTTTTGTCAAGGCATACAGTCCTTGGTTAGCAGTGGCTACACGAGTCTGCCCAGGATTAAGATGTTGCACAGCCTGACTGACAATTCCCATGGAATGATAAACCATTGCGCGGTTATGGGCGCCCATGGGATGTTGTCATTTTAGTTATAGACATCTTTCCAAGCCTCCGACAGCGTTTACGGGCAGATACATCTGTGAGTATATATCGTCTTCCAACAGCGCTTACGGGCAGATGCTTTTTATATAAGGCAATCTGCCTACAACGGTAAAGGTTAACGATCAGCAAAGATCAACTGCCCGCAATAAAAAATAGTAACTTGCTTAAAAAATGCTATATATGAAATTTAAGCGATACATAGGTAGAGGACATCAACAGCAACTTATGTATATGACTTTTTATTTTCTCAATTTATTAGAAATGCAACGTCCCACAAGGGTGGTCGGAGGACAACTGTCTACAAGTCATGGAATATATATATATTGATCATGGGTGTTTGGGTGGATGGGGTGTGGTGAGGTGGGGCGCTACTGAACCAATACCGTGTCAATACAACTTAAAAAGACCTTTATTTTTTCGAGAAATCCAATCGTCTAGCTGTAAATTAGGCCGATCGTGTATATAAATGCTTTCAAATGTTGGGTTTTCTTCAACATAGTAAATTCTACATGGAATCATATTAAAACGTCACAAATACTTTACAGGTAAGTTCAGTATCAGGTTTGGAAAAATTGTTCTTATTTTGGCGTACGTTTTTCTATTGTTTCGCTCATAAGTTGGTCATCCTGTCCATGCATCTTGCTTGGAGTGCGTGCGTGCGTGCGTGCGTGCGTGCGTGCGTGCGTGCGTGCGTGCGTGCGTGCGTGCGTGCGTGCGTGCGTGCGTGCGTGCGTGCGTGCGTGCGTGCGTGCGTGCGTGCGTGCGTGCGTGCGTGCGTGCGTGCGTGCGTGCGTGCGTGCGTGCGTGCGTGCGTGCGTGCGTGCGTGCGTGCGTGCGTGCGTGCGTGCGTGCGTGCGTGCGTGCGTGCGTGCGTGCGTGCGTGCGTGCGTGCGTGCGTGCGTGCGTGCGTGCGTGCGTGCGTGCGTGCGTGCGTGCGTGCGTGCGTGCGTGCGTGCGTGCGTGCGTGCGTGCGTGCGTGCGTGCGTGTGTCATATATAAGCATTACGTATTGAGCTTGGAGAAACTTCAGCTTATCAAATAGTCACGTGCATAATCAAATAGTCACGTGTTAGCTGATGTCACACTCAAAATAAGGTACTACTGTGACGAAAGGGCACGAATTGAGCAGTTGGTCTTATTTGGATTTACAATTTAATAAACATTCTGTTCAATATTTTGAAAATATTTCACAGGGCGATGTTGCTGCCATAGGCATCCCCAACCCCATACTCAACGAGATTTTGATTTCTCGCTCCCCACACTCACCCCACGCCCCACACATCAGGTAACTGAGTGTATCAAACCACACCGTCCCATAGTACGATCTGGGGGGGGGGGGGGAGAGGATAATGTATCATATTGCACGCGCTAAAACATCGAGTTAAAAAGCTGGATTCAGGGATTTCATTTCAAAAGCTTGGCTATCATTTTAATTACAATGATCCCATCATTCGACCCTCGGCACGCAAAAGAGTTTGAATAACAATGAAAGATAACTCCTACTGATCAGCGACGCTCATCAATCACTTGAAAATAACGTAACGGACAAAAAACGTGTCGCGCGCGTGAATCCCTCACGTCGGTCTCATGTTAATAATTCACAGCTTTGTCAACATTTGTCGCGAATGAAACAAGATTTAAAATCATCTGGCAGCCATCTTCCAATTATCAGCGTGTTAAAACATTAAACAACTCGTCCCGCTCGAAACATGTTCGATCTTGGGGGAGAGATATTTTCATTATTTGTCACAGTTGCGCTTATACCTCAATAACGCAGGTTGCCGGGCTTAATAGCTGCGCCGTATTGGCCCGGTACAATCAAAGCAGAACAATAGAACAGACTAAACTCAAACCGAACAGACTAACGCTAAACCTCACAGCCTAATGTGTCAAACAGAACAGTCTATTGCCAAAGAGAACGGACTGTTGCCAAAGAGACCATGCTTTTGTCGAACAGAACAGATTAAAATCAAACAAAACAGACAACTACGACAAACAGAACAGACAACTACGACAACTAAACAGACAACTACGACAAACAGAAAAGACAACTACACCAAACAAAACAGACAACTACCACAAAAAGAAAAGACAACAATGACAAAGAGAACACACAGCTATAACAAACAGAACAGATAAAAATGACAAACAGAACAGACAACACTGACAAACAGAACAGACAATTACGCCAATGAAACAACACACTTATACCAAATGATCGAGATGCCCGAAACACAACAAACAGACAGTATTATAATGCCTTTATTGGCGGTTCTGTTTGTCGTAGTTGTCTGTTCTATTTGGCAAAAATGGTCTTATTTTGGCGTGAGTTTTTCTATCGTTTCGCTTATGCGTTGGTCTGCCTGTCCATGCATCTTGCTTGACGTGCGTGTGTGCGCGTGTGCATGCGTGCGTACGTGCGTCAAGTATGGACCGATGAACCGATGAAAGATACTTGAGTGACAGATCAAGTCCGCTATTGATAACCGATCTTGATGGTGGGGCGGGGGGGGGGGGGGGGGGGGCTCACAGTAGTCCTATTTTACCGTGTTTTTGTGATGTCTTGGTCCTGCTTTGCCCAGTTTTTCCTGTTTGCCTACATAGGCAGCAACAACGCCCAGTCGAATTAGTTTCAAAATATTCAACAACTTAACTGCATAACTTTCTGGAAATTGATACTCAGTTTGTTCAAAGATCGATCGATCACAACACGAGTTTAGCTAGAAGGCATAGCTAAAACTGGACCGGTCCATTGTTTGCTGAAGATATGACGTAAATCCTTTCACCACACATGCGTAGGCAGGTAAACCAACCACGTGATACCTTTGATCGGAGTACCTCGATAACAATTTCGATCTTGACCTTAGTCAATCTTACCCTAAAGACCTATTGACTGTTCTTTAAAACATGTCGTCCAAAGAACACATGATTTAACGAACCGCCATCTCATTGTCACAAAAAACTTGTCCTCTGATAATAGAGGATCCGATCCGATGACGCGACGTCAAAATCAAATAAGTCACTTGTTCGCTGACATCATGATCAAAATGACGTAGGCCCTATGTCAGTCACGAAACATGAAAACATTGATGAATGTATAATTTAATAAACATTGTTGAATATTTTGAAAATAATCATGTAGCTCCCAGTCAACTTAGTTT
Organism: Chaetoderma sp. LZ-2023a; assembly: GCA_034401795.1. Taxonomy (NCBI): domain Eukaryota; kingdom Metazoa; phylum Mollusca; class Caudofoveata; order Chaetodermatida; family Chaetodermatidae; genus Chaetoderma; species Chaetoderma sp. LZ-2023a. Next base: position 69,455,019 of record CM067364.1, read on the forward strand.
CAAAGTATTCAAGACCGTACCTGTATAACTACAGGTACCTTGAAATTTATGTTCTGGAAATTCTGGTTTCAAAGTTTCAAATCGATACGAACACGCGCACAACGCGGCTAGAAGTGGGAGGAGCTTAGCTAGAGACGGGCGGAGCTTAACTAAGAATGGATCCCTTTGTTACTGTCAGGCTGTGCTGCCAGAATATCTACAATGTTAACTGTTTTAAAACCACCACAAAAAATACATAGGCGTAGTAACAGTGCGTGCGTGCGTGCGTGCGTGTGCGTGTGCGTGTGCGTGTGCGTGTGCGTGTGCGTGTGCGTGCGCGTGCGCGTGCGCGTGTGCGTGTGCGTGTGCGTGTGCGCGTGCGCGTGCGCGTGAGTGCGTGCATGCATGCGTGTCTACATGCGTGCACGCGCGTGCGCGTGCGTGCGCGTGCGTGTGTACGTACGTTTGTGCGCGCGCGTACGTACGTGCGTGTGTGTGTAGGTGTGTGCTCGCGCCTGCGTTCGTGCGTGCGTTCGTGCGTGCGTGCGTGCGTGCGTGCGTGCGTGCGTGCGTGCGTGCGTGCGTGTTCAAAGTGGGTGCTAGCTTCCCACAGGTTTTCTTTCTCCCCTATAGTGTATTACCATAGCACCCCAGATTTTGGCCCCATGCACCCATTGATATTCCCTCCACCCCAATACCGCCACCGGTCAAAAGATGTTTCTACACCCCTGAAATAAAACGATGTGGTACAGGTCAACTAGCATATAGCGAAGTATTAGCGGTGGTTCTTTAAGACAGGTTGTGGTTGACCACCTGTCTTAAAGGACCACTTGTTTTCGTGTAGCTCCAAAAGCCGTGTGCTCTGAAGAGCGGGTTTAGCTACACGCAAAACGGACTTACTTATTACTAGTCGCCACGCTTATAATCAGGGAGAGTCTGTTGATTCTTGACCGGTAATGCGCTCAGCAATCAACAGCCTCTTCCTGGATGATAGGCTTAGAGAAAACTAAGGGGGCAGATTGGTTCCCGGTCGGTCACCAAGCTGTTAGTTATCCGTGTAACAGTCTAGCCGCATAGGGCCTACCAGAGCGTGATTATGATAAAATATCAATTTAAAACCAATTATTTTATAAAAACTCTACTCATTTCCCAGAGCATGGTGGGTATTAAACCCACATCAGATCACAGATGACTGGTTTAGTGCTGCTTAAGTATTCCAGAATGACAGGAATTTCAGACCCCGGAGCGAGAAGACCTGAGCGATGTGTTAGAATCACTGCTCGCGACAATGCTATCTCCGCGCATATCTAACAGAGCGACTTGTAAGATAACTAGATACCCCACCCATCTCCTCGCTTTTAGCCACTCTTGTGCCATCAGCGCCGCTCACAACGCTGCTTATGTAACTTAACACTTTATTGATCAATATTTTTTCCAAGAAAATTGAAGAGAAAACAATTATTTTGCAAAATTTGCCATTGGGAATTAGGGACAAATTGCAAAAAAATCGCTTTCTTTTGTTCTGCAAATCGCGATTTCTTACGACCACTGTATATGTCGTATTAACCATGTTAGGCATTAACACCTAGCACTCTGATGTAAAAAAATTTTAATTTTCAAATTAAATTGAAAGATGAACTGGTGAGAGTCTTTCAACAAATTGACAGCAATATCCTCCACCAAAATTGTTGAAAATTTTGCACCGGTTTCTTTGTTATTGCCACGGTAACGGATAGAATATCGACATCAGAGTCGTACGGGCTAAAGAGTTAATGGTCACGAAGACTACATTTTTTGCTTAGTCACTGTCCATAAGCAGATCAAGAGAAGAGATTTTTTAATCTACTGCTAGAATGACTGGTTCATTTATCTGGCTCATTTATCGAACCAGTCATTCCAGTGGTACATTAAAAAATAATCTCTTGGCCCGCAAATCGCAATCCTAAAGATAGGCCTTTCTAGCCAGCTTGACACAAGAGGGTTTGGCATCATGACTGGCAGGCCGGTCATTTTACCTGGTTCAACGAGCCAGCTGTCCGTAAATAAACAACTCTTATTGAAGTTGCCCATGATTTGAAATCCAATATGGCCACCAAGGCATCAACAGCCATCTTTAAATCGATATCTGAATAATAACTCCGATGAAGTTTGACTGATTATCGGTACTAACCCTCAAATTTGTTCAAGAAAATTGTAATTTTCTCAATAAAAATTGACATTTGGAAACCAAAAGACGATTGATTATTTGTGTGGAGAATTTATCACTTAAATGACTGGCTCGATTATTGAGCCAATCATTCCCGTATGAAATTTTCAAAAATACTCAAGCGTTCAAAGATTTCATATGACCATTGAACTAAGTGTGTTGAAGAAGTCTGCCAACAATGTCCACAATCCGGACGGACCGCCAAACACCACTAATCATCTTGGAGAAATACTTCCAAGTGATGACTCTGCCATCATGTGTTGGATCATTAAACAATAGAGTGGTCCATTTCTAGCTATGCCCCGCCCATTTCTAGCTAAGCTCCGCCCCACGTTCGGCTAGTGTTTGGATAGATCAAACCCTGAATTCCCAGAATCCAAATGGCAAGATAGCTATACAGGTAAATTGTTGAATATTTTGCAACTATGAAGTTGCTAATGTCTATTAATTAGTAAATCCATCAACGATATACAATTCGTACATTTGACGGAATATTCCAGCTTCACAACGGAGTATTTCTCTCAATTATGATTATGACGTCAGCCTACACGTGATGTAATGGGCTTTTCCTAGTTTATCCATCCATCATGTGCCGTCATATGACATCACAATCGACTAAGTGACATGTGTGATGACGTCATAACCAAGATGACTCGATATCTGTACAATTTAATAAATATTCTGTTCAATATTTTGAGACTAAGTTGACTGGACACTGTTGCTGCCATAGGTAGGAACAGCGGCCAGTCAAATTAGTTTCAAAATATTTAACATCTTAACCGTACACTTTTCTGGAAATTGATAGTCAGGGAGTTCAGAGATCCATCGATCTCAACACGGAAGAGGTGTGGGTGGAGCTTAGATAGAGATGGGCGGGGCGTATCTAAAACTGGAAAGGTATAGATCACCACGTCATATACGTTATCAACAGATCGGATTCATTTGTTATGTAGGCCATAGCTAGGCAAAGTTGGAAAAAATAAGAGACCATGTTCTTAAGCACAATATGTCATGGAACTTGATCCCTGATTGACATATAAATAGTTTGATTATGACGTCACATATTCGAGTGACAGATCAGATGGCCCCCACCCACACCCCACACACACCAAGTCAGAAGAAAAGACACATTTTTAGTTACAATGAGATAGTCGTCCCTTAAGATAAGTGGATTTTCGGCCATATGACGTAATAGTCAGGTACCTTAGCGACAAAAATGGAGCATAGCGTTACATGCTGGACAAAAGTACCACACTTTCAAGGTACGTACTTAGACATATCTATATAGATTTTTTCAATGGATCTAAAAATATATCCACTATTCTTCAGATTACACAATATTTTCAAAATGCCCGCCATAATTCAATATTTGGCACAAAACGGTGCAGTTAAAGAACCTTTTAACTATGTTGAACTATAAATTCAAAGTAGAATATATTTATAATCTGTGTATACACCCATGATTGATTGTTTGGTATATTATTCCTTATTTTAACAGGATTATTCACTAAATAGAGGAAAACCTGCCTATTAAGACCACTTGTTTTGGGGCTAGAAGATGGTGGCTCTTTATGATGGATTGCTGTAAGATCGCCGGACTTAAAATGCAAGCAAAAGCTTTTTCTTATAGCGACTGAAATGCAATAAACAATCATTTCTCTTTAAGAGCCCCTTAAAGTGTCCGTTATAGACAGGCTTTCATGGAACGTGCTTAAAATTGCATTTGTCGTCGTATACATCACTCAACTGATCAGAGATTATTACAACTATATGCAATACATGTAGATGTAGATATACATAAATAAACACCCTGTAGACGACATGTATGCTCTTTATACTATCCACTATGTCTAGTATAAGGACAGTTTTATTAGTTTTTTCTTTAAAAAATCGTCCGGAGATATACTCCTCTCAAACGACCTGACAGCTTTCAACCCAAATTTCCATATTTTCCGGTGAAAATGATCCAGGTGAGCAACACTGGCCCTTGGGCGTTTTGTTATGGTGGTCATCATGAAAATATTACTGTTGGGCAAAATTATTGGCCTCACTATCCTCTCTGGATCTCTCTTCACTATACTTCTCTCTCTCTCTCTCTCTCTCTCCCTCCCTCCCTCCCTCCCTCCCTCTCTCCCTCCCTCCCTCCTCCCACCCTCCCTCCCTCCCTCTCTCTCTTTCTCTCTCTCTCTCTCTCTCTCTCTCTCTCCCTCTCTCTCTCTCGCTCTCTCTCTCTCTCTCTCTCTCGACGGTTTTACCGTAACTGTGGGGACATCACTTTTTTCTCTCATTTTTTGATTTTCATTTCCTTTGTGTTTCTGTGTGCGTTGGCAAAATAAAAAATACTTCTAAGATGGATAGCGATTATTACCATTAACTAAAAAAAGTGAGAGAACACTATGGGGACGGTCCCCACACAGAGCAATAAATACTCAATATGATGTACATGTATTATAATATTTAATGTGTTTATACGTTTACTTTGTTATTTTGTGTATATGTTTATGTTTGCCGCCTATACATTTTTTCTGTAGGGAGAGGGCTTTTCTAAGTTTCGAACAACTTGTGCCCAATCCCATTGTAATATATGCAATAAAATATGTTTAAAAAAAGAAAGAAAGGACACTTACACAGTTGTGTACATGGAAAGTCAGCCATTGCACAACTACATATGAAATATCTGATTGCCCTTTACTTGTGTGTGCATTTAATGATCAGTTCTTTACAGGTTTCTGCTGCACAAGGTATTGTAATTGAAACCAAGCTCCGTCTTTGCCTCTTTCAGTGACTATCTTTCTTTTATTAGGTTTGTAGTTGGTGTTGGGACAGGTGCTTCTGCAAACTTCACTGACACTACTGCTACGATTGTGTAACATTCTGAATGATCTGGACTTCCAGAAGCCATTGTGAAAGGTCTAGGGCACTGTGTGAGCATCACTTGCTCGCATTCTGTACAGAACTGACAGATACTGATTGCTGTACCACATAATGATTCCTATGCTGATGCGGAGGATGGATTGTGATCTGTGTTGCCTAATGTACTGACTGAGTAAAGTTACTTTCGAAGGAGTTGAGGACACACCAGCCGATCTGATCAAATTTGCTTACAAATGTATTTAGCAAATGAAATCTCGATATTATGAACACGGCATTACGAAATGTGTATGCCAATCTCTGCCAAACAAGCCATAAGATATCGATTTCTTGTTTGTGGGTGTATTTTGAGTCCAGCGTACACGACCATTCGCTGCACCCACATGAAGTCTGCACAGTCCTCGTTTAAAGACCCTCTGGAAAGCTCCTGAGAATCTGCCAATATTTTCTAGGCACGGTGTACATCTTCCAGATACTTTTAAGGACAACTATAGGTCACATGTTTGCTTGTGATCCAGGATGCTTCTTCGGTTTAGGCAGTTCGACAACGGTACATTATAGATTGGGTTGGGGTGGGGTTGGGGTGGGGTTGTTGCACGAAGGCAGAATGTACTATGTGCGTACTAGATTTGGAGACGATATCATCTGCATACGTAAGGAGGACATTGCTGATGCGATCGGGTTCAAATGCACGCCCATTTCTCAGGGCATTAAGTGCCTTATCAATCTCAATTGTAGTGACCTAGAATCACCCACAAATGTCGTCCGAATAGGTGAACTGTTTTAAAGCTATCCTCTGATCGCATCTGCTTTTCACTGGTCTGTCCCGACGAAGCTACCTTCAGTGCTATGCATGGAAACAAATGGTGGTAGACCAGTAACTCTTAGAGCCCAGACCACCCTAAACATGTAATGGCAATCATATATGTCTGTGATGTCTGCCAAAACAGCCACCCTATATGGTGGTGAGATCTTTCAGTCGTTCACTGATGTGCCGAAATACATGTATGGCATTGCATTCTTGGCCTAGCTTTGTATGATCCTTGCTCTTACCACTCATAGATGATGAGCCGTGGTGCATTCAGTTGTTCTGACAGCTTTACGAGGAGTGAGTATGTAGTGTAGCACACAGCTCTGGTGTTATTCTTGACAACTCATTTTACATTTGTCACTGATGCAGCAATGCATTTACGAACTGTTGATAAGGCCCTGTTTGAGTTTAAGTTCATGTCAATAGTTGCTATCTGCGCCTCGAGCGTCTTCTTGAATGACATTTGAGTGGTGGCGTCATTGACGAATTTCTCTTATTCAAATTGACATTGTTACGTTGGTTCCCATGGTTCTTAAGCAGCAAACAAATTGGATTCATATGAAGGCGGGAGACCGAGACTGGCTTATGGTTTCCATATGAACCGGAGTCTGAAATAGTGGCTTTGCACTGATCTGACATAGCACATAATTAATTCGGTTGAAGACAATTGTTGTGGGCTTGGAGCCTTTCTCCGTTCTACGGTCCGTGATGTGTCCTGTTCAAAAGGTTTGGTGATGAAATGAGTGCCTGAAGCACATATTTGTGGCAAAGAGACAGGGAACACCAATGAAAAGTGCCAGAGCATCGCCATTGCTGTTATGTTTGCCCATAACGTATGACCCCACTCATGGTGTGTGCTGCATCCTTGTCCGCTAGGTTTGTCTAGGTTGGACTTGAAGGTAGAACTCAGTTCACTCAGTTCGGCATAGAAGAACTTGATTAGGGCATGATCCTCCTTGGCTTTTTCAGCAGTTGGACAATATGCCTTCACAGTGTGGCACTTGGTGGAGGTACCATTGCACAATGCTGTGGCCAGGTCAATGAATGCAGCACGATCGCTGACGAATCCAAAATATAGGATGCGATACAATAGCCGCTTCCAGATTGCAAAGCCCAGACCGCGGTATGTTACCTGTTACTACTGCGTGCAGATCAGCTTGTGACCAGTCTACAGTTGCTACTTTGAATGAGTGGATATGTCTGTTTCTTGAATGCATGCAACATCGGTGTTATAGTGTTCAATGTCTGATCTTGATGTTTCTCGCTTAAATCAGGTGCTCAGGCCACACATATTTCATATTGTGATTGCAAACTCATGGGGAGATTATGACGACTGAAGATGTTGAATATTGTGTTTCTTTGAAGAAGCCTAGACATGGTCAGAGTTGCCTCTGAATGTGGTTGTCAGCTCGCAAACCTTGATACGTTGTTAGCAGTTTGGGTTTCACAAACGTGGGACTTTGTGGGCCAGCTACAAATGTCTATATCTAGTTAGGCAATCAAAGGTGTAATTTGATTAAATAAGAACTAAGTCGCCTGCGGACATTTTTGGAGGCATGACTGTATCCTCCATAGATGTTGCCATATATGTCAATGACTGCTCTGCACACGTAGTAGAATACCGTATCAGATTCTGTTGTTCAGTGTCACAAAAGAAAAGCGTGTTGATCTTCGTCGCTAATGATGTCGGCATTAGCTTTGATAGTCTTTGCTTGCTATTTGTACTGGTATGACCCGGTGTAATTCTTGGGACTTTCGTATATAGCAAGAGCATCTTGTCTTCTGCCTTTTGAGCATGTCGTAAGAGGTTTCCCACCATCCTTTTGGAACACTTCAGATACGTTCCAAACCATTACTTGAAATGAATGAGGAACAGAAATTCATATTCTTAATAATAATGCATATGGGTTTATTTAAGGAATGAGTTCATATAACTTTTCGAGTTTGTGCTTTAACATGACTTACTCTTAATCACATATCTTAGATATCCGTCATATTGTGGCTCCAAAGACAGGTGGTCATTATAAGCCAGGTTACCCGTATTTGTGTATTGATATTAATCAAATAATAAATTATATAATATTGCATCAATGTATATATACATCGATTGCATATAGTTGGAATACGCTCCGGTTAGTCGTGTGATACGACTGCAAATATAGTTTTAAGCACTCTGTGCAAGCCTGTTTATAACGCACACATTCATGACATTAATTGTTAATACAAATTGGTCAGTATTAAACGCAAATGATCTTTTATTACATTTATTTCGTTTTTGTTGCTATAATTAGGAAAATGCGTTGCTGGTTGCTATTTAAGACGTGTAGTCTCATGACAATAAATACTAAATAGCTACCGTCTTCTAGACCCAAAACAAGTGGTCTTACTAGACAGGTTTTGCTCTATTGCGTGAATAATGCTGTTAGAATAATGAAGAACATAAGATAAAATCAAGCATTGATGTGTACACTATGTATAGGTGTATTCCGCTTTGATTTTGATGTGTCCATATAGTTAGAAAGTTCTTGTACTGTACTGTCCAGTGCCGTTATATTGCATTTTGGGTTTGTACCTAGACATATTTTATTAGATTTTTTCAATGGATCCAAAAATTTGAATCATTATTTTCCGTATTATGCAATATTTTCAAAATGGCCTCTGAAAATGTGGTACTTTTGTCCGGAATGTAACACCCCATGTCACTAAGGTACCCCACTATAAAGAACCACTGCCATTTAACCGGAAGAGAGGTCCGTAGACGTAGAGTAAGATTTACTATACTGTTGAAAATTGCAGAATAATTACAGATTAGGTCGATAACATTTCTCGATCTTTCTACACATAAATCATGTCTGGGTTTTGAGGGCCTCTGGCAATCGTCACTAACAATAGGAATTAAATAATTAAACGGCGACTGGGGGAAGTCCATGTCAACATTATTGCCTAGTTATTGGTGAATTGATTGCGGTCATTGGTTCGGCGTTTGAAGATCATTCTTAGATTGGCAGGTAGACCGCTGGTGCGAAGTCGGCCACACTTCCGTGCAGGTGTCTTCAGGAAGAATTAAGAAACAGTTATCTGCAGAGCGCGTATTAGCGCATGTTGTCTAAAACATCGTGTATGTAAGTATATCATAGGAACGAACGTTAGCCTCTTTGTCATCGCGCACCCATAGGTACGCACACACGCATGCGCGCGGTCAAGCAAACTTACGTACACAGCAATCACTCTGACATATCTACACACTATAGAAGTTATCCGCCTCTTCCTCGACCCCACTCCCCCTCCCCCCCCCCTCTCTCTCTCTCTCTCTCTCTCTCTCTCTCTCTCTCTCTCTCTCTCTTCCCCCCCCCTACCTCCTCCCTCTACCTACCACCCTTCTCTCCCACCCGTCATCAACCCTGCTTGTAAGTCCCATATATCATAAAGCATATAATCAGCGGCGTCGTAGCGTGGGCCTGGTAGCAAGGGAGACAAATGGTTAGGCGGGGGTTCGGGGGTCCTCCACGGTAATGGCTTGATGTCTAAATGGTTTCAGACATCCTCTCATGTATTGTATGATTACCGTATTCTGCGGCTGTAGTTCTTCTTCGCTTTTGCCCACTGTGCCTTGTCCTCAGCCGAAATCCTTAGCTTCTTCAGGTCGTTTCTTGATTTGAATTCAGTTCAAGCTTTCTGGATCCTGGATCCTGCTTTCTTGAGGTCACCTCGTAGCGCGCTTAGCAGATTTACGCAATGATGTCCTCTTATGGCTTTGTATTTGCTGGCTCCGAGTACGGCGAATTCCAAGGTGTCTCTTCTGGCATCCATAGTACATGGCCAAACAGAATTTTACAGACAGCGATGATGTCTAAAACTAGTCTTTTTGTCAAATGAACCTTTGATCGACGAATCCATAGCTTCCAGGAAGACTGGAAAGCTATATTCCCCATGACGCAGCCTGCAGCAATGCCAGCAGTACAGCAAAACAGTGAGCCCAGGATGGTACTTTTCCTCCATGGTTCGCCGCCACGAAGTGGATCGTCATTTTCTTTAGTTTCATACTTTGTAGATAGGTTATATGTGGGTGAACTCTGTTTTGGATTCATTTATAAAGAGATTCTCAATTTTTAGTTTGCTTACAGTTATTGGGAAAAGTTGGGCAAGGGGTTTCTTTTCCTCATCTATGAAGTCCACGTCGTCGGCATATTCCATCTCTAGCACAGTATGGACACTGGGGATTTGGTCTTGTGGAATTTTTCTCATGTATTCCTGGAAGTAAATATGTCCTTTTACTGGCTATGGAGGTATCTCATTTTTATTTAGACACTTTCTCTTGGAATACGAATATTTAAAAAAAGTACGTTTCATAAATCCCAAGGGGGCACATACCCACCACCCACCCCGCTCCACTTGCACCTCACCCCCTACATGCTACGGCCCTGATAATTATGCAAATAAGCTCTCTATATCGTCTTGAGATTAAGCGAGAAAAGGAACGTTATTCTTTTTAACGAGCAATTATGTCCAGATGATAGTATGTAATCTTTCAACACTGACTATACAAAGAAAACTATTCAACTGAAAATCGTTACTGCCTTACTCAGCAACGATATTCAGTTAGATGTTTATAAAATCTGCAACAACGCTTCAACTTATCAACTCTTGAAAGTTCAGTGTCTCAGTTGCAATACAGGAATGATGTTGAATATTATGAAACTAATTTGACTGACATCTGTTACTCCCATAGGCAGCAGCAGCTCCCAGTCAAATTAGTTTTAAAATATTCCAGAGAATAGTCCTTATATAATAAAGAATGTTATCCTTTCTGGGCTGTAAGGTTAAACGGTTGGCAATGTACGGTAGCAAACTATCTTAGGACAGTCATCGTGCAGGGTGACAAGTACAGTTATAGGGCTACAAATCGATCGTTAGGCTTTGAAAATAATAGCCACTTATGACTTAGATATATATTTACTATATAATGGCTTTGGTGCGTTATATATATCGTATATATTTCAAGTTATAATCTGTATTTTGTATAAATACTCCGTGTATAACCTCACCCGTCAACAGAGATGACAGGATCGCTCTGAGCCAAACGCAGAGACTAAAATCTAATCTATTTAATCCCATTACGCTCTTTAACCCATGACATTCCGGTGTATGTAATTCGAGGCAACTTCTCTAGGAAAATTGTTGAATATTTTGAAATTAATTTGACTGCGAGCTTCCAGTCTAATTAGTTTCAAAAGCATTCAACAGAGTCTTTCTTACATCATAAGGAATTTGTGATTTCGCGTATGTGTATGGATTAACGCGTTAACACTCATATCAGCCAAAAAAACGGCTTCTGCAGTGGTCTTGAGAAATGTCCATTTGCAGATCAAGAGAAGATTATTTTTGAAAATTTACCACTGGAATGACTGGCTCGATAACCGAGCCAGTCATTTCAGTGCTAAATTTTCTAAAATACTCTTCTCCTGGTCTGCAAGTGGATATTTTCTATGAGAAAATTGAAATTTTCGAGAAAAAATTCGGGGTCACCGGGTTAAGGGGGTTAGTTGTTATAGGTCTAATGATATTTACAACAAATTAATGATAATTCGCATTGATTATTTTCAAAACGATTTGAGAGATAGCTGTCTTATCATCAAACAGCAGCTTTCACTCAAATTGTTTTCAAAATATGCAACATTTTAATTCATGCGCAATTCTTTAAAAAAAATAATTATTTTAAATTTCAGAATTAAATTCGTCAATAAAGAGGTACGAAAATGATAACATCCTAATCAGTAAAATTCATCGGCTTTTTGTGTCAGTTTCACAAACTGGCGGCTCCTGTGGGCTGACAGGCGACATATTTCACGATGATATTTGATGACAACGGGACAGGACTGTTAATTATTAAACCTTTTTTTGCACTCGTCGAATTATACCGTATTAATTTTAGCTCGGGGGTTCCAAGTCTCAAATTAATCCACAAGCCATTATCACTTTACGGTATCAAAGTTTGAAATAAGCTTAAACGAAAGGTACCGTTATCCGTTGATGACTATATTTGACTAAGAAAATAAAAATAATTTGATTATTGAATGTCCATTTTGCACTTTTGCAGGCGAAAAAAGACCATTCTTTTTTAGAGATTTACCACTGGGATGACTGGCTTGATTGTCGGGCCAGTCATTCCAGTGGGAGATTTTCAAAAATAGTCTTCTCTTGGTCTGCAAATGGGTATTGCTCAAGAGCTGTCGGTTTTGGCAAGCTTGACCATGAAAGGATTAAGATAGAGACAAATCAACTTTAACCCCCCCCCCCCCCCCTCTTGTGTCAACAGCGCCTCAAAGCGCTCAAAATACTACTTATATCAATTACACATTTTGCCAAGGTCAATATTTTCCAAGATATTTTAATTTTAGAAGACTATTTTTGTGAACTTACCACTGAATTTTTTTCGCCGGCTTGACCATTAAAGGGGTAATGGTAAAGAAGATTAAAGTTTTGAAGTGTCTATCTGCAGGCCTAGAGAAGAGCAGGCCCTATTTTTAAATACCTAACCAGTCATTTTAGTGGTAAATTCTCAAAAATATTCTTCACTACACCTTTCAAATCGGCATGTCTGAAGACCACTGCAGAATTGTTTTTTGGTCAAGGGGTTAAGAACCACAGATCACATGACCTTTTAACTGCAAGACAACGGTCTTTTTAAAGCCGATTTAGGTGGCGGTGGCGTGGTGTAGTCTCTAGCTCTTGGGACTACTTAACCAAAGTACGCGATTCGCACCTGAGCTGTGCGCTAACGCTTGGAACCATGTGGAAATCTTCTTCACTCCTCGCTGCCTCTCTCCACCCAGGAGAAAAATGGGTACCAGTGTAAAAACTAGGGAAGTTACCAATAATGGACTAATAAAACCAGCCTAGATATGGCGTGAATGCGACCTGGAATAGGGGACTCGAGAGACGCCAATCAAACCAGTTACTTCTTGATCACATACCGAACAGAATGACAATCCTGTCACCCACTAAACAGCAGGTGAATTTCTCAAACCTGTATTAGCCCTTTAACTCTCGAATTTATTAATTTTTCTCATAGAAAATGTCCATTTGCAGAGCAAGATACCATTTTTGAAAATTTACCTCTGGATTGACTGGCTCGGCTATCGAGCCAATCATTCCAGTGGTAAAGTTTTAAAAATAGTCTTCTCTTGATCTGCAAATGGGCCTTTCTCAAGACCACTGCAGATGCGGTTTTTGGCTGATATGCATGTTAAAGGGCTAAGACACAGCCTTCTTTAATGCTTCCCCCCTGATTGGATCGATCGATCCCTGAACTCCCTGACTATTAATTCCCAGAAAATTATACAGGCAAGCGGTTGAATATTTTGAGACGAATTTTACAGCAAACAGTCAAAACAGTTTCAAAATATTCAACAACATTTTAATTAAATAGTAAAGCCATGCAATTCGTACAACAACGCTTAGTCCGTCATAAATTATGCGTTCGTGACGAACTTATCTACGCCATTCATGATGTCATTGATTGTGACGTCATCCTACACGTCACGTAGTTGATAACGGCATCATAAGATTGATGGATAAACTGGAAAGGTCCATTGACGCCATAGTGGACGCTATAGAATGTTTAATAGGAATCTGTTTCCAGCTATGCCCCGCCTATTTCTAGTTAATCCCCGCCCACTTTTTTACGCGTGTTGGAATATATTTATATATATTTTGAATCCTCAATTCCCAGAATCCCAATTTCAATGTAACTATACAGACAAGATTTTGAATATTTTGAAACTAATTTAATTGGCTGCTGTTTGTGTCATGGCAGCAACAGCTCCGAGTCAAATTAGTTTTAAAATATTCAACAGAATTAGGCCTTCTTGTAAATTCATCAAAGGCGTACACTTGCCGGACATTTCCAGTTTCATGACGGAGAATTCTACTTCATTATGCTTGTGATGGGGACCTTCCCAGTTTATCCATTCATCAAGTAGGCCTACGCCACGATGCGACATCAGCTCCCTAGTGACGTAATGGACCTTTTCAGTGCATCCATTCATCAAGTAGGCTTACGTCACGATGCGACATCAGCTCCCTAGTGACGTAATGGACCTTTCCAGTTTATCCATTCATCAAGTAGGCCTACGTCACGATGCGACATCAGCTCCCTAGTGACGTAATGGACCTTTCCAGTTTATCCATTCATCAAGTAGGCGTCCGTCACGATGCGACATCAGCTCCCTAGTGACGTAATGGACCTTTCCAGTTTATCCATTCATCAAGTAGGCTTACGTCACGATGCGACATCAGCTCCCTAGTGACGTAATGGACCTTTCCAGTTTATCCATTCATCAAGTAGGCCTACGTCACGATGCGACATCAGCTCCCTAGTGACGTAATGGACCTTTCCAGTCTATCCATTCATCAAGTAGGCCTACGTCACGATGCGACATCAGCTCCCTAGTGACGTAATGGACCTTTCCAGTTTATCCATTCATCAAGTAGGCCTACGTCACGATGCGACGTCAGCTCCCTAGTGACGTAATGGACCTTTCCAGTTTATCCATTCATCAAGTAGGCTTGCGTCACGATGCGACATCAGCTCCCTAGTGACGTAATGGACCTTTCCAGTTTATCCATTCGTCAAGTAGGCCTACGTCACGATACGACATCAGCTCCCTAGTGACGTAATGGACCTTTCCAGTCTATCCATTTATCAAGTAGGCTTACGTCACGATGCGACATCAGCTCCCTAGTGACGTAATGGACCTTTCCAGTTTATCCATTCATCAAGTAGGCCTACGTCACGATGCGACATCAGCTCCCTAGTGACGTAATGGACCTCTCCAGTTTATCCATTCATCAAGTAGGCCTACGTCACGATGCGACATCAGCTCCCTAGCAACGTAATGGACCATTCCAGTTTATCCATTCATCAAGTAGGCTTACGTCACGATGCGACATCAGCTCCCTAGTGACGTAATGGACCTTTCCAGTTTATCCATTTATCAAGTAGGCTTACGTCACGATGCGACGTCAGCTCCCTAGTGACGTAATGGACCTTTCCAGTTTATCCATTCATCAAGTAGGCCCACGTCACGATGCGACATCAGCTCCCTAGTGACGTAATGGGCCTTTCCATTTAATCCATCCATCATATGACATCATAATCTACTACGGGACGTGCATGATGACGTCATAATGGCATCATGAATGGCGTAGATAAGTACGTCACGATGCGACATCAGCTACCTAGTGACGTAATGGATGAATGACGTAGATAAGTACGTCACGATGCGACATCAGTACCTAATGATGTAATGGACCTTTCCAGTTTATCCATCCATCATATGACATGTAATCAACTACGTGACGTATAGGATGACGTCATATAATCAGTGACGTCATGAATGGCGTAGATAAGTACGTCACAATGCGACATCAGCTACCTAGTGACGTAATGGACCTTTTCAGTTTATCCATCCATTATATGATATCATAATCAACTACGTGACGTATAGGATGACGTCATATAATCAGTGACGTCATGAATGACGTAGATAAGTACGTCACAATGCGACATCAGCTACCTAGTGACGTAATGGACCTTCCCAGTTTATCCATCCATTATATGATATCATAATTAACTACGTGACGTGTAAGATGCGTAGAAAGGTACACCACAAACGCATAGTTGGTGACGGACTAAGCGTTGTTATACGAATTTTGTATATAGTCTTTACTATTTAATAAAGATGCTGTTGAATATTTTGAAACCAATTGACTGGACGCTGTTGCTGCCATAGGCAGCAACAGCGCCCAGTCAAATTGGTTTCAAAATATTCAACAGCTTACCTGTATAGTTTTCTGTAAATTGTTAGTCAGGGAGTTCTTGAATCGATCGATCCCAACGCGAGCGAAGTGTGGGTGGAGCTTAGCTAGAGATGGGCGGGACATAGCTAAAACTGGAAAGGTCCATTGATTATGGCATCATATATACGTGAGTGACAGATCGGACCCCTCCATTGACGCAATAGTGGTCGCTATATCCAGGCTTGATAACCTACTATAAGTAGGCCTACATATGGATTATAATCAAATCGTTGGATCCAAAACCTCTAGGCTACTTTCATATATTCATCTGTTCGGAATTACTCGTGTATTCCCCTAATTTCGATCTAGTCAATGGATGTATTTGTAACACCTCGGCTATTTCCGTAACCTTCATATTGTATTTTCCACTGTGGAAAAGTAACGTCGAATCTAACTACAATCAATTTCATAAATGCATGCATATAGGCCTAGCCCAGCATCGTAACATGGTCTAGGACTATGACAAACTCGTGGAAAATGAGGGAGGGGAGATTGTGCCTTTAGAAGATTCAATTGTCATTGTCACCATACAGCGTGGGGAGGATACAAAATTTAAATGTAACTCTGCAGGAAAGTGTACAAGAAGACGTGGCTAATATAAACCGTCTTCTCATTCAGAATGATGGACGCTATACTATAGGATATATCTAGCTAATCCCAATTTTATGGTAAATATGCAACTAACCTGTTGAATATTTTGTAACTAATTTGACCTGTTGAGAAAAGGCTGAGGGTGTGGTGGGGAGGGGGGAGATTGGGCTGTTGCTGCCTAATATATTCATTAGGATGTTTACTAAATGGTAAAGATATACAACTCGCACAGCTGGCGGACTACGCCAGGTTCATGACGGAGTTTTCTGTCAAATACGATTGACAAGGCATGAAAATAAAGAAAATGACGATCCAATTCGTGGCGCTGAACCATGGAGGAACATTAAAATCCGGGGCTCACTGCTTTGCAGCGCTGCTGACATTGCTACATGCTGCGGCCTTGCGAACATCTAATGACTTTCCAGTCCTTCTCATCGTCCTATTGCACGATCCTCGCCCTCCCACTACGTTCCCGTATCGAACAGCGTAGCTATGTGAGTGGACGTATGTTAGTACGATGGTCCTTCTGGAAGCTGTGGATTCGTAGATCAAAAATGATCTTGACAAGAAGACTACGTTTATACAACGCAACTTGCGTATCCCTGGCGCTGTATAACTGTAGAAGCTGAGCAGCTCAAAAGACAAACTTAATGCCTGTCACCTCAAGAACCTCCATACCATTACTGGGCACAGATGGCAAGACAGCGTAATTTCCAATGATGCGCTATACAAGATGTGTAATACATCGCCGCTGTCTGTAAAAGTCGCCCAGCAAAGGTAGTTCATGTTTGGCCATGTGCTAAGGACAGTTGCTAAGGACAGAGAGCTTGGAATTCGCCCTACTCGGGGTTGCGTAAATATAAAGCCGGGAGAGGACGTCATTGTATAAATCTGCGCTGAGATGTGACCTCAAGAAAGCAGGCTTAGATCAAGAATGGACGTGAGGAAGCTTAAACATTTTGGCTGAGGACAAAACATAGTGGTCAAAGACGAAGAATGACTTATTGCAGCTGTAGGATGTTTCTACTTCTACAGTCGCAGAACACAGTAATTATACATATGATTGTGGCGTCAGCCTAGTGGTGACGTAATTGATTATGACGTCACATACTTGACTAACAGATCGGATTAATCCATTCTACTAACTATAACTACAATACAGCCTCAGGATAAGAACGTCACCTGGAGAAGATGGCATTGCGTAGCTTCTCAGTTTATATACTCTTATCTGGTACAATTATAAGCCGTCTTGTAAAGTGCTGGAAAACGTTATTGTTATACCAATGGATGAATCCAATCTGCCACTCAAGTATTGACGTCATAATCTTTATAGGCTGACGTTACAATCCTAACTGACGGCCACTACTCCGTCATTAAGCTGGAGAAGTCCGACAAGTGCACGAATTATTTGTCTTTGAGATGGATTTACTATTTAATAAACATTCATAGGCAGCAACAGCACCAAGTCGCGTTAGTTTCAAACTATCTTACCTATATAGTTCCCTTGAAAATGCGATTCTGGGAGGTCAGGATTCAAAGTATATAAATCGATCCCAACACGACCACACCGTGGGCGGAGCTTAGCTAGAGATGGGCGGGGCATTGCTAGAATTGGATCCTTCTTATCCAAAGCTAGAAAACGGCAAACCAGATATAAAATGATGATGTCCCATTTACCGCACAGGACAGATAACGCATGTGACTGGGCCGGTAGGGGGGCGAATAGTGGGACAATAGGTCCCGGTAATGCCCCAGTAACCTGCGTTATCAGTAGTAGGCATATACATGTTAGAATGTGATTTCGATTCAAGTGAGCTGATACGTCCTGGACAAAGTGGATTCCGTAAAGGCAGTGGAACAACAGACCATCTGGTGGGACTATCAGAAGCTGCCTAGAAAGAAAGCAAAAAACCCCACCGGGCATGTATCTGTAGGTGTATCCCTCGATGTCGCCAAAGCATTTAGCGTGGTATGTAATTGAGTAATATTACTATTACCAGTTTACTACTGTGTTTGTCCGCGTCGTGTCAAATGTCTTTTAGGTCGTAGAATTTTACAGTGGATTCATATAGGCTATTTTGCGATATTACAAATTTTGACTCCATAATCCTGTATTAACGAGATTGACTCGTAAACCAAAAGTCGTGGGTTCGAATCCCGACTGAAGTGTGAAACCGGTCGTGGAGGGTATGGGTCTCATGGTGTGTGAATGATACAGGGGATTTCAGATTTCTCGACGCGTATTGCAAATATAGATGCGGAACGGGTGATTCCACTTGTACCTATGCCCCGCCCATCTCTAGCTCATCTCCGCCAATGATTTTAGGGTGCTTGGATTGATTTATATACCTTGAATCCTGAAATCCCAGAATCCCAATTTGATGCTAAGTATTCAGCTGCTCTGTTTAATATTTTGAAACTAATTTGACTGGGGACTGTTTCTGCATATGGCAGAAACAGAGCCCAGTCAAATTAGTTTCAAATATTCAACAGCAAGTTTATAAAATAGTAAAGACATACAATTCGCACAACTGATGGACTAATAAATGGTATTCAAGATAGTGCTAGGGAATCTAGCGCCATCTATTTCCAGATATTCCCCGCCAATGTGTAGGTAATTATACATTAAAATACTGTTGAATATTTTGAAACTAATTTGGCTGCGGACTGCTGCTGCCTATGGCAACAGCAGATCCCCGTCCAATTAGTTTCAAAATATCCAACAGCATTTGCATTTATAATATTCAACGCAATCTTTATTAAATGGTAAATCCTCCCAGTCAAATTAGTTTCAAAATATTCAACGCAATGTTCATTAAATGGTAAATCCATCAAATACATACAGTTCATATGGCACACATTACGGACTTTTTGACCTTCATGACGGAGAACCCTACGTCATTTTGATCGTGAGGTAATGCTGTGTGCGTGCGTGCGTGCGTGCGTGCGTGCGTGCGTGCGTGCGTGCGTGCGTGCGTGCGTGCGTGCGTGCGAGCGTGCGTGTGACGTCGTTGATTATGACGTCAGATACATGAGTGAGAGATCGGATCCCTCTGTTAGCAGAAAGCTTGGCTATGATAGCAGGAATGAAGGTGATGAATCAGCATCTGGTAATGACACCGACAAATCCATAAAGCGCGCGGACAACATTTGCGGGATTCCTACAAATCTAATGTTGAAAAATATCTCGCCAAATGTTTAGTTCCGAATCATCGCATAGATAGGATGCGTAGAAACAAACACGTTCAATTCTCACTCTACATTATCTAGATGCTATATTCCTTAATATGTTTAGTTCCACACAATGGACCTTTCCAGTTTATCCATCAATCATATGTCAAAATCAACTGCGTGACGTGTAAGATGGCTATATGATTCTCCCGATATTTATGTAAATTATGTTCAGAAATTCAGATGGCTTCTGAGAGCATCTAAATTAGAAAATGCGTTGGGGGATTCTTTCCGATGAGTCAGTCAACTCAGTAGAGTAGTAAAGGGGTGGGTGGAGTGTGGGCAGTTGGCTGTGTGACCGGCTCTGGGTGGCATTAAATTCCTAAGCAGTGAACACGAGCCATAATTTAACAACCAGCTGAATAATGATCCCTATTTATCTCCGGAAATGCAGAGGCGTCTGACAGTATTCATATTTCAAAATCCTCTGGTGTGCGTGCGTGCGTGCTTGCGTGCGTGCGTGCGTGCGTGCGTGCGTGCGTGCGTGCGTGCGTGCGTGCGTACGTACGTGCGCGCGTGTGCGTGTGCGTGTGTGTGCGTGCGCGGGGAGTGTGTGGGTGGGTGGACTGTGAACACCCCTAGCACCCCCCCCCCCCACGGGTCTGGTGTACCTGTAACTCTACGCTGGCTCGACACGTGGTTAACAGAACCTGGTGCCTAGGGCCTACTAAATCCTTAATCTGGCCCTGGGTGGAAATCATATATAAACATATATAAGACGAGCGTCCATTTATCAGCGTTATTAATTTCTGTGGGCCGAGGTTTCAAATAAAATTGACGAGAAATCGAGCAATGGATTGTTCGTAACTTATGTGCAAGGGGAAGAACTCTCACATGGGCTTTAGTCAGTAATGTAGCAGGAGTTATCGTTAATGCATTGCGAAAAATCAATAAATAAATAAACCCGGATTATAAACGGTTTCTACAGTTATCTTGGAAAATGTCAATTTGCAGAACAAGAGAAGACTATTTTTGAAAATTTATCACTAGAATAACTGGCTCGGTAACCAAGCCAGTCATTCCAGTGTTAACATTGTCAAAATAGCCTTCTCTTGCTCTGTAAATGGACATTTAAATTTTCTATGAGAAAATTACAGTTTTCTTGATCAAATTCAATGGTTAAAAACACAGATAGCAATTCTGTGGTCTCAGTCAAGTAGTTGATTGTGGTTGCTCAGTGCAACATACGTGGCTACATTGGGGGCAATAAACGATGTAAGATAGCATAGGTCTGGGTGGTCACTAGACAATGCCGTCTAATAGAGGGAGGCATTTATAGCTATATGCCCCGCCTATTTCTAGCTATGCTCCACCCTATTTGTGTGGAATGGATTTCAATACTTTGAACCTTGAATTACCCGAATTCTAATTTCAAGGTAATTATACAAGTAAGCTATTGAATGTTTTGAAACTAATTTGACTGGGAGCCGTTGGAGCTATGGGCAGCAACGTCTCTCGGTCAAATCTTTATCAAAATATTCAACGGAATGTTTATTAAAGGTGCATATTCACAGCAGAATGACTGAAAATAAAATTATTTAAATGGTATGCTTTTGGTCTTAAATTGTGGGCCTAGATGTAATGAAACGAAATAACTATTAACATTTGATGATTTCATTACGTAAAAATTAATATAATTTTTTAAGTTGTAAATTTGAATTAGGGGCTCGTGCCTCAAAGATATACAATTCGTACACTTGACGGACTTTTAAAAAATCACACAGGATCTTTCTTCTTCTTCTTTTTCTTCTTCTTCTTCTTCTTCTTCTTCTTCTTCTTCTTCTTCTTCTTCTTCTTTCTTTCTTTCTTTATTCTTCGTCAAAAGCTTTGGACCGCATCTCCTCCTGCAATTTTTATCCGATCAACTCCAACTTGGGTCACCTTCTGTCACCCAGCCTGGAATCGTGTGCTATTGTTTTTATTTTGGATCCGTCCAACAGTTTTCGAGTTACCCACATTTGAGTGGGCAAAAAAGTCCCATAGGAAATGTATGGTAATTTTCAGTATTGCTCTTTAAACCGTTACTACATCCAAAGACTTAATCGTATCACTACAATACTTGGCCAGGATGCTACCATTAGAGTCGTTGAAGTGCGGATCGATCTGCAAGACAGGTGCACATGTGGAAGGGTACTGCTTGGGCGTCAAAGTTACCAGTTTTCGTTGTTGTCAGAAATTAACTCTCCTTCATCAGAGAAGGTAAATGGACATATTAGAACATGCCCTGTGAAAATCCTCTCACGTTTCCATCACCCCTGGATCTCAAGCCCAGGTGGAAGGGTACTCCTTGGTTATAAAAATTACAATCCAATATTGACATTTGAAATACGACTACACCCAGTTTTGATCGGATCATTACCATACTTGGCCAGGATGTTACACTAGGAGCCCTGATGGCGTTGACTCGTCTGCAAGGTGCATGCCCAAGTTGAAGGGTAAGTGTCTTCTAGTTATGATTATAACATCAGCTAACTTGTGACGTAATGGAGGAATCAAGATTTAGCTATGCCCCACCCATCTTTAGCTAATCCCCACCCACACGTGATAGGACCGATCGATCTCTGAACTCACTGACTCAATTTCCAGAAAACTATACAAGTAAGCTGTTTTGAAACAATTTTGACTGGGTGCTGTTACTGCCTATGGCAGCAACAGTGCCCAGCTAAATTTGTTTCAAAATATTCAACAAAAAGTTTATTAAATAGTGAAGACATACAAGTCGTACAGCAACACTTAGCTTGTCATCAATGGACCTTTCCATTTTTAGCTATGCCCCGCCCATCATTAGCTAAGCTCCACCCACACCTCGCCGTGTTTGGATTGATCGATCCCCGAATGCCCTAGCTATCAATTTCCTGAAAACTATACACGGAAGCTGTTGAATATTTTGTAACTAATTAGACTGGGTGCTGTTGCTGCCATAGGCAGCAACAGCGCCCAGTCAAAATAGTTTCAAAATATTCAACAGAATATTTATTAAAGAGTAAAAGCAAACAATTTGTACAACAACCCATAGACCGTCATCAAATATGCGTTCGTGACGTACTTATCGACGTCATTCATGACGTCATTCATTCTGATGTCATTGTACACACCCCGCAGTTCATTATGACGTCATATGATGGGTGGGTACTCTGGAAAGGTGAATTAAACGTCCAAGACGAACCTAGCTACGTAATTGATTATAACGTCATTCTACACGTCGCGTAGTTGATTATAACGTCATATGATTGATGGATAAACTGGAATCTTCCATTGATTATGACGTCCTCCACGGGTGGGGTGGGGGTTTGGGGGTGGCAATACGTAAACCAAACTAGAGTTGATGTCCCCAGAAAAAATCTCGAATGCGCAGAACCACGCCTATAGGCTACACGTACGAACACGCAAGATACAAACAATGATATAGGCCTGTTTGCTTTACATTTGATTTTATTAATTACTTTGTGATAAGATGTATCGTATGATGTTCGTATGCTCTATGGGTATTTAAATCGCTATGACGCGACAATCAGCGATGATACTGAAATCTCGCCATTTCACCAAATGTGTCTGTTACAAGCATATCCTGTGAACAGAGTGGGAGTGTTATGAATAGGTGATTCGAAGAAATAATGCTTTAACATTTTAAACCATAGGGCGAAGGACGTAATTTTCCCCCAAATAATTTTGTTTCAGAAGCATACATGTTCGCGTATATCGGGTGCCTCCCCCCACCCCAACCCCTCACCCCCCCCACCCAAAAAACACCCTCACCCTCCCAACTTTGACGTGCGATTTCTAAGAAAATATGCGATGGACTTCAATGAAATTTAGCCCGCCCTTAGATATCTTTCCGTTCTGTGGACACTGACAATTTTAAGATTCTATGTCAGTTAGTTTTTTCACGGTGACAAAAAGAAAAGTCTATAACAAAAAGTGCAGGAGTCAGACATGTCTGGGATGGAAGCGCGTGTCTGAGATGTTGTCTATAATGTCCGAGTCTTATTGTCACCTGTCAATCAAATCCCTGAATTGGATCGATCAAAAAATAGAGGCGTGGCTTCCACGAGAATACGCTTTTCTCGATCTCGAATCGAAGGAGATCTCGCGTGATACGAATGGAATTGGATATGTTCAGTACCTCAAGGGGTGAGGGGTGGGGGTGTAAGACGATGCAAAAGGTTAAATGACCGGGGTACTTCGTGGTTGAACTTCGTGGGTCAACCCCCAGTAGAATTAGAGTTATTGACAAATACGGCAAAATATCTATTTTTTAAACCATTTTGCTGAAAGCTGTTGTTCCGTTTTGGCTTTTGGCCCAATATTGGCACACATCTTCGGCACCCATATGGAAGCTTCCACCTAAGTTTGGAGAAGATTTCTCCAGCAGAACTGTAGAACCAGAGATATTTAAAATAAATGGCCAAAATGCCATAGTTCTCACCATGAGGAACTGTAAACATTTGTACATTAATTCATGCACAAGAGCCATTGGTCGATCAGGCAAGCATAACTGTAGCCATAGACCAATGACCAATGACCCTTATCATTATTGACCAATGAGGCAATCATTCTTATCACTAATACAAAAATATGTGTGTCCTTGACAGTATTTACCAATGGGAAAAGTACCATCGACCAATGGGCCTGTCCTCCCTGACACTATTGACCCAGCAGAAGACATTTACCAAATGGGCAATGGTCACTGTAAAATTTGGATGAGGAAATGAAAAAATATTGGTGCTATTGACATTATTGACAAATGGGAAAATTACCATTGATCAATGGAGCAGTCATCACTGACACTATTGACCAAGTGTCACAACTCTGACATTTACCAAAGAGGCGAAAGTGAGGTTACAATAAAAAATTGGATGCGAAAATGCAAGACTATTGACGTGATTGACCAACGGGAAAGGTACCGTTTATCAACGAGGGTATTCCATCCCTGACACGAATTGTTAAATGATTAAAGTAACTAAACGAAAATTTCTGCCAAATCTTATTTTAATCCATTAACAATTGACGAAACATGATAGATTAATTTCCCGACAGGGTTCAATACTAAACACAACTTAAAAGGCTGAGTTATGGCCCTTATTGCGAGTCATGACCTCTTCATATTCATAGGGCAAATAGATATTTCCTGAAGCAGCACATCTGCTAAATTTAGTTTTAATTCATCAACAAATGACGAAACAAATGTACTTTAACCATAGGGTTGAATAGTTTAATGAACCAGAGTTATGGCCCATGTTTAAAGGTGCAGACGCTTTATATTCATAGTTCAAATACTTATTTGACTGAAGGGACATATCTGCTTAATTTGATTTAATCCGTCAATAATTAACGAAGCGCATGCATTTCCCCAATATGGTTCAATACTTAAAAAACGACTTAAGAAAAGTTAAGACCCTTGTTTAAGGGCGTGGCCACTTCATATTCATAGCTCGAATAGATGTTGCATCAAGAAACCTATCTGCCACATTTAGTTTTAATCCGGCGATAAATGTCGAAATGTGCCACAAACGCTTTCCCCATAGTCCTCAATACTGTGAAAATATAGCGAGAGCCAGTTCCCTGGTATTTGTGGGCGTGGCCACTTAATCTTCATAGTCCAAATAGATATTACATAAAGGAAGATATCTACCAAATTTGGTTTTAACTCATCGATAAATGATGAAAAGTTCTGCAAACGTATTTTCCCCATAGACTTCAATACTTTAAAATATAGCAAGGGGTATAACTCTGCTATTTTTGGCCGTGGTCACTTCATCTATATAGCCCAAATAGATGTTGACCAACTGAACATATCCAGCAAATTTGCTTTTAATCCATCAACAAATGGCGAAATGTGGCGCAATTGTTGACAGACGACGGACGGACGGACGGACGGAGGGACGGACGGACGGACAGACAGACCAGAACACTTACGCAGTCCGTTGGCGGCGTGAGTAACTAGTATTAGCCGCGAGTCTCGGCTAGATTGGAAGAATAGAGGGACACATTTTAGCTATACCACGCCCATATCTAGCTAAGCTCTGACCACGTTGCGCGCTGTCATATTAGTCTCAATATATTCAACCGCTTACCTGTATAGTTACCTTGAAAATGACGCGCAGGCAGCATCAGCGCCCAGCCAAATCAGTTTCAAAACATTCACCAGATTATAAATTTATTAGAGACATACAATTCGTACACTTCACGAACTTTTAAATGTTTACGGCGGAGCTAGATAAGTCAATCGTTATGCATTTTGATTGGACGTCAGCCTACATGTGACGTAATTGAATCTGACGTTATATACTTGAATGGCAGATCGGAAGAATTCGGTTTTAACTAATGCCGGATAAAGATAATCAGCTGAACAGGGCTTTTTCATAGTGGACTTAAACCACACATTGCATTACCGCTTTCCAAGCATACATACCTATTGTCTGGTTGTCGCTTCCCATTGTGGTCTTCTAGTTGTCTGGTAGGGTTCCCATTGTGGTCTTCTAGTTGTCTGGTAGGGTTCCCACTGTGGCTTTCCAGTTGTCTGGTATGGCTCCCACCACTGTCTTCTGGTAGTCTGGTAGGGTTCCCATTGTGGTCTTCTAGTTGTCTGATAGGGTTCCCATTGTGGTCTTCTGGTTGTCTGGTAGGATTCCCATTGTGAGCTTCTAGTTGTCTGGTATGGTTCCCATTGTGGTTTTCTAGTGGTCTGGTAGGGTTCCCACTGTGGTCTTCCTGTTGTCTGATAGGGTTCCAACCACTGTCTTCTAGTCGTCTGATATGGGTCCCATTGCGGTTTTCTGGTTGTCTGGTAGGGTTCCCACTGTGGTCTTCCTGTTGTCTGGTAGGGTTGCCACTGTGGCCTCCCAGTTGTCTGGTATGGCTCCCACCATTGTCTTCTAGTTGTCTGGTAGGGTTGCCACTGTGGCTTTCCAGTTGTCTGGTATGCCTCCCACCATTGTCTTCTAGTTGTCTGGTAGGGTTCCCATTGTGGTCTTCTAGTTGTCTGGTAGGGTTCCCATTGTGGTCTTCCTGTTGTCTGGTAGGGTTCCCACCACTGTCTTCTAGTTGTCTGGTAGGGGTCCCATTGTGGTCTTCTAGTTGTCTGGTAGGGGTCCCATTGTGGTCTTCTAGTTGTCTGGTAGGGTTCCCATTGTGGTCTTCTAGTTGTCTGGTAGGGGTCCCATTGTGGTCTTTTAGTTGTCTGGTAGGGTTGCCACCACTGTTGTCTAGTTGTCTGGTAGGGGTTCCATTGTGGTCTTCTAGTTGTCTGGTAGGGTTCCCACCACTGTCTTCTTGTTGTCTGGTAGGGGTCCCATTGTGGTCTTCTAGTTGTCTGGTAGGGTTCCCATTGTGGTCTTCTAGTTGTCTGGTAGGGGTCCCATTGTGGTCTTTTAGTTGTCTGGTAGGGTTGCCACCACTGTTGTCTAGTTGTCTGGTAGGGGTTCCATTGTGGTCTTCTTGTTGTCTGGTAGGGTTCCCACCATTGTCTTCTAGTTGTCTGGTAGGGTTCCCAGTGTGGTCTTCTAGTTGTCTGGTAGGGTTCCCATTGTGGTATTCCTGTTGTCTGGTAGGGTTCCCACCACTGTCTTCTAGTTGTCTGGTAGGGCTCCCATTGTGGTCTTCTAGTTGTCTGGTAGGGTTCCCACCACTGTCTTCTAGTTGTCTGGTAGGGGTGCCACTGTGACTTTCCAGTTGTCTGGTATGGCTCCCACCATTGTCTTCTAGTTGTCTGGTAGGGTTCCCATTGTGGTCTTCTAGTTGTCTGGTAGGGTTCCCATTGTGGTCTTCCTGTTGTCTGGTAGGATTCCCACCACTGTCTTCTAGTTGTCTGGTAAGGCTCCCATTGTGGTCTTCTAGTTGTCTGGTAGGGTTCCCACCACTGTCTTCTAGTTGTCTGGTAGGGGTGCCACTGTGGCTTTCCAGTTGTCTGGTATGGCTCCCACCATTGTCTTCTAGTTGTCTGGTAGGGTTCCCATTGTGGTCTTCTAGTTGTCTGGTAGGGTTTCCATTGTGGTTTTCCTGTTGTCTGGTAGGGTTCCCACCACTGTCTTCTAGTTGTCTGATATGGTTCCCATTGGGGCCTTCTGGTTGTATGGGGTGACACCAGCCAACGTATTCCACTTGCCTGGTATGAGGGCCACCGTGCTTCGCTAGTTGATAGTTGTTCTTGTGTGTCGGTCGCTCCCCTGTTCACAGATCACATACAATGCTACATGTAGATATTGGATTGGAATAATCGATATAAATTGTATTTGTAATGCGAATGTAGTGTCCAAATGTAATTTTTTTTAAATATTGGCAGACATGTTTAGGGCCTATACTCTGGGCCGGTGCATGCGTGGGTATGTGCGTGTGCTCGTTCATCAATTCCAGCGATTGCTGGACAAGTTCATTATTGGATGGCATGTCATCGGCAATTACCAAAACCAATTTTCAAGATGGCCGATGGTGGATATACTACGCATATATCATTTGAAGTAAGCCGACAACGCTTAGTGGCCTTAGTGGCCTTATCATCGGGAGCCGTCACTGCTACATGTCGCCATCCTCTTTATCCGGACGGACATTCCACACCAGAGCGGCGCATAGAAATGGAACAAGGAACTAACAAATGTTGTTGAATGATGATAAAATGATCAACCTATAACCATCAATAAATAACTGAAATTAATTTTTTTGTATGTAACAAAAGCAGCTAAATACCATGCTGGTCCTACGCGCTCCGTCGTGTCGTGGGGGTGGGGGACAGCAACGTCACTAATTCACCTTTCCAGAGTATCCACCCATCATCTGCCCGTGTATGACGTCATAATCATCTCAGCGCGTGTATGATGACGTCACAATCATCTCAGCGCGTGTATGATGACGTCACAATCATAACGTCACAAAGGGTTCCACATAGACCGTCACTAAATCTCATATACTCCGACACGTTGTATGAATTGTGTCTTTGTAATTCTTTGCTATTTAATAAACATGATATTGAATATTTGGCAGCAACAGCACCCAGTCAAATTAGTTTCAAAATATTCAACAGCTTACCTGTATAGTTTTCTTGAGATCGATAGTCAAGGAGTTCAGAGATCGATCGATCCGAACACGAACGAGGTGTGGGTGGAGCTTAGCTAGAGATGGGCGGGGCATAGCTAATGGAAAGTTCCGTTGGTTGAAAATTAAGCACTACTAGAGCTAGTAAATGCCTTTTTTCAAATTATTCCGATTCATTTCCCTTCTTTACCGGCGTAAGTAGATTTAACCCGTCTTGTGTCAATAGCGCCTCAAAGCGCTCAAAATACTACTTGATATATCAATTAAAGATTTTAATGGTCAATATTTTTCAAGATATTTTAATTTTAGAAGACTATTTTTGTAAATTTACCACTGAATTTTTTTCGCCGTCTTGACCATTAAAGGGGTAATGGTAAAGGAAATAAAGTTTTTACTTAGCCAGTGTTTATCTGCAGGTCGAGAGAAGGGCATTTTTGAAAATTTGCCACTAGAATGACTGGCTCGGCTACGTCATGAACATCGGAAAATCCGTCAAGAGAACGAATTGTCTTTGATGAATTTACAATTTAATAAACATTTTTCTTCTGTTGAATATTTTGAAACTAAGTTGACTTTTGATTTGGCAAAACTCTGGCCTTCTAGGGGTCGGTGTGCGTGATATCACAGTCACGTTAACCCTTTAACCTTTGAATATGACCAAGAAAATTTCACTTTTCTCATATAAAAATGTCCATTTGCAACACCAAGAGAAGACTATTTTTGAAAATTTACCACTGGAATGACTGACTGATAAATTTTCAAAAATATTCTTCTCTAGGTCTGCAAATGAAAATTCCTCAAGACCACTGCAAACGCCGTTTTGGCTGGTATGAGTGTTAAAGGCTTAATGGTTGTGATACATAGACACCGCGTAGAAGGCATGACTTAGACAATACACCTCCATAAATTTCGTTCCAACATGATTACAAAACCCATTGAATACAAGGCCTATGTTTTGATCGGCTTTACGCGCATAAATCGTTCATAGTATAAAGTAGGGATTGACATCCAGCACCGGATTTTTCAAAATTTTCGACTTTCCGTTTCGAATCAATAACAAAGATTAAATATCATCACTACAGCAACTACAGCTACATCTCTTTTGCTAGAATTTTTGCCTATAGCTGCATTTACCTGGGGTGCGGATTGCGGAACGCAGAACGGAAGTTATGCGGAATGCGGGTAAAATATCGCGTGTACCATTTACCTGCTGTACCGCGGATCGACCGGACGGGTACGGTCCGTCCCAGCTAAGCTTGGTATGGAACGGCCGTTCCGGGTTCGCCGAGCTATGGGACGTACCTCGCACCATGTGCCAGTTATTGTACATGCATAAATTATATAAGCAGCCCTCCCTGTTAATGGGTTGCCCTCAACTTTCATATTACCGTCGCTGGACGGAAACTTTACAATAAACCGTTTCTGTTCTGTATGAGTGAAATGACTATCTAATGGATATCCCTTGAACCATTCCGTTGTCTGTCCAGAGAATGTGCCGTATCCAACCTGCCTGGAGAAGTCAGCTTCCGGAGACCCGCCTGCAGAGACCTGCTTGTGGATACCTGCCTGTAGATCTCTTCCTGCGGAAATCTTTCCAGCTTTAGAGACCGTGCCATCTCGCGCTACTCATGTGCTAGCGCCTCAATTTCAGTAACTCGTGAACTTGTTCCATACCGATGACTATTAGGTACTCAAGTAGCTATACTATTGAACATTTAATTATTATTCCCGCACAATGATACTGATGACTAATAGGTACCTT
This sequence comes from Chaetoderma sp. LZ-2023a, assembly GCA_034401795.1. Classification (NCBI taxonomy): domain Eukaryota; kingdom Metazoa; phylum Mollusca; class Caudofoveata; order Chaetodermatida; family Chaetodermatidae; genus Chaetoderma; species Chaetoderma sp. LZ-2023a. The sequence goes on from CM067364.1 coordinate 69,485,358, forward strand.
ACCGGTCTTAGGACCGCATCTTTATAATTTCTGTTATTGTAAATATTATCCTTGTTTACTGTGGGTGCTTTCAACTAGTCGCACCGTGGGGGCCAATGACCTGTGATACTTTATAATCATTATATTCGTTAAATTGTGTATTGGTTACTTGTGTATATAGCAAGTATCCATCTAGTTAATACGGTTTGTTTATTTATAAAAACTCTAGACCGCAGTATGCTAGGAAATATTACACAGCAACATTTATATCCGCATCACGATCCCCTCCAGCATCAATTTTACACTGAGGTCACTGATCATGCTCTAAATGTTTGAGCCTGACATGTTATCGACTAAACCTAGCTATTCAACTCGATAGGATAGGTTTAAAGTGGTTAGGAACAATTTCTCCATTAGAGATGCATAGTGTACGCCTCTTTTCCGGTTGTTGTGGTAATGTAGCCCCATGCACCGGCAAGGTTGTGTAAAATTGGCCAGTTACCTATAGGGCCTCATATATTTATTGAGTGATTGTCTCTTTCCAAGATCCACCAGCCACATGGCTTATTAATTGTCTGGATTCCCAATCGACACGTTGACCAGATCTGACCCTGGGAAACTATCGGAGATTTCCGAGCGGTGATAGTTAAAGTGCTGGTTTACATACACGCCCCCCCCCCCCCCCTTGTGTCTTCGGATACTTATTAGGTAGATCCTCCGCCAAAGTAGGAAGCACTGCGAAATAATAATAATATTAATATATATGTTGTAACACCGGCCTGCAGTGGATCTTTGGGCATCATGGAATATAACCATAATGGCAGGTCAAATGTTAGCTCCATAGCCAATTCGTTGTAGTGTCTGGGTGAGGCCTTAAAGCCCACCACACCCTTACGGGAAGGACACTCGCGATGGATATCCGTCTCTCCATCCCCACAATAATAACATGTCGGTATTTAACTTTGCTTGTGTGAACTGTGAAACTTGTCTAGTGATGTTACGGAGCCGGTTACGGAGCCGGGTAACCGGATCGTTATTTGATTCAGAGCTTTGTTCCATGACATGTATGCACGCTATCCTTGGAGGTAGATGCTATGTGGGGCAACCTTAGGGAAGCCGGGCATCTGCACCCAACGGATAAACGTATCTAAAAGTTAGGTAGTAAACCCTGCCACTTGCGGCCAAAGATAGTCTTCGTTACTAACAACCAATTGGTAGGTTAGGATGTAGCAGAAGGCCCGCATAAATAAAGCGGCAACTACCAATGCAGTAACTTTGGAACTACATAAGACGGTGACCTAGGAATTCTTAGGAAATTGTTTGTCCCGTCTTCATGTAAACCCGTGTGCAACACCTTAACAGTAGCTTCACTAGGATTTTCAGCACTTAGCATGTTATGTTGAACAAAAGTGGCCCTTTTTGCCAGCTCTTTTCCTCCGCTTCGGCGTTGAAGGCATTTTCCTGTGACGGAGACCTGTGCGAGGCACTTTCCTCCTACAACAACAATATTTTCTTTGTGTGTGTGTTAGGGGTATACCAGTTTATATTAAACTATCTAGTGACTTCGTTGCGGACTCTCTCTTGCGGGGATACCTCTGCAGATTCAAGGATCTGTGTGGCACCTCCGGCGAAACCACGTGGAAAGAACACTGGATGACTCTATGTTGTGTATTACTGTGCTCATTTACTGTCAAACGCATAGAACCGTTTGTATAGCATACTAAATTTCTTATTGTTAATTACCATTTATTCCCTATCTCTAAATTAGTATGGATAGGCATACCGGTGACACAAACAGTTGGGACGACACCGTGTGGTTCAATCTCGGCGGCAATGGTCGCATGGCCCCACTGGAACATCAGTGTTCCACCGGCTCTTGAGGCCGGTTTCTGTACCTTCTGGAGAAATGCGATACGGGATCCGCAACCATGAGATCCGCAGCTAACCAGTCCTTCCGTACATCGTGCATTTGCGGTGCGATGGATAGGAACGTACTGGCGGACAAGCGCGTACCCCCCCCCCCCCCCCCCCCCGCGAGCTACACTTGCATGCGGTATCATTGGGTTATTTTATCACATTTTTATTGGTGATATTGCGATATTTCTATCAAATTTCTTTTCAAAAGCGACAACACATTTTTTACGCCTTGATATGGAGCTTTCCACTGGGACCATTACAAAATGTGTATGTATGAAGGCGAGAGATGTAGATCCAAAATGGGCGGATACTGACGACTAGATTCAAAATGATACCTTCGCCTAATCTAACACAATGTAATTATAATATTACTGATTTCCTAATCTTTTGGACAAATTAGTTCTTATAATTTTAGACGATTCATCAGCTTTAACTACTTGGATTACCGTTTCGTTGCTAGGTTACATGTGCTCTATTCCGCAACGGAATCTTTTCCGTCCGGAAAAATCGCTACACTGACCGATTGGTTTTTCTGCATCCCGCCGTACCGCGTTCCGCATACAGCTTACCGTGTGCAGGTAAATGGATGATGGAAAATAGTACAGAGCGATCTGAAGTATATTCAGCGTTCAGTTTCCGCAACCCGCTTTCCGCATTCCGCTCCGCAGGCTAAGTCGAGAAATAGTCTCGTGTAGGCAGACAGCCAGACAGACAACCAGGTAGGCAGGACAGGTGGACGGGTGGGTAGGCAGACATGTGGGCGGGCAGGCGGGTGGGTGGGCAAGCAGGCAGGCAGGCAGGCAGGCAGGCAGGCAGGCAGGCAGGCAGGCAGGTTGATGGATGGATAGATACATGGGTGGATTAACGGATGTACGGATGAATTGATTGGTGGACAAACAGTTAGTCAGTCAGGCTGGCACCAGGCAGATACATAACCTACACGTAGTAACGCCTGTCTAGAGCGGACACCTGCTGCGGGGACCAGACGATGGTAACTCCTTAACCCCGCTTGTGTCAACAGCGCCTCAAAGCGCTAAAAATACTACTTAATACATCAATTAAACATTTTGATGGTCAATATTTTTCAAAATATTTTCATTTTAGAAGACTTTTTTTTATAAATTTACGTTTATTTTTGCCGGCTTGACCACTAAAGAGGTAATGGTAAAGAAAATTAGATATTTTTACTTAGCCAGTGGCTCTCTGCGGGCCGAGAGAAGAGTATTTTTGAAAATTTACCACTAGAATGACTGGCTCGTCATTCTAATGGTAAATATTCAAAAGTACTGTTCTCTAGGCCTTTCAAATAGCCAGGTCGGAAGACCACAACACAGTTGTCTTTGGTCATTTGTGGGTTAAGTTGACACAAGAGGTGTTAAGACGAGTGGTCATATGACCACCAGTCTAATGGAACGAACCATCATCATTTGGTCCCCGAAACTACATAGGATGACAACTTATTTTCATTAAGCGACCACCTGTGTTTAACTTCTGATCACCTATTTGTCGCCCATACAGTGTATTTAACCCTTCGATTCCGACTATCTCGATTTCAAGACAACTATACTGGAAAGCTGTTGAATATTTTGAAAGTAATTTTACTGGAACCTGTTGCTGCGATAACAGAATGTTACATACGTCATAAATAAATGGCTGTACATGTAAGGTATGGGCTTCCTAAGTATGACGCCACTGCGCGTGATTCGCAACCCGGAAGTGTGTATTTTGCTTTAATACTGTAGTACGTGTTTATGACGTCATCATTTTTTGTTTAAAAAACCCATTGTTTCGTGTGTTTAACAATCCTGAACCCGGAAATACGTCATCACTTAACAGGCCCATGCGGGGTTAATGCATGTTATATTATTTATATTTGACGCAGACATACATACGCACGTGCATCATACGGCGTATCATATAAAATACGCATTAGGACCTACCTTACGTCAGAAGTGGACTTGTGTATAGGTAGAGCTTCTGTTGTGAATCTGGGAATAGACGCACCTGAAAATTTACAGTCAATTATTTACATTTATAAGAGTAGGTACGCCGAAATCGGTTTATAGCGGGCACCTGAGTTATACCCGGGTTTGGTAGCCAAATGCTTGTTCATTTAGAGGGGTGGACGGACACATTACCACCTGTCTCAACGGGCCGCTATCATCTGACATCAAAAGCTATTTGCAATGGAGGAGTCCGGTTTCTAATTCAGTCATATGACGTCATAATCAATTACGTCATGAATGACTCGATTTAGTTCGTCTTAAACGCGTAATAGTCCGCCAGGTTGTACGAATTGTATATCTTTATGTTTTTAATAAACATGCTGTTGAATATTTTGAAACTAATTTGACTGGGCGCTGTTGCGCACAGCACGCAGTCAAATTAGTTTCAACATATTCACCTGTATAGTTTTCTGGAAATTGATAGTCATTGAGCTAAAATTGGATTCCTCCATAGCCAATGAGTTGCAAAGAACGATCCTATGTCCCTATCATTAATGGTCTCTTCTTAAGGTCCCATACCAGTTGTTCCCCTCGCGTACTGCATAGTCTAGATCCGGAGTCTAGATGTCGCCGCGTTACTGTCACACGCAGCCTACTAGGCAGATTCAACACTTTATTAGCTTTATTAGGGGACTAATAAGTTATCGAGTCAGGCAGATATTTGAAAATAACGTAGAAAATGTATTAACTAATCAATATACGGATCTAAGTCACCTTTCCAGAGTGTCCATGTGTAATCTGACGTCATGTGACGTCATAGTCAGCCAAGCGGCGTGTAGGATGACGTCATAATCATTACGTCATAAATGATTCTATTTGGCCCGTCTTTAACGCTTAATAGTCTGACACGTTGTACGAATTGTATGTTTTTGCTATTTAAGAGACTTCCTGTTGAATATTTTGAAACTAATTTGATTGGGCGTTGCTGCTGCCATAGGCAGCAACAGCACCCAGCCAAAATAGATTCAAAATATTCAACGGCTTACCTGTATAGTTTTCTGGAAATTGATAGTCAGCGAGTTGAGAGATCGATCCCAACACGAGTGGTGTGTTTGTTGGAGATTAGCTAGAGATGGTCGCGGCATAGCAAAAAATGGAAACAAGATCAGACATTGCAAACACTCGTCAAGCAGTTTTTGTCACATTGTCGCCATACATTTTCCCCCAGATTTTCCCGGATTTTCTCCGATCACGGCCAAAGTTGTGGAATCATATTGTAATGGTCAGACCCTTTCTTGCGTGAAAATGCGAGCCAAATCGAACCAGTGGCTTTCCGCGATATCCATTGATTCAGAATTCGATCCGCCAGATCCGGATCCGGGTTTCTTATTCGGAGCACATCTAACGATTGAAAATCATCTTTCATTGTAAGAGTTCATTGTGTTAAAATTTGAGCAAAATAGCAACAGTTGTTTTTTTAGATACAGCTCCGAAGAAGCAAGCTCAAAACAGACAAACGCGCGCAAGAGTAGAGACACCCTAATCTTCCCCTTACGGAACTAAGCTAATTACAGCAGTTTACACATGTAGGCCCAAACGAATTAATTTCATGATTACTTAGGCCTATTGCAGTTCTAATTTCTTTCTTATCTAGGCAATCATATCGATATACAAATACATCCTCAAGCAAAAATGTTTATCTTAATCCTAAGGCTAACCATCGAATGCCTTAATCATGCCACTGCCCCTACATATGTATACGCACCTAGCCACCTACCCTTACCGCTGATTACCATTATCCAGAACTTTCTAGAGCCATATAACAAGCTGTCTAACTCACTAGCAATAACCGTAACCATTCATACCATAACTTTATCTTTAACGCTTTTAATCCGAAAGGCCAAAATACGACAAATAATTTACAATACAAAAATCATTATGGTGCATATTTTGAAGCTAATTTGACTGGGAGCTCCCCCAGTGAAATTATTTTCAAAATATTAAACAGATTTCCGGTACTGTTACCTTGAAATTGTGCGTCCAAATAGTTACCTCTAACACAAAACTGGTCAGAGAACTCACAGATTCTCTCGGTGTAATGTGAAATGCATTTTGCCGGCCTCAGATTGTGGTTCTATAAAAGAGGTGGTTCTCTAAACATGACCACCCCTCTTATTGAACCACAATCATTTGGCTACAAAAGGCGGATAATGATTCGAGTCAGTCTGGTTGTAGGCCTATTTTCAAACAAATGCAATCAAAGATTGCAAACACTCGCCCTCACGTTTTTGTTACATTGTAAGTTTTTTTCAGATTTTTAAAAAATGTTTTCAAAATTACCAGATGTTTTGTTGTATAATCATCAATCGTATTGTACGGTCACAAACTTTCTTACGTGTTAAAATTTGACCCGAATCGGAGCAGCAGTTTTCAAGCTATCCGCAGATCCAGATTCGGATTCAGTGTTTTGTATAGACTGCAACCAAAGCCTGGTATCCTCTTTACCGCTAAGATCATATGTCGTGTTAAAATTTGAAACAAGTCGGATCAGACGTATTTAGTGGCGAGTCACAACTGGTATGAGCCGCTATGTCGGTCAGCCAAATTTTTGACGTGTCAGACAAAGCTGCCTAAGTTGCGACTATAGTGCGTCACACGGGTTGAGATACAACTCCGGACACGCAAACACACATACATACAGACCCCAATGCAATACTCTTAATTGCGGGGTGATAGATTAGATAGATTTATTTCCACAATATAATATACAATATTAAATTACTATATAATTAAAACTTAGCATTTGTTTAACAGTATTCGTTTACCCAAAGCATGATGCGGACATGGATCTCTTAAGCACCGGCCTCTGTAGTTATCTTGAGGAATGCCCATTTGCAGGCCAAGAGAAGACTACTCCTGAAATGTTACCACTGGAATGACTAGCTCGATAACCGAGCCAGCTCTTCCAGCGGTAAACCCTCAATAATAGTCTTCTCAGAGCTTGCAAACGAACAATGATTTTCATGATTGACTTTAGCCATTAAAGTGTTAGCAGACACTATCTATTAGCAATAAGTAATAGTGAATTAAATTAAAAGCGCGTATTCACAGCAGAATGCCTGAAAATGAAATTGCTAAAATTCTATACTCTTAGAGGCTTAAATTGTGTGCCTAGATGTAATGAAACGAAATGGGGGCCTACATCTTAGGATAATAATGAGTTCATTACGTATAAATTAATATTTTCTTTTGTGAAATTGAATTACAGACACGAGTCCCTAATTCAAATTCGCAACTCTAAAAATTATATTTATTAATACGTAATGAAATGATCATATGTTAAGATTTATTCCGTTTCATTACATATAGGCACACAATTTAAGCCTCTAAAAGAGGTATATAATTTTAACGATTTTATTTTCCGGCATTCTGCTGTGAATATGCACGTATAACCCCTCGTGTCAACTTACCCATTTACTGGTCAAGTTGGTAAAACCGACTTCTGCGGTGATCCTTTAGAAATGTCCATTTGCAGGCTAAGAGGTGAATATCTTTGAAAATTTACCAATGGAATGACTGGCTCGGTAACCGAGCCAGTCATTCCACTGGTAAATTTTCAAAAATACTCTAATTCGTCTGCAACTGGACACTGACTAAGCAGAAATTAGATTTTTCTTGACCATCACACTTTTGATGCATATCCATTTGACGGATAACAGAAATCAATTTTTTGGTGCTGAAATTTTCGTTATAAATTTACAAATTTACAAATTTCTTGAAAAGTATAGGCAATTAAATGGTTAATCGAAATAAATAGTATTTTGAGCGATTTAATGCGCTGTTGACAAGAGGGGTTACTCAATAATGTTTGTCTTACCGTTTGCAAGTGCTAACAGAAGCAAGACGCTGCAGGCCTTGACGTAAGGCATGATTGAATACGCTTAGCAACACAAACACAATCAGTGCAGGTTATATAGTGGTTATAGAAGAGGACTATGGACTGGGATGGTCTTAAAACGTCAAGAAGACACAGACATTGTCGTTGTTATCATTATCTTGTTATCAAATCGTTATTGTTTAACGCCCCAAATGTAGCTCATCATTTTCAAACATGATCCACCGACGCCATAACTTTGATGAAGCCGCGGCAGCATCTTCTCTATCATCGCCGTGTAGCTTAACTGTGTGCATAGAAACGCCATTTTCAAATTAACTCTCCCACCTATCCCGGTCAACATCTGACACCATATATGTGTTATTAAAATATGGCGTCTTGTGATCAAAGATTGCAACTGGTACATGTGTCAGTATGTACCTACATGGATATGGAAGTTGCAGGGATTTTAAAAACGGTACCTTAGGACGACAGTAAAATGTTTTAAGTTGATAATAATGGCATCGCTGCGATATCTAGAGCTTCAAAGGGTTAGTTGCTATAGGTAGCATTTTGAGAGCTTTTAGGCGCTGTTGACACAAGATGGGTTAGCCGCATACAGAAGGTGGTGATGCTCCAGGCTCTGGCGCCCGCATTCCACTATAGAAACAGTGCTATTGCTTCTCTATATAACGCCATTGAAACTTGAAACAAACCCAAATTGGTTTTTAGACTTCGCAATATTTGACATAAGTATATCGGACGTTATTATTGTTATTCGTACATCAAATATAGTTCAGGAGTAACGTTAGATAGTATCGGGAAACTAAACAATGATTATGGCATAATATATACACGATATATCATACAGGGTATTTTAAAACATCACATCTGACAGTTTTATTCGAGGAAACGATACTTCATCTCATTTTAAGTATCTACGACACCACACGCGTCTCCATGTTGATGGTGTATATGACAGATATCTCTGTTCCAATTAAATAAAGATATTGGAAAGAGTCAGGCGTAAAAAGATAGCCTTGAAATTCGCATTTATGGAAAGCAAAATCCGCCGCCCAAAGATTGGCAACGTTTCATGGCCATTCCAAAGATCTGATACAGATCGTGAACTAGGCCAGGTCTTAACATTGGCAGGTTGATTCAAAGATGGAAGAGAAGTAAAAGCAATGACAGAATCAGGGGTGACCAGTTTGAACCATCTATGGAGTACAGAAGAAAAAGCAGACAGTCGCATCCTATCACATACTGCTGATGCCGGCATAAACTCAAATTCTATTGTAGTCTGTTCCCCTGACGCAGACGTCGCCATCTAATGTAGCCATTTCGCCACAAGACTAGGCATTGAGCTGTGGTTTAAAATTAGTGTCAAAGACAAGACCAGTTTTCCAGCTTTGTCTAATACCGTTCGTTTACCTATACATCAGGATCTTTCATCTCGCTGGTGAGATAACACATTCGCGTCTTTATAGTTACGCGACTTATTAATGTACAACTTACGCTGGGACACTGTCGCTGGCTCGTTTGCACAGTTAGCCACAATCCACAGTTTGATATTCAAGTCGTGGAGTGGGACCAACTATCTAAAACAACAAGTGACCGTGCCCAACGCCAAACTCCAACTGACTGCCGTCCCATATTCTATTAGAAACATGTGACGTCAGTCCATAGTCACAAACCTTGGTGACAAACAGCTGCACCTGATCCGTGACAACACGTTCAGTATATACAGTACGTATTACTAGATTAACTACAACAAAAGTATGGACACAATATATTCAACAATCCTCTTTCGTATAAGCCTGGTGTGTATATAATCCGTAGTAGTGTATGTCAAAGTCAATGGCGGTGTGTGTCACTGTCGATGCATGCTAGTTCACGTGTGTGCTTAACTGTGGCCGTGGTTTGTCATTTATTCATGCATGTGATGTGACAGTCCTGTGCGCGCGTGCCTGGGGTCCTCTGTGTGCCCCTTTATGGGCGTGTGTGTAGATCCAGTTCTGTCCTGGATTGTGCTGTGTATATTCCGTATCCTGGTGCGCATGTGGTATATGTCTGTTTATGAATCGTGTGGTCAGTTGTGTGTTCTTGCGCGTATCTTTGTGCGTGTGCTGAAACTCTCCCGTCCTCTGTGCCATATTTGCATGATCACGCATTGTATTTTCCCATTTTAGCTATGTCCCGCCCATCTCTAGCTAAGCTCCACCCACACCTCGCTCGTGTAGGGGTCGATCGATCTCTGAACTCCCTGACTATCAATTTCAGGTAAGCTATTGAATATTTTGGAACTAATTTGACTGGTCCAGTTAAATTAGTTTCAAAATATTCAACAGCATGTTTATTAAATAGTCGAAACATGTAATTCGTAAACGTGTCGGACTATTAAAAGTTAAAGGCGGGCCAAATATAATCATTTATGACGTAACGATTATGACATCATCATACAAGCCGCTTGGCTGATTATGACGTCATGTGACGGCATATGATCGATGGTAAACATGGAAAGGTGAATAAGCTCTCATTGGATGGGACACCACTAGTGGCTTGTTCTGAAGAGGCAAGGTTACGCCCATGCAGTGGGCACAGTAAAACCAGTGTCAGTTCCTATGTGAGGACTAGGAACAGCAGTTTCACGTGCCATTGAGTGCAACTTTAAAGATGGTGTGCCAGCTCTATGATCAGAGATATCAGGTGGAAGATGCCAATAACCTAAGATATAGACTATTCTGCCACAAACAATCCAAAAACGAAAAAATGTCTCCTGCAGCTGACAGTTAAGGCTATACCTAAAGAGAGCAAACTATCAGTGTCTCGTTTGGAAGAATTCTTTTGGTGCCCTACCAACTATCTCTTCGCCCTTATGATGTATCTGTGAGGAATCTGATGATAGGACTCTGCTGGTTGGGTGCGGCCACAGCCGATGACATTGGATCCAGCACCACGGGCTCTCATGGAGGTAGTCATATGCAAATGCAAAACATCTCACTGCAATTGGTGTTATATAGTTGTTCCGGGATTCTTTGCACTGCGGCTTGTGTATGTGAAGGAGCAAAAGCTGGTCAGAAGTATCATAAGTGCACGAAGCTGTATACAGAAGACTCAGACTCTGAGTCTCTGATGATGAATAATGATATCAAGAGGATTCAAAGGCAGCACGTTGCAGGACTCGCTAAAGCCACTAGAACTCATCATTGAATCTTATACCCTGATAACACAGCTTACTGGGCCGATGCTTGGTGGATACTTGGCTGGGACGATACTGAAAGTATCGCTAAGGTATCGGCCCGGCATCGGCCCAATAAGCCGCGTTATCTGGGTATATTTGACTCATATTTGTCTCGATGGTCAATAATGTTAACGAAACTACTTTAACTTTCAACCCTTTAACCCTCGAATTTATTCAAGAAAATTTCAATTTTCTCATAGAAAATGTCTGTTTGCAGACCAAGAGACTATTTTTTAAAACTTACCACTGGAAAGACTGGCTCGGTTATCGAGCCAGTCATTCGTGGTAAAATTTCAAAAATAGCCTTCTTTCGGTCTGCAAATGGTCATTTCTCAAGTCCACAGCAGAAGCTGTTTTTGGCTGATATGAGTGTTAAAGTTACATTGATCAGAAAGACAATTAAAAATAAATATCATGAAATAACATCGCAATGATGCACAATGTGTGAACTTGTTGTAATAATGAAATTAAAATTACGATTCTCATATGCCAGTACTAACTTGCAACACTGCATTATTCATATAGCTACAAAGGTGCATCTGGTCTCAAATGAAAGCTGGGTAGTGTACCCTTCAGATAGAATCAAGAAAGAAATATTGGCCGGTGTTGGGGTGGGGGTGTAACGATTTCGAGTTTAGGCCCTTCTCAGGCACAGGTTCTCGGGCTACTGGTAATGTTTTGACATTCGCGAAAATATGTTCTTATCAGACACAGTGAGGAATAGATGAATCCAATCAATCAATCAATCAATCATATGACATCATAATCAACAACATCATGTATTCTGGCGCTATGATCAATTACGTCATGAATCATTAATTAATATGATCGATAACTAAGTCCCTTAAACCAACTAAGAACTGACCCTATGTTACCCAATGTTAGCCAAGTATCTGATGTCATAATAGAAATGCGTTAGCTGTCAGCTAACGTTATAGTGTAACGTTATAATGTGGCCCTCTTAAAGATTTCCCTTAAACCAACTAAGAACTGACCCTATGTTACCCAATGTTAGCCAAGTATCTGATGTCATAATAGAAATGCGTTAGCTGTCAGCTAACGTTATAGTGTAACGTTATAATGTGGCCCTCTTAAAGATTTCCCTTAAACCAACTAAGAACTGACCCTATGTTACCCAATGTTAGCCAAGTATCTGATGTCATAATAGAAATGCGCTAGCTGTCAGCTAACGTTATAGTGTAACGTTATAATGTGGTCCTCTTAAAGATTTCCCTTAAACCAACTAAGAACTGACCCATCTGTTACCCAAGTATCTGATGTCATAAAAAACACGTCACATTTTAGCCGACGCCAAAATCACATAATGCAAACAACCACCTGCCTTAACAACCTGTTTGTTGCCCCACACCGTGGCTATCCAAGAAACAATAACAAGAAACCTAATTGTAGAAAAACTATAGAGTAACACGATGAGAGGCTGTTTTGTAGAATTAACACAGCAATGACTGGTTCGGTTATCGAGCAAGTCACTCCGGTGGTGAATACCCAAAATAGTCTCTGTCTCAATATGAATGGATTTAATTGTCTATTGTTGAAAATAAGGTTGTTCTGTATTTTAGTTTAAAAAATGACTACCTTATGTACAGCAATAACCCATTTCTAAGAATACCAATCTGACATTTTTTTTAATCAGTTATTATATATTTATTATAATCTAAATCCTGATGACCCCCACAATATGACCACTATAATTTTAATACCTTGTTATTGAGATGACGGTACAATAACAGTAATAATTCTGTCATTACTAATTATGAAGTACGTGTAAATAATAACTGTAACGTTCATAATAATTCTAAGTTACTACTACTGCTGCTGCTGCTGCTGCTGCCACTGCTACTACTGCTGCTGCTGCTGCTGCTGCTACTGCTACTACTGCTACTACTACTACTGCTACTGCTGCTGCTGCTGCTGCTGCTGCTACTGCTATTGCTATTGCTGCTGCTGCTGCTGCTGCTACTGCTACTACTACTACTACTACTACTACTACTACTACCGAAAGCGCAAACAGTGGTTATATAACTAGATAAATACCAAAAAATGTAATTATGAATTGATATATAATGTCTGATCGCCATAACATTTATAATTTCGGTAAATTCATATTCTCCATATGCCATTATGTGGCCTGGGTGTAAATAAAAAATCTGAAAAAATCTGAATCTGAAAGTCCGCCATAAACTTGTCCGTCCAAGTTGCACGAATTTTATGTTTTTACTGTTTAATAAACAATTTGTTGAATACATTGAAACTAGTTTGACAGGGCGCTGTATAGGCAGCAACATCATTCAGTCATATTAGTTTCAAAATATTCAACAGCTTTTGAGAAGTAAAACCATATGATATTCAGCAGGCAGCAACAGCTCCCAGTTAAATTAGTATAAATCCATAAAGGCCATATTATTCGTGCACTTAGTGACGGGCATTTAGATTATCGTGACTTAGCCACTTCATTTTGATTGTAACATAGATAATTGGGTCACAGATCGGACCCTAGCTATTATATCAGTGATGTTACATACGTTTACTCCCCCATTGGCCTACATGTCGATTTCATTTACTAGGTTAAGTAGATTACGCTCTGTATTTTAACCGCATATCTGACACTATATCAATGCCCCTATCTGTGAGACTATCTGTGAGCTCGATAGGTAACTCTGAATCATCACACTCTGGATTTACAGCCGTACATTTGCAGAGATTAAAACCACCGTGTTTAGTTATCCCTTTCAAATTTGGTCACATAAATTTACATTTCTGTTTATTAAATATCCATTTGCAAGTCTTGACTACATTTGTGCCCACTGTGTGCAGAGCTACATGCTTAAAACCATGGCTCAAGGCATCGGCATATGAATGTCCGCATTTTCGTGGTTGCAAGGGGTGATGACATGTCTTGCGAGAAATCGAAAGAGTGGATATTGCAATTAAAGACCATCATTGCATGGTGATGACAGTTCTCTGTGGCTGTAGTCATTTTAAAAATATTGACAACAAAAGATCTGACAATGGTAATTACGAATTTACGTATCTGCAACACCACTTTGTGTATGTGACAAGTTCTTGAGACAACGACAGAGCACAGACATTTCCACAGACGGGAAATACAAGTAAATTACCTCTGTAAATGCATTAAAATTGAGGGTAGACATGGTTAGCCTGCTCGAATGAATCACGAAGATTGCCACCCCGTGTGTATGACGCAATAGACCTGTCCAATTTATCCATCTATCATCTAACGCCATATGACGTCATAATCATTTAAGTGACAGGTAGGATGACGTCATAATTAATTGTGGGGTGAATGACTCGTTTTAGTCCGACTATAATGCTTAATAGTCCGACACGTTGTACGAATTGTATGTCTACTATTTAATAAACATTCAGTTGAAAATTTTGAAACTAAATTGACTTGGCGCTGTTGTGCAACAGCACCCAGTCAAATTAGCTTCAAATTATTTAAAAGCTTACCTGTATAGTTTCTGGAAATTGATAGTTGGGGAGTTCAGGGGTTGATCGACAAAAACACCACGCTTGCGCAACACAACCTGTGTGTCCTTGATCCTGTACAACTATAACATCTGAGCAAATGCAAAGGCAGTTCTAGATAAACTTGATGCTTACCACTGCAAACACCTCTGCACTGTCAGTGGACATCTATGTCTACAGCATATTCTCCAATGATGTCATATACAAGATGTGTAATACATCGCCGCTGGCCGTAAAAGTCACCCAGCAAAGATGGTCCATGTTTGGTAATGTACTATGGATGTCAGACAAGAGACACACCACCAACGAGAGCCTTGGAATTCGCCCTACTAGAAGCCCGTGAATATGAAGACGAGAGAATGTCATTGCATAAATCTGTTAAGCATGCTGCAATGTGGCCTCAAGAAAACACTCAGATCAGGAATGGAACTTAGCCAGCTAAAGATTTTGGCTGAGGACAAGCGGGGTGCGTCTGCCACTTATACGTGTACAGGAGTAAACACAGTCTTGGCTTCGTTTATGAATAGATTCACATTATTGAGTTGTTCTGCAGCTATAGGGAGGTTATCCAGAGGCTTCTTTTCCTCATCTATGAAGTCTACATCAGGCTCAGTGTAGGTACTGGTGGCTTTGGCCTTGTGAAGTGGGCTCGCACAGATGAGTGGGCCGCAGAAGGTAGCATGTAAGCAGCACAGGAGATGCGATCTGCCTGTGGAGAACTAATGGAGGTCTCGAACGCTGCAAACTACACATTTTTACTCACACTTTCAACTTGGTATTTGACAATAGCAATCTGACTAGTCACAGCTCAACATCATTACAGCCAACCCGATGTAGTACATCAAGGCCTTTGATCATTTGATGGTGTTAGACCCGTGGCATGTCGATACCCATCTTGTCAAAGTGTCAGTGCGTGGACATGACTACTGACACAAGCATTTGCTGTGCTCATACGTCTAGGGAGCTGTGTCCTTGTTTCAAACCATTCTGTTACACTCCAGTGAAACTGTCAATCTTTTCTCAGATCTTCTGGATGCTGCTGAGGACTATAGGCTGCAGGTTTACTGGTGGTCCAGGAAGCTAGCTGGGTTTGGGCAGCATGTTATGGGTACCTTGGCCAACAATGGCGATGATCGCATCTGATTTTCCATGGTCAGTCTCAATGAAGTTGCCCTCGGTGTTGTGCATGGAAAGCGATGGTGGTGGACCAGCAACTCAGAGCCTGGGTCATCATCCTAAACATCTTACGACAATTATCTGGTGGTTATGATGTCATCTGCTAAAGAGTCTGCTTGTAGGGTGGCGAGTTCTTTCAGTATTTCATCGATCTGGCACAGCATAGCATTGCATTCTTGGCATAGCTTTGTGCGATCTGTGCCTGGCGAGTTCTTTCAGTATTTCATCGATCTGGCACAGCATAGCATTGCATTCTTGGCATAGCTTTGTGCGATCTGTGCCCTGACCACTTTGATAGATGAGGCACCATAGTGCCATCTGTCAATGGCATATCTGATGTCATAATCAAATAAGTATGACATGTTAGCTGAAATTACAATCAAAATAACATAGGTCCACCATCAGTGTCTGAATTGTATGACATTTGTGCACTTCCAATTTCACAAACATTTTGTTGAAGGCAGAAACAGCTCCCAGTGAAATTAGTTTCAAACAAGAACGACAATAAGAGATTGCTAAAGTATACCACCACCCCCCACACACACTCCCCCCTCAGCCCCCCCACCCACTCACCACCACCCATTCCACCAAAGCACAACCTCCTACCCAAAATTGGTAAAGCTCTCTTGAACAAAACTCGAGTTATCATCCGGAAATGTAATATAATGTCATTAATTAATTTTGTAACCTTGAGCTTTGATCCCAAAATTGACAGGATTCTTCGGAGCGCCAAGGACAACCTCCTAATCAAGATTATATCCCTTCAATAGAGCTTGAGTTATCATCCTGAAACAATATAATGTCATTAATTGGGTAACCTTGGGCTTTGACTCCAAAATCAATAGGGTTCCTCGGAATGTCAAGGACAACCTCCTATCAAAGATTTATAAATATTCCTTCAATAGAACTCAAGAACTCTGGAAACGCAATATGTTATTAATTGTTTCACTGTGACCCTGAATTTTGATCATTTGGCACCAAAATTTATAGGGTTTTTCAGAATGAGAAGGACAACCACCCACCCAAGCTTGATAAAGATCCCTTTAATAGAACTGAGTTATCATCCGAAAACGCAATGTCATTAATTGGGTCACTTTACCTTGACCTTTGACAATGTGACCCCAAAAACCGATAGGATTCATCAAGTTTTGTAAACATCTCTTCAATAGAATTTGAGTTCAAGATGGACAAACGAAGGGATGGATGGACAGGCGGACAAGGCAATTGCTATATGATTATCACATCATATGATGGGTGGATAAACCGGAAAGCTCTATTGTTACACAAATCTAAATGTGACAAGTTTTTGGAGCGGTTATATCTATCTCCCACTTTCTGATTCGTAGCTAAGGTCAAACTGAACACCATATCAAATTGAAGTTTTATTTATTTTCTTAGGATTTACTTTTGGCCCTCGAATTTGTTCAAGAAAATTTAAATTTTCCCACAGAAAATGTCGATATTTAGACTAAGAGAAGACTATTTTGACAAACTTACCACCGAAATGACTGGCTCGGTTATCGAGCCAGTCATTCGTGGTAAATTTTCAAAAATAGTCTTCCTTTGGTCTGCAAATGGACATTTCTCAAGACCACTGTAGCAGCTGTTTTTGGCTGATGAGTGTCAAAGGGTTAATGAACCTTTCCAGTGTTAGCTAAGCCCCGCCCTAATCTCAATCTAAGCTCCACCCACAACACACTCATGTTGGGATCGATTGATCCCTGAACTCCCTGACTATCAATTTCCAGAAAACTATACAGGTAAACTGTTGAATATTTTATAACTAATTTGACCATTATGATGTCATTCTACATGTCATGTAGTTGATTATGATGTCATATGATGGATATGCTAAATATCTCGCTATCCAGCTCTGGTATAAAATATGTGAAGAAATAAATAATACATTAGAAATTATAGATAGGGTATGTCATGGGATGATATAAAATAAAATATAAATTTATATAGATATATATATATATATATACACACATATATATATATATATATACATATATACATTAATATATTGCACTAATTTTAATAACAACAGTAAGAACAGCAGCAGCAGGTGTGAGCAGCAGGGTCAAGGTGCCTGTATCGCTCACCTGGAACATAGGCATTTCAACTAGAAAGGCCATCGCATATAGGTAAGTAGAACATTAAGGTTTGGGCCCGAATTACAACAAGAATAAGGCATCGTCCTACTAAATTTTGTTAAAATTGATCCACTGGTTCCCGAGAAGACATTTTAAATTTCCCATTACTTTACTGTGAGGTTTTGCTTTTGAACGGAAAAAAAATCCAAGATGCCCGCCAACCTGTTTATCCTTGTTTTGAAAGTGGAAAATTTGAACTCACTATACCCAAAAGCAATATAAAACCAATTTCAGCCTACAAATCCATAAAAGCAAGTTGAGTTGGTCAGCAGAAGCAATCTAGAAAATGATTTTATGAATGGTAGTTCCAGAAAGCATCACAATGGGGTACATTTAACCCAGATTTTGTTAAAACTGGGCCATTGATTAAAGATGGGTGGCGCATTAAACAATTTCCAGATTTTCAGCCATAAAACTGATCAATCAATATTCTGAAAAATAAATTCTGGTGCATACCGCTGTAAGGCCTTTCCAGCCTAATTCAGTTGAAATCAACAAGCGACTAAGCCGGATATGCCTTTTGACAATTTCCCTTAAATTTTCACCCAAAGAATTGACCAACTAAACTCAGAATAGCAGGTCTGCAGCCTAACACCCTAGAGTACCTCCAGTTAAATTTGGTTGAAATCCATAAGCGGTTAAGGAAATGCGTTTTGCCAATTTACAGTAAATTTTCCATAAAAAAGAGTTTTACCAAAAGAAATTGACAAATTATCAAAATTCTGAATAAACCTTTCAACAATATGTGCATCTAACCAAGTTTAGTTGAGATCTGACAAGCCACTAAGGAGGAGCTGCTTTTTGACAGTCTGCAGTAAGATTTTCACACCAAAAATTTACCAATCACAGTTCTGAAGAGATGCTCTCGATGCTAGCACCATAGAATCCTACCAGCCAAATTCATTTGAAATCCATCAAGTGGTTAAGGAGATGGTTTTCCAACTTATGATATTTCTTATAAAATCTCTGATTTTCACACAAAAACGCAACCAACCAAATTCTGAATAGAAACCCATTAGCATACGGTTCTTTCCACTCAAATATTGTGAAAACCCACAAAGAGGTTTAGGAGAAACATTTTAAAGCAGAGGCTGACTGACGACGAAATGATGGACAGATGCCTCCATGGAATAGTCTCACTTGGCCATTTATGGCCAGGTGTGCTAAAAATCTATTCCCTTTATTTCTACATTATAAGAAGTGAAGGCGTAGCCGGAGGTTCCTAAAGAACCTAGCTAGATCTAAACGAAATCAAGGATTTCTTTTTTCACGAGAGAGTTGATACTTACCTCCCTAATACTTTTGATATTGCTAAATATCGGCTTTCACTCAATAAACACTCAGATTAAAACAGTTAGGTGCCCCTACTGGGCAGGGAGTCAGAGCGTAGTCTGGCGGATGCCAGCCCCACCACCGCGCATGCGCAGACTAGCACTTCCTCTGACTAATTTATTGGCTGATACACATGCAACTATTAAGAGCCTGAAGACCGAGCCTCTGTGGGGTGGAGAGGCCGGGTCCGTATCTAGGGAGGTAAGTATCAACTCTCTCGTGAAAAAAGAAATCCTTGATTTCACATCAAGAGTATACTTACCTCCCTAATACTTTTGATATTGCCAGAATTCGACAGTGAATTCGGCGGGAGGGAGGCGAGGTCAAAAGACCAGCTCATCCCTATACGCTTTTCTGCGTTTAAGGCACTTAAACTTCTGAAACTGTATGAAAAAACAGTCAGGATTTGACTAACCATCGGATAACACCACCGATGTATGAGAGATGACCGAATGTCATATGCGCTCCCCCCCCCCTCCTTCCTGGGAGGAAGAGTCGAATGACCTCAATGTCCTATACGCTCTCTACGTACAAGTGCCATGTACTACAGGACAGAGACGAAAAAGCTCCATTTTCGTATACTCTCAACAATGAACCACATAAATACACAAAACCATCATCATATTAATAACGGGTAACGTGACAAGACAATCAACAATGGACAACCCATGCACAAGACTGACCTTGTTGAAATGGCTGCTGACATCATCTTCCCATTGGTGAAGAACGATGCAGTCCCAAAAAAGTGGTTGTTTCCATAAATTAATTGTGAAATATATAAGCAATGAGGAAACCTCATCAAAAATATAAGCCTAGTTATTTTTTCAAAATCGACAAGGCGAGAGGATTAGAGGTGTCACGGAGATAATGGTCTGTAAAACTTGACTCACAGTGCCACTGAGCCACCGACATAATATCATCCACAGGGACCCCATTAAATAGGGCGGTGGATGTCACTACGCCGCGGACACTGTGAGCCTTGGCCACGTCAACCTGCTTCCCGGTGGCGGATTTATGACAAAACTGAATGCATTCTACAATCCACCTGGAAATGGTGTCCTTAGAAGCCCTGCCATGGGGTTCAATATATGACAACCATAACGCCGACTGGTCGGTGCGCCACTCCGATGTACGTTGTTTGTACCGGAGAAGCGCCCGGACGGGACACCATGCTTTAGAATTAGGATCATATCTAGTTAAAGCAGGCAAAACAATAGGTTGACCTGGATATTTCAACGACTGATTCTTAGCCAAGAAATTAATCCTAGGTAGCAGCTTAAGGCCTTCCCCTGAAACCACAAAACGGTCATCCTCGGCTGATAAGGCATGAATTTCACTTCTACGCCTAGCCGAGGCCGCAGCAATTAAAAACACAGTCTTCAGTGTTAATAGTTTCATAGAAATGGAACTAAGTGGTTCAAAAGGCTTATCACCTAGTACTTGAAGCACTAGCGATAAACTCCAAGACGGAATCACAGGGGGATTCCTTGGTCTTAGATTGCCCATGCCTTTAATTAATACATTTAATGTATTTACTTCATCACTTCCCCTCTTAGCCAAGCAAGGAATAACAGACATTAAAGCTGACTTATAACCAGCAATAGAGTTAGGCTTGAGGCTATAGGCATCATACAGGTGACAGAGGAAATCAGCTACTACCTGAATAGATGAATCCAATGGATCAATACATCTTTTTGAGCACCATTCTGCAAATCTGTTGATTTTATAATTATATGCTCTGGAGGTTGACCCCCTCCTGGCTTTGGCCATAAACATGGCTGCTTGCTCAGAAAAGCCCTCCTTAATTCTAGATTCCTTGACAACATCCACGCAGTCAATCTGAACATTGACGGATTGTTGTGAAGGGCCTTGCCCTGGAAGATAATGTCGTCCATCAGAGGCAGAGGAACCGGATTGCAGACCAGAAGGTCCAGCAGATCCGTATACCATGATCGGCTTGGCCAATCCGGGGCGATCAGAAGCACTTGGCATTCCTCCTGTCTGATTTTCTGAAGAATTTTTGGAATCAGGATTGCTGGAGGGAATGCGTATGCATACATTCTCCCCCAGCTGATAGCTAACGCATCTGTTGCGAAAGCGCTTGGATCCGGAATCGGAGAGACGTACGTCGTCATCTTCGCATTCTTCTTCGTTGCGAACAAATCGATGTTGGGTTTCCCCCAATGGTCGAACAGACGATCCGCCACACATTGATTTAGTTGCCATTCCGTGGGTAAAACACTCATCCTTCGGCTCAATGAGTCTGCTAGCAGATTTAACCTTCCCGGAATATGAACTGCTTTCAAGGTAATCTGGTGATCCAGGCACCAACAAAGCAGTCTCCATGTCATCATACAGAGACTGGGCGACTTCGTTCCGCCCTGGCGGTTTATGTAAGTCACAACTGTTGAGTTGTCTGAACGAATAAGAACAATCTTGCCCTGAACTTTCTGTAAGAAATGTTCCAGGCCCAGGACTACTGCTCTTAGCTCCAGTAGATTTATATGTTCCTTTGACTGTTCCAGATTCCAAAGCCCTGATATCGTGGATTCTTCCAGGCAAGCTCCCCAGCCCTCCATCGATGCATCTGTATACACAGTCACCTGAGGGTGGGGAGGGGTTAGCATAACCCCCACCAAGAGATTCTCTGTGTCCAACCACCATTGCAGGTGATGAATCAGAGGCGCCAACACTGACACGTTCGAGTCCAGCGAACCTGTACTCTGGGTCCATTGTGTCATGAGAAATAACTGGATCGGCCGCCTGCGTAAGGCGGCCTGAGGAATGACTGGTTCCAATGAAACCATCAACCCCAGCATTCTCAAGTAAACCCGTGCCAGGACATGACGACTGTCGCACACTGACTGAATCAATGAGATGAGTTTCTGAACTCTCTCCTGAGTAGGAAAAACATATCCTGTCTCTAGATCGAAGAACATCCCCAGGTAAACAAACTTCTGGGATGGAGTCAGCTCTGATTTTGGGAAATTGATCATCCAGCCCAAGTCTGTGAGAGTCTTCAAAACAATCTCCAGACTGGCCGATAAACTTTCCTGGGTGTGCGCTTTCAACAGCCAGTCGTCTATGTACGTGTGGACTGCTATGCTTCTCCTGCGGAGGTATGCGGTGATCGCAAGAACCACACGGGTGAAAACCCGAGGAGCCGTGGAAATTCCGAAGGGTAACACCCTGAATTCCCACTGTCTGCCCTGGAATGCAAATCTCAGGAAGCGACGGAAACTCCTGTGTATGGGGATGTGGAAATAAGCGTCCTTCAAATCTATCGACGCTGTCCACATTCCCCTCTCTAACCCCGCCAACACCGAGCGCACAGTCTCCATCTTGAAACTGGGCGTCTCTATGAACTTGTTCAATGGCTTGAGGTTGAGAATTGGTCTCCACCCTCCGGTGTTTTTTGTTACTAAGAACAGGGTTGAATAGAAGCCCGGACACCTTTGTGCCGGCTGAATAGCTCCTTTTTGTATGAGGGAATTTATTTCCTCCTCGATACACAACCTTTGCTCTGGATCTCTCGGATTTGGAGTCCAGATCGGCACTAGAGACAGTCGCGATGGCGGGCCTGTCATCCAATCGGGATGATACCCGACTGAAAGCCATCGCAAGACTAAACGGTCCTGAGTTAACCGTTCCCACTCTTGCATGTGGTCGGCTAGCCGGCCTCCCACCGGTCCACCTAGGGATAGAGGTGGACATAAGGAGTGCAAGAGCGGCACTGTCTCCTTTGCCAGAAACACCGGAGCGGTTCTCACCGCGGTAACCGTCCCATCAGGAACGATTACCACGCCCAGATCCTCGCGCGCCACGACCAGCACCGCGCGCACCTCGGTGCGCGGGCGGCTGCCTGGCTGACTGCGCCTGAGGAGCCTGCGCCCCCCTCGCTGCTGGCCGAATCGCACGCGGCCGAGGCCGACGCTGCGATGGTGGTTGGCCTCTGACCTGGCCAGCACCACCTCGAGCCTGCAGGGGACGATACGCAGGGGGTGCGGCGCGAACGTTAGCACGACGAAGCACCTCAAACTGCTCGCGCAGCGCCCTCTGGTTATTTACCAGAGTAACCGTCTCCTGGAGGTGTCGACATCCCTCACCTCCAAAGAGACCAGGACCTGTCATAGGCGTACGCAGTAGCCTATTGTACAGGTCCTGGGACGGGCACAGATTGTCCAAGGCAAATGTGCGCCTTGCCCGGACACTCCTGGTCACCGCCCGAGTCATACAGTCCAGCGCCAGGTTGATACCATCCTGGATGGCTCGCTGGACTGTGACCGGACTTGGCTGGCGCGACGCGGATGCTGTTACTACCCCTTGTAACAGCTGGGAGACGTGGGACAGAGCGGCAATCGAAGCCCTCCCACTCTCCTCCGCATCACGCAACGCGGTATTTGCTGAACGCAACGCGTTCGAACACAAGACTCCCGTGTCAGAACGGGAGCCTGGCCGCGCATCCTCACCCAAAGCCGTGCGGTCATCCACGCTCGGCTTAGGTACCACACCGTACCGCTGGTAATCCAGGGGCACGATGCGGCAACGCCTGGCCACCTCGCGCGGGGCCTTCGCGAGACGTCCACTCGACTTAATGGACGTCTCCGCCGCCTCGAACATGTCAACGACATGCGCTGCCAGCGGCAGAGAAGGCATAGCGTTAGCAGTAGGCTTACCAGCTAACCACAGCCTGTGGTCACGCTGGCTAGCCGACTGCTCCACGGGCAGATCTGGCCTAACACTCACCAACCACTGGCAAGCGTCAGACCAATCCTCCTCCGTGGCTAGCTGCGAGCGCTCTACAAGACGGGGGCCTTCGTCTTCCTCCTGAGCGCAATCAACAGAGCTTGACGGCGGATACGCTGATACCCCTGGCAAGCCAGGGAGAGCATGCGGGCCTGACAACACCGGCATGCTAATCTCACTGGCTTGACCAGGAGCAGGCGCCGTGGTAGAGCGCGGGGCACATACCGCCCCACCACGGCCCCGGCCAGCACCAGCGACACTCTCGGCAAGCCGAGGTATGCGGTAACGCTGGCCATCAGCGCCCAGGGCCACAGTCTGAACCGTGGATTCTACCCCTGCGTGAGTAGAACCGTGGAATAAGTCGCCTGTATTCCCCGCGAGGGGTGCACAGACGTCATAATCCATGGCCACGTCCTCAGACGGCGACCCCAACAGGTAATCCTCATCCTCCTGGCCAGACAGATTAGACTCCGGGTCAGCAAAGAGAGCTAACCCGGACTGGCCAGGGAAGGTGCCATAGGAGGTACTGGCACCCGCGGCGTGCGGATACCCCTGGACTGATAAGCAGCCCGCGGGTTCCAGCGACAACCGTCCACGGCCCCTCGGCGCGGCACTAAGCCTGCTGCCAGGGTCGTGGAACGCCCCCTCTAATGGGGCCACCTCTGAATCTTCGAACAACGGAAGCGTACTAAGGAAAGGTGATTCAGAGGTGGGGATTACCTGCTCCGAAGCAGATGATGAGGACAGCAAAGGATTTGGTCCAGGAAGCATGCCACGAAGCAACTCTGGAACCAAATCCTTTATTGTCCTCCTCATCTCTCCCAACATCTCGGTCCGGAAGGCCTCCATGTCCACCGCGGACGAGGCCTTCCTCTTACCCTTCTTACTCACACCCTCTCTTTTCTGCTTCTTCTTCTCCTCCTCCACCACCTTGTCCTTCGCCTGCAAGCACAAGAATTCGGACATTAGCTCGCCCCCCCCCCCCCCCCCCCCAGTGCTTACATATCTCGCAATTAAGCAAGGGACCACAGGGGCTACACTGATAACAGAGATGAGGCACAAACTTGTCCTTCAAAAATCGTCCACAGGACGCACAACCAGGTCTCTGAAAAAGGGCAAAGGACGAGGAGTATGAGCAATCTAGTTAAGCTCAGAAACTCAACCAACTCAAGAGAAGGAAATGATCATAAAGATCAATATTCATCAGAAAACCAGCTTTGGACAAACTTTAATTGTTAATAAAGAGCAAGGCTGATTATGACGTCATTAATCCTATGACAGGAAAAAATCGATCCCCAACAAACATCCAAGTGCAAGGACGAATTGTATCTCTAACCAGAACATGTGCAGAATGGACATTTCGACTACACAACCATCAGATATATACTGATAACAATGGCAAATACTGTTAATTATCTCCCTTTCCTCTCTAAATAATTAACATCACCTCATATCAATAATTAGATACCTGACACTTTGTATAGACAAACCATCCAACGTGATGAACTGGAGCACTCCACCAACTGAACGCCTCTTAACTCTCTCCACCGCTAGGGGAAGGAATTGGATCAAGAGGGCAAAGTGAGAAGACCTTTATACTAGGCCTCCGACTCACTGGACATAAAATTTTTGGTTAGATAACCTAACAGTATTAGTAGGAAATGGAACCATGGTGGAGAGAAACAAACCCTCTGCTGATGTGATGTCCATTACATATCGTCACACAGACCTGTGGACATAAACACAAAGAGAGATTAGTATTATATAGCACCTAGTTGAAATAAACCAACTAAACAAGGCGCTTATCACGGTAAACGCGAGTCCCGGAAACACATTACACCGGGTAAAAAACTCGCTAATTTTACTAGAAGTCACCTGATTTAAAGGTCCTGGGCCCTCCTGTGGCGAAGTCATCCTTTCTGCCATCTATATCAGGGATTATCACTTCCAAAATTCACACAAAAAGACTATGAATTGAGTTAGAAAAGCTCTAGCACAAAAACATGTGTAGACTCTCTGCCAATAAATTAGCAAAGAGGAAGTGCTAGTCTGCGCATGCGCGGTGGTGGGGCTGGCATCCGCCAGACTACGCTCTGACTCCCTGCCCAGTAGGGGCACCTAACTGTTTTAATCTGAGTGTTTATTGAGTGAAAGCCGATATTTAGCAATATCAAAAGTATTAGGGAGGTAAGTATACTCTTGATGTGAAAAGACATTATACTAAAGCTGAACACTAGACCTTTTTCTAGTGTTCTGACTGATGTCATCTAGTTCGTAATCTGAGATATTGACTTCAAACTTAGAAGAGTACGGTTTTGAAACTTTATTCGAGTCATTACTGTTGTTATTACAGTTGACAAAACTTCCTAGCAAGGGGGTGTCAACAATCAGTGCTGGATTCTGCATTCAAAAAGGCTCTTGCCCTGAAGAAGTCCGACATTCTGTACCCACCTGCCACCAGCGCAACCGCCAGGAAACACAAGACCACTAACGGTTCCTTCTTCATAAGCGACTACCAGTGACTTCACCAAGAAAATGATATTATGCTACTGGCCCCTGCTGGATTCCAATGCCAGATGTCACCTAGCCTTTCCAAGCAAAACCAAGTTTGGCTATCACAGGAATCCCACACTAGAAGACAAGTTGGTTAGAGATCATCTAGTCAACCAAGAGAAAGAGAAACTCACATATCACAACCCTTTTGAGGTCTGCAACATACAAAACTGCAACATCTGTAAAAGTATGAGCAAAACCCCATACTTTACCTGCACCCACAACGGATACACATACAGATCCTATAAAACATGTAATGTCATCTAACTACTTTCCTGCAGACTACATACATGGGAGAGACGCTACAGGCCTCTGGTGTCAGAATCAAGGAACACCTAAGAAGTATCACCTGCAGGCTGTTGCTACCAGTCAAATTAGCTCCAAAATATGCAAAATTATTGCTTAGTGAATTATAAATTTATCAAAAACATACAATTCGTGCAATTACACAATAATATATACAATATTGGCCATCGTAAAGATTTGCTTGTTTGTAGCAAGAGATTGATTAAAAATATGTATACTAAAGAAATTATAAAGGAAAAGAAACTATTAACACATAGGAATGATAAAGCATTCTCTTCTTAAAATTGAGAATAAAAATGCCAGAATGTAGATTTAAAAACCACTTTGAACTCTGAATTTTCAGAATCCCAAATTTCAATGTAACTATACAGGTAACCTGTTGAATATCTTAACCTAATTTGATTGAAGGCTTTTGGGGGGTGGGGTGTGTGTGTAGGAAGCAACAGCTCCCAGTCACATTAGTTTTAAAATAATCACTACAATGTTTAAATTGTAAATTGATCAGACATACAACGTGCATACGTTTGTGATGGACCTCCAGATGGACTTTTTGATTCTCATGCAGGAGCTACGTCATTATGATTGTGACATATTTGATTATGATGACACTGTCAGATACGTGAGTGACAGATCAGATACATCTATTATTTGTTCAATTAACCCTTTTAACGTGAAATCCGTGAAACTGTAAATTCTTTACAATGTATAGAATATTCTGTTGAATATTTTGAAAAGAATATGACTGGTTTTAAGACTTGTACAGTCGTCTTGAAATTGAGATAGTCGAATCTCAACAGTAAAAGGGTTACAGTATGAGATTGTGGTAACACACTGCGACATGAACAAATCATAGCAAAAATGTATCATTGTCAATCTAACAGTCTGCAAAAAAATTAAACAAGAGTCCCAATGGACCTGTATCATTAGGCGAGTTAAAACTCACGAAAGTGAAAACATCCAGAATTAAAAACAGAGATTAATGACATTTCACACAATAGTTCTATGCCCCAAATGACAATATGATAAAGTTTCAAAATATGGATATTCATAACACTAATTCTCCTGTAGAGATCTTGACCAAATTGGGGTCGAAGGTTATCTGTGGCATCCCGAAGAGGTGGGTTAATTTGGGGGTAAAAAAAAGAAATGGTATCCAGTCATATTAATTTCATAATAGTCAACAGCTTTCGTGTTTGTTTGTCCCGAGTCTGTGAAAGGGTTAATGAAATTACAACATCCTACCACAAAAATTCTGCGGAATTAAATGTCTCGTCTGTCTCCTGCTTGTCACAGTGGCATTGACCTTTGACCTTGTGACTCCAACATTATCATGCTGCTTCCGATCATTATAGATAACCATGTATCCGAGTTTAGTTGCAATAGGCGTAACCAATCCTGAAATATAAGCTGAGAAGTTTTGCTAAGCGCAGAACCTTAATGTTGACGCCGCCGCTGTCGCTGTCGGAAAAGTGATACCTATGTCACGCTTTCTGCTTCGCAGGCGAGACAAAAAACGCACAGCACAAGACACCTGCCAAACATCCAGTATTCATGGACAATTAATCAAATTACAGTTTCCTACCAAACATCACTGAGTAAGGAAATACACCCTGTACCGGTAGTCAAGATGATTTACAGTGCATATCACAGATTTTAATAATCACAGGTTAAATACAAATAGCTAGCATCTGGACAAGAGGATTGGCCCTTTAATAGTCAAGCCAGCTAATGCCGGCCTCTGCAATGGTCTTGAGAAATGTCTATATGCTGGCCAATAGGACCATTTTTTCAAAATTCACCAATGGAATGCCTGGCTTGATAACCGAGCCAGTCATTTCCAGTGTTGAATCTTTAACAATTTACATTAAATTTTGTCAAGAAAATCTAAATATTTGCTTATTGAATGTCCATTTGCAGACCAAGAAGACTATTTTTTGGAATTTACCATTGGAATGACTGGCTCAGTTATCGCACCAGTCATTCTGGTGGTAATATCTCAAAATTAGTCTTCTCTTGACCTGCAAATGGGCATTCCTCCAGTCCCTTAAAGATGGTTGTAGCTGTCTTAGACATGAAAGGGTTAAACATAGCTTTTCTACTGACCTGCAAATGGACATTCACTAAGTAAAGATTTCAATTTTCTTGAACATTAAAGGGCCAAGCATTATTCCCCGTCAGTCATACTAGTCAGGAGGTAGCATATTTTAAATTAAATTAGTTTTTTTTAGAAGAAATGAATATACATTGTACACAGAGATAAATACACCAAAATAAATGGTCAAAAAGTCAGTGTTGCTCACTTGTAACACCAGTATTTGATAAAGTGGATTCTTAAAGTTCTTATAAACAAGAGGCCTAACAGCCTGTCGCTCACCTGCAACATTAGCATTTGAAATACTGGGTAGTTCATATCTCATGAAAATATATTTTGTGAAACTTCTACAGGATGACAGATAGATTCTATGTTTTAATACAGAATAATCTTTGAAATAAGATCTTAGTAAATCTACCATGACAATTTGACCGAAGAATCATGTTTGTACTCCAATTTTGAATCCAAATATTTTACAATTTTTTAAGAACTCTAGTGAATAAATCTGACAATTTCTTTCAAGAATTCAAGCGCATAACTGCAGCTGTATTTTAGCCAAACTGAATGCCAGTCAAGGTCTCATCTTTCATGTTCAAAATATGAAGTGAATCGCCAAGTTTTCGAGTGGAAACAGAATTACACGCATGAAAATGATTTCTATAATCCCTGCCGATAACGATTTAGAGTAAAATCTCATGACTTGATAATTCCAATTATAGTGTTCACTGAGTTTAAAATCCGCCAAGCTGTATAGGATGTAGATATGTTTTAAAGTAACAGTTGCCAGATGATTGAAGGATGGATGACTGATGAATTAACAGATTATGGATGGTCACCATGGCATCTAAAATGGCCACCAATAGGGTCCTAGGCAAATTTGTTTGAATGAAATCCATCAAGTGGAGGAGGAGATGCGTTTTGAAATTTTGGTTAAGTTTTTCATAAAATCACCAAAATTTGACAAACCAAAATTCTGAATAGATGTTCTAGAAGCTACAGCCATATGGTCCTTCTTGCCGAATTTCGTTGAAATCCATCAAGTGGCTAACGAGGAGATGTGGTTCGACAACTTACAGTAAATCTAAGATCTTCACGCAAAAAAATTGACCAATCAAAAATCTGAATAGTGGTTCTAGAGCCTACCTCTATAGAATCCTTAAAGGCAAATTTGGTTGAAATCTGTCAAGAAGCTAAGGGGGAGATGCATTTTGACAATTTCTGGCAAGGTTTTTTTTACATTTTACAAAACTAAGATTTTCACCCCACAGATTGACCAATCAAAATTCTAAACAGGAGTTCTAAATCCCACCACTATAGGATCCTTCCAGGAAAATTAAGTTGAAATCTGTCAAGAAGCTAAGGACACGTGTGACACATGTGACACTTTCCGGTAAATTTTGTCAAAATCTCAGATTTTCACCCCAAAAAATTTACCAGTCAAAATTTTGAATAGAAATTCTAGAGCATACCACTGTAGAATTCTTCCACACAAATTTAGTTAAAATCTATCAAGAAGCTAAGGAGGAGATACGTTTTGACACTTTCCAGTAAATTTTTTACAAAATCAAATATTTTAACCAAAAAAATTGACCAATCAAAAATTTGAATAGAAGTTCCAGAGCCTATCTCCATAGGATCCTTCAAGACAAATTTGGCTGAAATCTCTCTAGAAGTTATGGAGGAGATATGCTCCGACACTTTCCAGTACATTTTTTTTACCAAATCTAAGATTTTCATCCAAAAAACGTACCAATCAAAATTCTGAATAGATGTTCTAGAGCCTACCACTATAGGATCCTTCCAGGCAAATTTAGTTGAAATCTGTCAAGAAGCTAAGGCGGAGATGCATTTTGACACTTTCCGGTAAATTTTTTACAAAATCTAAGCTTTTCAACCAAAAAATTGACGAATCAAAAATCTGAATAGAAGTTCCAGCACCTTCCACTATAGGACCGTTCAAGACAAATTTGGCTGAATTCTGTCAAAAAGCTAAGGAGGAGATGCGTTTTGACACTTTCCGGTACATTTTTATAAAATCTAAGATTTTCACCCAAAAAATTGACGAATCAAAAATCTGAATGGAAGTTCTAGAGCCTACCTTCATAGGATCCTTCTAGCCAAATTTGATTAAAATCTGCCAAGCGGTATAGGAAGAGATACATTTTAAAGCAAAAGTTGACGGATGGACAACGGATGGACGGACAGACAATGGATGGTTGCCATGGCATAAGCTCACTTGGCCATTCTGGCCAGGTGAGCTAATTAAGTAAACATAAATGTGGTTACAATACAACCATGAAACTTGACTAAGACTGCTATGAACTATGAAGCATATATATACACCTGTGCAAAAGTTAAGCACCACCCTATTTTTACGCACATGCGAGGGTATATTCATGTGCTATGAAGAAAGCAATAGCATAAACATTTATGTACCCATCCATCTTAGTGCAAGAGGTAATAATGCAACTAGAGGAATGCTGATTATGATGGTGGGGAAACACTGTATGTTTTTGTTTGAACTTGAAAACGAGGCCTGAATATGGTTACGTTGACACAACTGACAACTATTGCCCTACAGTTGACACACGTGGCTAGATTGTCATTAATGGTGTCTGAAAACGAAGTTTAACATCTGTGCACGAGTTTGAGACTGTCATTATTAATACCGGGTATATCCACCTTGTGCCTGGATGACGGCCTGGACACGACGTCTCATGCTGGTCACCAACCGACTGATACGCCATTGTGGTATTCGTTGCCATTCAAGATGGAGTGCGTCTGTTAATTCCTGTAGGTTCTGCACAGGAGGATCCCTCCTTCTCACCATGTTTCCCAGAAATGCTCAATAGGGTTCATGTCAGGGCTCCTTGCTGGCCATGGTAGGGTTTCGATGGCATTCTGGCGGAGGTATTCATGCACAGCTCTAGCACGATGTGGTCGGGCGTTGTCATCCATGAATATAGGGTGGGTTCCAGGTGCATGATTTACAAAATGAGGGACCACAACTCTATCCAGTATGGAATCTTGATATCTTTGTCCATTTAGTGTTCCAGGTACAGTCAACAGATCCAGCTTACAATCAAATGAGATGCACCCCCATATCATAACGGAACCTCCACCAAATGGAACTTCTTCCATGATGTTACGTTGGTCGTACGCCGTGCGTCTGGACCTCCATACACGAGTTCGACCATCTGTGGCATGAAGCAGGAACCGACTTTCATCGGACCAGTGTACCCGTCTCCAGGATCTCATGTTCCAGTGTCTTCTTTCGTTGCACCACCTCAGACGCTCCTCTTTGTGGTGTGCAGTGAGGAGAGGACGTCTGACAGGTCTCCTAGCTTTCATGCCAGCAGCATACAGTCTCCTTTTGACGGTAGACATTGACACTCTATTGCGCGTTTCCCATTGCTGGCTGAGCACTCTGCTGTTGGTGAATGGAGATCTCCTAACAAGGCGTACTAGGGCTCGATCATCACGGGCAGTAGTCTTCTTCGGTCTTCCAGATCTAGGCCTGTCCTTCACCTCGTTAGTTTGCCCATGTTTTGCAATCAAACGACTGATTACAGTATGGTTAATGTTCAGCTGTCTGCCAATCTCTCTGCATGACATACCAGTGGTATGCATGCCTATGATTTGCCATTTCACACGATCACTTAACCTTCGTCTTGCCATAGCGGTTCACAATCAAGAGCTAATTCTCTCTGTACAAATAAACCACGGTCATGAACACAAAATTCCTAATCTTGTCGCCTAAATCTGTATGTAATGTTCTACACCTCAAACTGGACTTTTACATAACTGAACACGTGTGCTGTTTCCCGCCACGCACGGACATCAAGCGGCGTGAAGTCATGCATGCATGTGCATTTCGTACTTGGAATTATGTCGGCTAACGCGGGGACAAAAAGTATGGCAGCCTAGTTGTACCATCATATTTCTACGTTCTATTGGTTTTGCTGGTGCTTAACTTTTGCACAGGTGTATAGAAGGATTATCATTTTCAATGACCATGAACAAGTAATTGTCTCATCCCCTCTCATTAGCAAGTGCCCATGTTTGGGTGCAGCATGATTAACACAGCTTGAGATATGAACTGCTAAGAAGTTGAGGTAAAAGCGAGTTTTGTCATAATCACACCGACCTTGACCTTTTGATGCCACGGTAATTGTGTCATGTCCTCTCATTATAAGGATGTGTTCCCCATGTATGCTTAACCAAACATGAGATATAAACTGCTACGTTCAGCTAAACACAAAATATGTTAGCTTTGATAAAAACTAGGTTTTATCAAGGACACATTAACCTTGACCTTTGACATTTTGACTTTAAGGTACCATGTGTCATTCCCACTCATCATAAAGAAGCATGTGTCCATCTTTCGCTCCAGTAGGATTGAGCTAAACACAAAACGTTAGTTTTTAAAAAGAAATTCTCAAGACAACAATGACCTTTGACCGTTTGACCGGACATTGTGTCATGTGCTTACGTTTGGGTCCAGTATGATTAACGAAACATGAGATATGAACTACTAAGTTGAGTTAAATGCAAAATATTAATGCTGAAAAAGTCATTTACCAATATCACAATATTTGACCCTTTAGCACAATGGTAATTGTGTCATGCCCTCTCCTTATAAGGAAGTATGTGCACAAGTTTGGGTCCAGGAAGATTAAGCAAACATGAGACATGAACTGCTAAGTTGAGCTAACAACAAAAAAACCTAAGTGTCACAATAGCCTTGACCTTTGCCCTTTTGACCCCAAAATCATTGTATGATTCCCTCCAATTATAAAGAAGTAGCTGTTCAAGGCTGGGCCCAGTACACTTAACCAAGGATGAGATATGAACTGGTAAGTTGAGCTAAATGCAAAATGTTAATTAATATTGAAAAAGCAACGTTTTTAACAACGTTACAGTGACCTTGACATTTTGACCCCTCTCATTATACGGAAGCATGAATCCAAGTTTGGGTCTAGTATGATCAACCAAATCTGAGATATGAAATGCTGTTGCGCCAAAAGAAAAATGTTAATGTTGAAAAAGGGTTTTACCAAGGTTACAGTGACCTTGCCCGTTGACCTTTTGACCCATGATCATTGTGTGATCCAAGTTTGGCTCAAGGATGATTAACCAACATACAATATAAATACAAAACTTGAGCTAAAAGGAAAATGTTAATGTTGAAAAACAAGGTTTTATCAAGGTCACAATGACTTTGGCCCTTGACCTTTCGACCCCAAGGTAATTGTGTGATGCTGTGTCATTATTAGGAAGCATGTGATCAAGTTTGGGTCTAGTATGCTTAACCAAACATGAGACCTAAACAGAAAAGTTGAGTTAAACACAAAGTGGGCACCGCCGCCACCGCCGGATGACATGCAGGGTATCAGAATAGCCTGTTTTACTTCATAAAGTTGAGCTAAAAAGCATATTTCTTAAATAAATTTTGGACTATTTTAGATTTTTTGAAATTCAAGATCACCATTGCAAGAATGCAGCCATCAAATTTCTGTATATAATTTCTGAAACCTACCACCAAGCAAGTTTGGCTACAATCTGTCAAGTTGTTCAGGAGAATCAATTTTAAAGCAACGGTTGATGTATGGACGGATGATGGATGTTTGCCATGCCATAACCGTACTTGACCTTTCAGACCTAATTAGGCTTGCGAGATTATTGCTTCGAGTGATCGCGATCGATTATTTAAGAATAATAATGATTACTCGATTAATCAGCTTGGGTACTAATTACTGATACATAATAACAAAGGCATATATGAATGACGAAAGCTGCAATGGTATTTAGAAATGCCCATTTGCAGGCCAAGAGAAGACAATTTTTGAAAATGTATCCCTGGAATGCCTGGCTCGATATTTGAGCCAGTCATTCCAGTGATACATTTTCAAAAATAGTCTTCTTTTGGCCTGCAAATGGACATACATTCACAGAGCAAAATGACAATGTTCAGGAGCGATCGCATTAAAGAGTAATTAAAATTGCAGGTTTTGAAATATTTTATGCAGTAAAAATTATTCACGATTATTCGATTATTTAATTTTTAATCATATAAATTAACGTTTTAAATAATCATGATTTTGGATTTAATCGCGTAATTGCGCAAGCCTAGACCTAATTGAGCCACACTAATTGAACATGAAGCCAGGCAAATCAGCATGGTGATTTGAGTAACTACATGTATAGCCATACAGATTTACCATCGTCATAAATCAATAGGACAATATCAACAAGAGCAATTGGAGATTGTTCCCTCACCCTACCAATTTTGTCACATTGTAAGAAATTTTTGGATTTTCCGGATCCTTTCAGATTTTTTTCATTTTCCAGATTTCTTTGGATCACGAGGAAAATTGTGGAATTCTAATGCATGGTCCCACAATCTCTTGTGTTAAACTTTGAGCAAAAAGGAACCAGTAGTTTCAAACATATCCATAAGATCCAGAAATTGATCCAATCCAGATCAAGGTTCTTTTACCCGGATCACGGCCAATGTCTGTAAATCCTCTTGCATGGCATAACCACAATGGGATTCCACAACTTTGGTGGGAGGGGAAGGGGAGCGAGATCTAAAACAATCTTGAAAATCTGAACAAACTTCACAATGTGACAAAAATGAGGGTCTGCAATCACTGAATAATATTGTTCAACATGTAGCCCCCAGTAAATCAATATCATAATTTGACTAAAAACATAAACATATTAAATTGGTACAGAATAATAAATCAATACGATAATATAAATAAATATAATCTTAATGAATCAAAATCTCAATATAAATATATAAATGCCGTATAAATTTTGTCATTGGACGAAATAGAGATCAAAATGGTCACGGATATATAGATATTAGTACATGATTAGTCATATATATTTGATCGAGTAAAATTTATTCCACCGGTATTCTATATTATATCAGCTTCCATAGTTATCCCAGTGTGTGGCGTCGAGACGATGGTAGGTTGGGGCTATTTATCATAACTTAAGATACCTTTAATGGTAAAGTCAGCCAAAAATCAGCGTCTGTAGTGGTACTGAGTAATGTCTGTTTACAGGACAAGAGATGACTTTTTTTTTTAAATTTACCATTGGATTGACTGGTTTATTAAGTGAGCCTGTCATTCCAGTGGTATATTTTCATAGCATTCTCTTGGTCTGGTAAGAAGTATTCCTCCGTAAGCAAAGCTTGTAATGGACCTTTCCGGTTTATCCATCAATCATATGATGTCATAATCAACTATGTGATGTGTAAGATGATGTCATAATGAATGACATCATGAATGTGAATGACGTAGCTAAGTTCGTCACAAACGCTTAATTGATGATGGCCTAAGTTTTATTGTACAAATTGTATGTCTTTACTATTTAATAAACATGCTGTTGAATATTTTGAAACTAATTTGACTGGACGCTGTTGCTGCCATAGGCAGAAACAGCACCCAGTCAAATTAGTTTCAAAATATTCAACAGCTTACCTGGATACGTTTCCGGAAATCGATACTCAGGGAGTTCAGGGATCGATCGATCCCAACATGGGCGAAGTGTGGTTGGAGCTTAGCTAAAGATGGGCAGGGCATAACTAAAACTGGATTCCTCCATTATCTTGTTCAATCTCAACCACTAATGTGCCAATTCTTGAATAAAATCTCTATCATCTGACAAACTGCTGGAAAACATACCAAAATATCTCTTCTAGATTTTCAAATAAAACATTACCTTGGCCTGGCCTTACTAAATTGAATATATCCTGGGCAAAAGTAAAACTAAATATGGGCGTAAAAGATTGGTGTTGGACTACTCTAGTTGTTTATATAACAAAGAATTATTTAGTACGACATGCCTAGAAAACAAAACAAGAGGCCCAAGGGCCTGTGATGCTTACCTAGACCATTAGCATTTGAAGCATTTGCATTTAAATATACATGATTCTTTACGTCAAACAAGATGCAAAAAAAACTTTCACGGGAAAAATCTACCAATCAAAATTCTGAATGGAAATTCTGTCGCCTATGATAATAGGATCATCTTAGCCAAGTTTGGTTGAAATTGCTCAAACAATGTCAAAGTAGCAAGAAGAAATTTGACAATTTCCGGTAAATTTTTAATAAAATGTAAGATTTTTACCCAAAAAATGTGATGAATCAAAATTCTGAATGCAAGTTCTAGAGCCTATGACCATAGGATCCTTTTGGCCTAATTTGCTTGAAATCCGTTAAGTTGACAAGAGGAACCAATTTAACAATTTTTGGTAAATTTCTCATAAAATCTAAGCTTTCCCACCAAAAAAATTGATCAATCAAAATTCTGAATACACGTTCTAGAGCCTACCACCATAGAATCCATCGAGTCAAATTTGGTTGAAAACAGCCAAGTAGTAGCATTTAGATCATTTAAGGTAAATTTTTCAAAGATTTTCACCCAAAAAATTGATGAATCAAAATTATGTATGGTAGTTCTAGAGCCCATCACCACCGGATCCTTTCAGCCAAATTTGGTTGAAATTTCTCAGAATGGTAAGGAGAAGAAGCAATTTGACAATTTCCGGCACATTTTTCACAAAATCTAAGATTTTCACCCAAAAAAACTTATGAATCAAAATTCGGAATAGAAGTTCTGGAGCCTACCACCATAGAATCCATCTAACCAAATTTGGTTGAAATATGTCAAGCAGCTATGGAGGAGTACCATGTCGAACATTTCCGGTAAATTTTTCATAAAATCTAAGCTTTTCACCCCAAAAATCGATGAATTAAAATTTTTTATGGAAGTTCTAGAGCCCATCACCACAGGTTCCTTTCAGCCAAATTTGGTTGAAATCGCTCAGAATGGTAAGGAGAAGCAATTTGGCAATTTCCGGTACATTTATGAAACAAAATTCTGAATGTAAGTTCTGGAGCCTACGGCCAGTGTCCTTCCAGCCAAGAGGTTAATGAGGAGTAGTGTTTTAAAGCAAGTTTATGGACGACGGATGACAGACGACGGACGGACGGACAGACAGATGGACGGTCGCCACAAGCTCGGTGAGCTAACAAATTACATTGTTTTGGCTTTACTAAAATGAATATGCCCTGAGTGAAAATATTAAAATGTGGCCTAAGAAATCGGTGTTGGACTAAATCTCCTTCAGTCTATAGACTTACTATCTGAAGCTATGTCAGACAATTCAGGATTAGGTTCATCAATTATTAATACTTGTTCATCAATTTCTACACGGCCGTAAGTCTCACGCATCAAGATGAATGCGGGAATACACACAGCTATCGAGGCAACTGTACACCAATGTGCCCATTCATTATCTGGAAGTGATAGATAATATCAATGATACAGTTGTGAAATAAACGAAATCTAGGATTTCTTTTTTCACGAGAGAGTTGATACTTACCTCCCTAATACTTTTGATATTGCTAAATATCGGCTTTCACTCAATAAAACACTCAGATTAAAAACAGTTAGGTGCCCCTACTGGGCAGGGAGTCAGAGGTAGTCCGGCGGATGCTCGCCCCACCACCGCGCATGCGCCGACTACTACTGCCTCTGGCTCATTTATTGGCTAACACATGCAACTACCAAGAGCCTGAAGACCGAGCCTCTGTGGGGCGGAGAGGCCGGGTCAGTATCTAGGGAGGTAAGTATCAACTCTCTCGTGAAAAAAGAAATCCTAGATTTCGTTTATTTCACATCAAGAGTATACTTACCTCCCTAATACTTTTGATATTGCCAGAATTCGAAAGTGAATCTGGCGGGAGGGAGGCGAGGTCAAAAGACCAGCTCTTCCCTATACGCTTTCAAGCGTTTTAAGGCACTTATGACGTCTGAAACTGTGTGAAAACACAGTCAGGATTTGATAAACCATCGGATAACACAACCGATGCCTGAGAGATGACCGATTTGTCATATGCGCTCCCCCCCCTCCCTTGGGAGAAGATTAAATGACCTCAATGTCCTACACGCTCTCTTCGTACTAGTGCTAAGTACTATAGGACAGAGACGAAAAGGCTCCATTTTCGTATACTCTCTATAAAGAACCACAACCCACATAAACCATCACCATATTAATAACACTGGGTAACGTGACAATACAAACAATGAACAACACATGAACAAGACTGACCTTGTTGTCCTAGGAAGCTGTCATCATGAATCCAGTAGAGAAGGATGATACAGTCCCGACAAGTGGTTGTCACCGTCGCTGAATGGCGAAGTATATAAGCAATGCGGAGGCACTCTTCACAAACATAAAGCGGTTATTGTTTCAAAATCGACAAGGCGAGAGGGTTAGAGGTGTCACGGAGGTAATGGTCTGTAAAACTAGACTCACAGTGCCACTGAGCCACTGACATAATATCATCCACAGGGACCCCATTAAAAAGGGCAGTGGATGTCACGACACCGCGGACACTGTGAGCCTTGGCCACGTCAACCTGTCGCCCGGTGGCGGATTTGTGACAAAATTGAATACATTCCACAATCCACCTAGAAATGGTGTCCTTAGACGCCCTACCATGGGGTTCAATATATGACAACCATAACGCTGACTGGTCGGTACGCCACTCCGAAGTACGCTGTTTGTACCGGAGCAGCGCCCGTACGGGGCACCATACTTTAGAATTAGGATCATATCTAGTTAAAGATGGCAAAAAAATAGGTTGACCTGGATATTTCAATGACTGATTTTTAGACAAGAAATTAATCCTAGGTAGAAGCTTAAGGCCTTCCCCTGTAACCACAAAACGGTCAACCTCGGCTGATAAGGCGTGAATCTCACTCCTACGCCTAGCCGAGGCCGCAGCAATTAAAAATACAGTTTTAAGAGTTAACATTTTCATAGAAATGGAACTAAGTGGTTCAAAAGGCTTATCACCTAGTACCTGGAGCACCAGTGATAAACTCCAAGACGGAATCAGTGGAGGATTCCTTGGTCTTAGATTGCCCATGCCTTTAATTAATACATTTAATGTACTTACTTCATCACTCCCCCTATTAGCCAAGCAAGGAATAACAGTCATTAAAGCTGACTTATAACCAGCAATAGAGTTAGGCTTGAGGCTATAGGCATCATATAGGTGACAGAGGAAATCAGCCACTACCTGAATAGATGATTCCATTGGATCAATACATCTTTTTGAGCACCATTCTGCAAATCTGTTGATTTTATAATTATATGCTCTGGAGGTTGACCCCCTCCTGGCTTTGGCCATAAACATGGCCGCTTGCTCAGAAAAGCCCTCCTTAATTCTAGATTCCTTGACAACATCCACGCAGTCAATCGGAACATTGACGGATTGTCGTGAAGGGCCTTGCCCTGGAAGATAAGGTTGTCCATCAGAGGCAGCGGAACCGGATTGCAGACCAGAAGGTCCAGCAGATCCGTATACCACGATCGGCTTGGCCAATCCGGGGCGATCAGAAGCACTTGGCACTCCTGCTGCCTGATTTTCTGAAGCACCTTTGGAATCAGGATTGCTGGGGGGAATGCGTATGCATACATTCCCTCCCAGCTGATAGCTAACGCATCTGTTGCGAAAGCGCTTGGGTCTGGAATCGGAGAGACGTACGTCGTCATCTTCGCATTCTTCTTCATTGCGAACAAATCTATGTTGGGTTTCCCCCAATGGTCGAACAGACGATCCGCCACACATTGATTTAGTTGCCATTCCGTGGGTAAAACACTCATCCTTCGGCTCAATGAGTCTGCTAGCAGATTGAACCTCCCCGGAATATGAACTGCTTTCAAGGTGATCCCATGATCCAGGCACCAACAAAGCAGTCCCCATGTCATCATACAGAGACTGGGCGACTTCGTTCCGCCCTGGCGGTTTATGTAAGTCACTACTGTTGAGTTGTCTGAACGAATTAGAACAATCTTGCCCTGAACTTTCTGAAAGAAATGTTCCAGGCCCAGGACTACTGCTCTTAGCTCTAGTAGATTGATATGTTCCTTGGACTGATCCAGATCCCAAAGCCCTGATACTGTGGACTCTTCCAGACAAGCTCCCCACCCCTCCATCGATGCATCTGTATACACAGTCACCTGAGGGTGGGGAGGGGTCAGCAAAACCCCCAGCAAGAGATTCTCTGTATTCAACCACCATTGCAGGTGGTGAATCAGAGGCGCCAACACCGGCACGTTCGAGTCCAGCGAACCTGAACTCTGGGTCCACTGTGTCATGAGAAACAACTGGATCGGACGCCTGCGCAAGGCGGCCTGTGGAATGACTGGTTCCAAAGAAACCATCAAGCCCAGCATTCTCAAGTAAACCCGTGCCAGGACATGACGACTGTCGCACACCGACTGAATTACCGAGATGAGTACTTGAACCCTCTCCTGAGTGGGGTACACATACCCCGTCTCCAGATCGAAGAACATGCCCAGGTAAACAAACTTCTGGGATGGAGTTAGCTCTGATTTCGGGAAATTGATCATCCAGCCCAAGTCCGAGAGAGTTTTCAAAACAATCTCCAGATTGGCTGACAACGATTCCCGGGTGTGTGCTTTCAATAGCCAGTCGTCTATGTACGTGTGGACTGCTATGCTTCTCCTGCGGAGGTATGCAGTGATCGCGAGAACCACACGGGTGAAGACCCGAGGAGCCGTGGAAATTCCGAAGGGTAACACCCTGAATTCCCACCGCCGGCCCTGAAATGCAAATCTCAGGAATCGACGGAAACTCCTCTCTATGGGAATGTGGAAATAAGCATCCTTCAAATCTATTGACGCTGTCCACATCCCTCGCTCTAACCCCGCCAACACCGAGCGCACAGTCTCCATCTTGAAACTGGGTGTCTCGATGAACTTGTTCAACGGCTTGAGGTTGAGAATCGGCCTCCACCCTCCGGTGTTTTTTGTTACTAAGAACAGGGTCGAATAGAAGCCCGGGCACCTCTGTGCCGGCTGAATGGCTTCTTTTAGTATGAGGGAATTTATTTCCTCCTCTATACACAACCTCTGATCCGGATCCCGTGGAATGGGAGTCCAGATCGGCGCGA
This sequence comes from Chaetoderma sp. LZ-2023a, assembly GCA_034401795.1. NCBI lineage: Eukaryota > Metazoa > Mollusca > Caudofoveata > Chaetodermatida > Chaetodermatidae > Chaetoderma > Chaetoderma sp. LZ-2023a. The sequence goes on from CM067364.1 coordinate 69,527,200, forward strand.
GAGACAGTCGCGATGGCGGGCCTGTCACCCAGTCGGGACGATACCCGACCGAAAGCCATCGCAAGACTAAACGGTCCTGAGTCAACCGCTTCCACTCTGGCAAGCGGGCGGCCAAACGGCCGCCCACCGGTCCACCTAGGGATAGAGGTGGACATAAGGAGGGCCAGAGTGGCACTGTTCTCTCGGCCTGAAACACCGGAGTGGTTCCCACCGCGGCAACCAGGCCATCAGGCCCGATTACCGCGACCAGATCCCCGCGCGCCCCGCCCAGCGCCGCGCGCACCACGGTGCGCGGGCTGCTGTCTGGCTGGGTGCGGCTGGGGAGCCTGCGCCCCCCTCACTGCTGGCCGAATCGCCCGTGGCCTAGGCCTACGTTGCGACGGTGGCTGGCCCCTGACCTGGCCAGCACCACCTCGAGCCTGCAGAGGACGATACGCAGGGGGTGCCGCGCGAACACGCTCCCGCCGGAGCACCTCAAATTGTTCCCGCAGCGCCCTCTGGTTATTAACCAGAGTGACCGTCTCCTGGAGGTGCCTGCATCCCTCACCTCCAAAGAGACCAGGACCTGTCATAGGCGTCCGCAGCAGCCTATTATACAGGTCCTGGGACGGGCACAGATTGTCAAGCGCAAACGTGCGCCTCGCCCGGACACTTCTGGTTACCGCCCGCGTCAAACAGTCCAAAGCCAGGTTGATACCATCCTGAATGGCTCTCTGGACTGTCACCGGGCTAGGTTGGCGTGATGCGGAAGCCGCTACCACCCCTTGTAGCAGCTGGGAAACGTGGGATAGAGCGGCAATCGACGCTCTCCCACTCTCCTCCGCATCCCGCAGCGCGGCATTTGCCGAACGCAACGCGTTCGAGCACAAGACTCCCGTGTCAGAACGGGAGCCCGGCCGCGCATCTTCGCCCAAAGCCGCGCGATCATCAACGCTCGGCTTTGGCACCACACCGTACCGCTGGTAATCCAGGGGCACGATGCGGCACCGCTTCGCCACCTCGCGAGGGGCCTTCGCGAGACGTCCATTCACCTTAATGGACGCCTCTGCCGCTTCGAACATGTCCACGACATGCTCAGCAAGCGGCAGAGATGGCATAGCGGTAGCCGCCGGCCTACCAGCTAACCACGGCCTATGGTCATGCTGGCTAGCCGGCAGCTCCACGGGTAGATCTGGCCGAACACTCACCAGCCACTGGCAAGCGTCCGACCAATCCTCCTCCGTGGCTAACTGCGAGCGCTCTACTAGACGAGGGCCTTCGTCTTCCTCCAGAGCACTCGCAGTTGATGTCGACGGCGGGTAAGCTGATACCCCTGGCAAGCCTGGAAAAGCATGCGGGCCCGAGAGAGCAGGCATGCTAAAATCCGCGGCTTGACCAGGAGCAGGCGCCGTGGCAGAGCGCGGGGTAAACACCGCTCTACCACGGGTCTGACCAGCACCAGCCATACCATCGGCAAGCCGAGGTATGCGGTATCCGTGGTCAACAGCACCGCCCGGGGACACCCTCTGGACCGTGAAATCTACTCCTGCGTGAGTAGAACCATGGAACACGTCGCCTGCATTCCCCGCGAGGGGTGCACAGACGTCGTATTCCATGGCCACGTCCTCAGAAGGCGACCCCAGCAGGAGATCCTCTTCTTCCTGGCCAGAAAGATTAGACTCCGGGTCAGCAAAGAGAGCTAACCCGGACTGGCCAGGAAAGGTGCCATAGGAGGGTTTGGCACCTTCGGCGCGCGGATACCCGGGGTCTGATGAGCAGACCGCGGGTCCCAGCAACAACCGTTGTCCACGGCCCCTCGGCGCGGCGCCATGCCTGCTGCCAGGGCCTTGGACTGCCCCCAACAAAGGGGCCACCTCTGAATCCACAACCGGACCGGACCTAAAGAGACCGGATTCAGAGGCGGGGATCACCTGCTCGTAAGCAGATGCCGAGGACAACAAAGGAGCTGGCCCAGGGAGCATGCCACGAAGCAACTCTGGGACCAGATCCTTTATTGTCCTCTGCATCTCTTGCAACATTTCGGACCTGAAGGCCTCCATATCCACCGCGGATGAGGCCTTCTTCTTACCCTTCTTACACACTTTCTCCTTCTTCTTCCTCTCTTCCTCCATTACCTTCTCCCTTGCCTGCAATGCGAGAAAATCAGACATTAATTCGCCCCCCCACAGCTTACATACGTCGCACTTCAGCAACGGTCCACAGGGACTGCAGCTGAAGCACAAGTGCGGGACGAAGCGGCTTTTAAGAAACCTCCCGCAGGACGGGCAACCAGGTCTCTGAAACAGGACAAAGGACAGGGACAATGAGCAAGATAGTTAAGGTTAGCGAACTCAAAACCAACTAAAAAGAGAGGACAGGATCATCAAGATCAGAAATCAAGAAGAACCAGCCATGGACAAAACGTTAATTGTTAATAAAAAGGCCAAGGCCGATTATGACGTCATCACTCTCGTGACCAAATTAATCGATCCGCAACAAGCACCAAGAGCAAGAACGAATTGTATAAGTAAACGGAACATTTCCGTTGAATTGGCATTTCGAGTACACAACAATCAGATATACAGAGATAACTCCTTCCAATTCTAGCATTGGCAAAAAGGGAAATTATCTCCCCTTTTGTTTACATTATAATTAGATACCTGATCCTTGTATAGACAAACCATCCAACGTGATGAACCGGAGAACTCCACCATAGTACGCCTCTACATTCTCTCCACCTTAGGGGAAGGAATTGGAGCAAGAGGGCAAAGTGAGAAGACCTTTATAACAGGCCTCCAACTCACTGAACATAGATCTTTTGGTTAGATAACCTAACAGTATTAGTAGGAAATGGAACCGTGGTGGAGAGAAAACATATCCTCTTGTGCCGAAAAGTCCACCAAAGCTTCTATGCGATACCTGTGGACAAAACACAAAGAGAAATGAGACATATGAAGCACCATGTTGTAAAAAACCAACATAATCAGGCGCTAATCACGGTAAGCGCGAGTCCCGGAAATACATTAAACCGGGACAAAACACGCTAGCATATCAAAGAATTCACCTGATAAAGCGATCCCGCTCCTTCTAAAGGCGAATCCTCCCTTTCCGACATGCTTCCACCAAAAAATAATCGTCAAACGTGAGCGAAAAACAAGGCAACGCGCAGAAAAGTATGAAAAAACACAAAACCGCATGTAACCCTTTGCCAATAAATGAGCAAAGAGGCAGTAGTAGTCGGCGCATGCGCGGTGGTGGGGCGAGCATCCGCCGGACTACCTCTGACTCCCTGCCCAGTAGGGGCACCTAACTGTTTTTAATCTGAGTGTTTTATTGAGTGAAAGCCGATATTTAGCAATATCAAAAGTATTAGGGAGGTAAGTATACTCTTGATGTGAAAAGTACATGCTCTCAAATTGATCACTGAACTACAAATATATTGACAAGAAAAATGCACTATAGTTATCACTTATGCAGTTTTGTACGAAATATCAAAAATTTGACAGACCAACTAATACTATTTGTCGCAACTAAAAATGCCTTAGTGTAGTGAAAAATTAACGAATTATTCCAGTGGCCAATTTTCAGCTAAAGTGGACGGTCGATGGAGTGGACGGTCGATGGAGTGGACGGTTGATGGAGTGGACGGTCGATGGAGTGGACGGTCGATGGAGTGGATGGTCGACGGCTCGCCATCACAAATCCCCACATTCCTCACATTGACCTTTTACACCAACTCCCTCTCCCAATCATCTGGGGGTAGTGCCAAAAGCAAATTTACTCTTGCACTCCATAATCATATGGGTAACTCACATACTAAATTTGGTTTAATTTGGTCCAATGGTTTCAGAAGTTGCATTACAATCAATTTCAGCACAGTCACGGCTTAGATCTTTTGACGATTGGGGGAGGGGGGGGGGGGGGCTGAAGTCAAATGAAAATGAGATGCATTACCATCAATTTCCGCCACACGTGCACAAAACAGACACACACACATATACGGGCAGGACGGCATAATCCCCAGCCCCCTTTTCTTCTAAAAATGTGGGGATATCTCGGCAAATTATGACAATGAAAGGATTAAAAGGAGATGCTTAATGGAGAGATAAATGTCTTTCAGTAGATGTCATATTCCTTTAAAAAAAAAGAAAGATGCTGGACACTAAGAAAATATTTGCAAACATATTTTCAGAAATCCAGCCAGAAACATTCACAATTATCTTCCCAGAGAGAACTCATTAACCATATAACCCTCATATCAGCCAAAAACAGCTTCTGCAGTGGTCTTGAGAAATCGCCATTTGCACACCCATTGAAAACTCTTTTTTCTAATTTACCACTGTAATGACTGGCTTGATAACCGAGCCAGTCATTCCAGTGGTAAAATTTAAAAAAATAGTCTTCTTTAACAAATTCGAGGATTAAAGGGTTAACCCCACAGACTAGAAACGAAGAATTCTTTATGATGTCACCAACATTCTGTTGAATATTTTGAAACTGTTGCCATAAGCAGCAGCAGGTTCCAGTCAAATTAGTTTCAAAATATTCATCAACAGGATTCCTCTATAGTTGTCTTAAGATTCATATACTGTAATTTTAAGGGTTAAAGCGAGGGATAACACAGTATATGACGTCAAATGTGTAATGAATGACGTAGTTAAGCCCGTCATGAACGTTTAAGGTCTGCCATGTGTACAAAATGTATGTCTTTACCAATAACCATTCTGTTAAATATTTTGAAACTAATTTGACTTTGCTGCCAATTTGGCAGTAATAACACCTAGAGACAAATTAATTTCAAAATATTCAACAGCTTACCTGTATATAGTTTTCTGGAAATTGAGATTCAGGGAGTTCAGGGTTCGATCAATTCGAACACGGGCAAAGCATGGGCAATGCTTAGATAGATGGGGTGGGGGAGGATTGGGGCATATGTAAAAGTGTATTCATCCATTAACCAGTGGGTGATTGTGTGCAGAGACGATGGTCTATCCAGGATTTCCGTCTAATAAATTCAGATATGACTGATCTACCAGTATTCTCTTGTTTGACGTACTCTTCTTGTAAATTTGAAGAAATGTTATTGGACACGAAACATCATACTGAAAGGAATGACAAATGGCCGATTCAAATTGCTGAATGGCGAGCTGATTGAAAGGAGATCTCTTCTTCTGTACATAAGTCCGATACCAATAACCTGGAATCTATCATTCTCTGATGAAAGGATGTATTTCATAGCGTATGGGTGCAAATAGACCTATATATGGGGGGGGGGGGAGGGTTGTGCCAACATGAATCTCTGGAAAATCACACTTTCGAATGTGAACCTTTTTATAATGTGTTCCTCTGCATAAGTCACAAGATCAATTAACACCGTAGAACTTGTGACTGCAGATCTCTGAAATAATAGGGTTTATTATTAGCTATTAATTATTAACTCTTTTGTTCATGTAGAATCAGGCGTAACCGCTTGGGAACTGATAAACAAATTGAAGACCTCACAATCACAGATGCCTCTATTTTGTCTGTGCTGCGATGTAAATCCAAAAGCCAATGTCCTGAAACCTAGTACAAGCATCTTCCTCTAATAAATGAAGATAATTAAACAGTTGTAAATGCCTAAAGGATGACTTATCATGAATGCACGCACGCACGCCCGCCCGCCCGTCCGTCCGTCCGTCCGCCCGCCCGCCCGCCCGCCCGCCCGCCCGCCCGCCCGCCCGCCCGCCCGCCCGCCCGCACGCACGCACGCACGCACGCACGCACGCACGCACGCACGCACGCACGCACGCACGCACACACACACACACACATGTATATATGACTTACTTGTATCGGGTATAGATAGCACTCCTAGGAAGACTATTTCTGAGACACTATTCATGAGTGTGAGGACTCCTGTCGTGATTCCCTCTGCTATTGGAAACGTCATCTCACACGACAACTCAAAGAACAATGGATAGCCCGCTGACAGGAACACATTCACTAACACAACAGCAACATACACAAAGGCTGCAAGAAATGGGGAAGAAAAATTGTATGCCTATACTTAGTAGTTTAACAAGTTGTTAACATATCAACAATGAAGTGGCAACTGAAAATCCCAGTTTACATTGATATACTTAGCATATTAATGAATTAATAATTCCAAGGGTGATAACACTGAGATTTGGCATCAAATAGACATAATCTTTACCAGTGTCACTAGATGCTAGTGTTGGGAATTGGTACTAGTTTTGTGATCGATGATTGGTTTTACATACTAACCAATGATCGTTTAATGATCGATCATAACATTTTCTTATTTTTACCCATTCTGAAATTTTGAATGCAATAACTATTGCATGTTTATGGATATTTACCCTTTAAGAAATAATCTGTTGAATATTTTGAAACTAATTTGATTGACAGCTGTTGCTAAGTTTCAAAATAGTCAACAGGCTATTGGTATGGTGGTTTTAGAGTTGGGGGGGGGTTAATGTCTTAGACTATGGACTCGTATGGAGTAATACTATGTTGTATAGATATGTAAAAATGAAATTAAAATGGCATTGTCCAAAAAAAGGAATCATCTGCAGCTGGGTTCGAAATTAGCGAAAAGTTGATGGTAGTCCGCTAGCAGACTTGCCAAATCAGTAGTCCATCTAAAAAATTAGTAGTCCGTAAGGCATGTAATATGCGACACGTAGTTTACACAAATTGCACAAATGTGACATGAACAGATGGTTGAATAATTAATATTGGACTTCTGAGAATGTTATTGAGGATAGTGTATCAGTCTCCAGGTCTACAGTAGCCAATATTACTACGTCATTCATAAAATTACTGCGTAAAATATTGTTTGTTTTCTTTACTTTCGGTAGTTTCATTGCGATTCATTGGTTGCTTTCTATATAGTTATATTTATTAACCAATAATCTTGCGAGAAAGTATGTTCCCGACTTTGGAGAAGAGTATACAGAACACTCTCACGCATAGGTCGATCTTGGCGGCATGTCATTCTAAATCGGTTGCTTGCGCGAATTAAGTGCGATACGCCGCCGTAGCATGGCTAACTATACTTTGTCAGCCTTGATTTGGGGATGCTCTAACAGGAGTTTAGTTTTCGCGATGATATAACTAAGTTTCCGAGACAAACATTGTCTAAATCGACAGAATCAGCCTAGATAAACTTTTATCATAACGCTAAGTACTGACGAGACAATGATCAATAGCCGTACACCCCTATTGGAGAATTTAGATTTACAAGAGAGTCTGTTACGAGCAATGTCGACGACCGTGAATACCCCGTGATACATATTGCGAGTTTCCAAACTTAAAACTGAAGTCCGTGTAACAGTGTATTATTATACCGGAAGAAGGAAACTGCTAACGCATGCGCGCATCACTAGCTTTTAGAATTTGACAGATCAACATGACATTTTCACGATAAAATACATAAACTAAAGCATTCAATACACACATTGCATGGGCTGTTAGCGGAATTATTCTACTCGGGTCAGTTATTTCCAGTAGTACTTCGAACTATTGATATAGCTATACGTGGTCGTCCGTTGCTATATTTGGTAGTAAAGGACGAACGGGCGAGCGCTAATTTCGAACCCTGATCTGCATTTTTAACATCGTAAATTTATAAGCAGTCAGAATCGATTTCTGAAATCATGATCGATCTGTTGGTTGGACATGCAAACCAATCAATCATCGATCAAATCGATTAATCTGAACAACACTACTAGACGCTAGGGTAAATGCAAGCATGGAGTGCTGCCACTTCTGCTTCTTGTTGGTCCTAAGACATTTTTTAATAACTCTGATTCTACTGGATGGATCTACTCTGCAGGGAAGCTTGCCTGTGGAGTCCCCAACATGTCTGCTAATTTTGGCCTCAAGGGTTAAACTGCAACAGCAACAGCTTTAAGCAACAATGTTTTCAAAACAGACATTTTTTAACCATTTTTAAATAACTCTAATGGAGCGATCAAATCGAACTTGGGTTGATGTTTGTCTGCGGGTTTCCGAAAATGTATGCCAACTTTGCGGTCAAAAACTATAATGCAACATAAACAACTTTCAGCAACATTGTTTCCAAAATAGAGGTTACTGCTGATACTACTACTACTACTACAGGATACATCTAACCAAAGGCAATTGCAGTGTATGAATACATTAATCGTTAAAGGTTATGTAGACAGGGTGAGAGTGAGATTTATAGTCCTGGCTTTGCTGGAATTAAAGTTGAGTATCTGGTTTGCTGGACTGATTGCTAGAAATCTGTCATAGAATCGTTGAGTATGAGTTAGTGGAATACTTACTATAGGAATAGAGGGATCCAATCTGTCACTCAAGTACCTGATGTCATCATCAATTACGGGCATATTAGCTGATGCTACACTCAAAGTGTTGTAGAACTCTCAACCATGAACCTTTAGAAGTATGTCAAGTGTATGAATTGTATGTCTTTGATCGATTTACAATTTAATAGACATTCTGCTGAATATTTTGAAACTAATTTGACTGGAAGACCACCCCCCCCCCCCGAGCCAAATTGGTGTCAAAATATTCAACAGTTTACCTGTATAATTACCTTGAAATAAACGAAATCACAGATTTCTTTTTTAACGAGGGAGTTGTTATACTTACCTCCCTAACACTATGATATTTCCTAAATATCGACCTTGACTCAATAACCCCAGATTAAAAAAGATAGGTGCCCTTAATGGGCAGGTAGACAGGTGACAGTCATTCGGATGCCGGCCCCAATCTCGTGAATGCGCAGCCTGTCACCGCCTCAGCTTGACTATTGCTCGACACATGCAACTTAAAAGCCTGAAGACCGAGCCTCTGTGGGGCGGAGAGGCAGGGTCCGTATTAGGGAGGTAAGTATAGCCACTCTCGTGAAAAATGAAATCTGTGATTTCGTTTATTTCACTTCAAGAGATATACCTACCTCCGTAACACTATGATATTGCCAGAATTCGTAAGAGAATTTGGCGGGAGGGAGGTGAGGTCAAAAGACCAGCTCATCCCTTGCGCGTTTTGCGCATGAAGCACTTACATCTGAAATTGTGTGACACACACAATCGGGCAATGATTTCATAACACAACCGATGGTGAGAGTAATGACCGTATGTCAAATGCGCTCCCCACTCCCCTTTTTGGAAAGGAGAAGCTATGACATCCATGTCCAATACGCTCTCTAGGTACTGGTGCTAAGTACTACAGGACAAGAGATGAAAGGCTTCATTTCGTATACTCTCAATAAATGAACCACATAATAAACAGGTACCATTACCTTATTAATAAATAAGGGTAAAACATTGTGATAATAAATTATGTAACAACAAAAGGCAGTAGTGACCTTATGCATGAAAGCTGTATCCATCCAGTCCACATCAGTGAAGGAAATATGATACACGAATATGCGGTTGTTTCCACAATTAAAATGTGCTGTCTGAAGACAGCAAGTGCAACTTATCTATAATATATACTGAGCCAAAAAAGTTTAGCAACAGTGAAGGTTGGTTTGTTGTATTAAAACTATGCGTCCATTTATAACCAAATTTGCAGGCATGTTTCGCCAATGTAATGTCTCGCTGATCATGGGGAAAAAATGCAAATCATTTCTTGCATTTCTCGGCCGCACGCTTACTGCATGTGAAAATGCATTTTTCATGCGCTGGCCCACATTGGCGGGTAGCGAAGGCAAAAATTCACCATATTGCAAAAGCAGATAACGAACGTTAACAGAAAACGCTTAAAAGTTTACCCTACCGAACATGGGCAGCCGCCCAGGGCTACCAGAAAATCAGCACCATGAAGCAATGGGAAGACTCGCTGCCGGGCAGAGCGTTCGTGCTGTTGCTCGACATTTTAATGTTCACACCTCAACCATTTCCCGTCTCCGCCAACGTGAGCAGGAAACTGGACATGTTAATGACCGACCACGATCTGGCAGACCGAGAGCAACAACACCACGAAAAGACCGCTACTTAGTGATGTCATCATGACATCACAGGTTTGAGACTACGCCGTGGCTGTCCTGTAATTTGCACACCGCTACCGGCACTACAGTGCATGCACAAACTGTGCGAAACAGACTCCATGATGCTAGACTGCATGCCCGTCGTCCACTTGTTGCTGTTCCGCTTACAGAGCGTCACATCGATAATCGGTTTGCATGGGCAAGAACTCATCAGCGATGGCGTGCTCAACAATGGAGCCATGTTTTGTTCAGTGACGAGTCGAGGTTTTGTGTGGATGTGGCGGATGGTAGGCAACGGGTTTGGCGACGTTTAGGAGAACGGTATGACACAGCCAACATCATTCAGCACAACAGATTCGGTGGCGGCAGTGTCATTGTGTGGGCTGGGATTCATGAAAATGGCAAAACAGATCTTATTGTCGCGGAAATTTAACGGCTCAACGTTACTGTGAAGAAGTTGTCGCCCCTGTTGTCATCCCTTTTATGCAGCATCATGCAGACTTTATGTTCCAGCAAGACAACGCCCGTCCTCATTCAGCTAGGGTCACCAGTGATTCCCCTTGAGGCTAACAATGTTCCGGTGTTGGACTGGCCAGCGTGATCACCGGACCTGTCTCCTATCGAACACATGTGGGACATTCTTGGCCATATGGTGCGTGAGAACCATCCACATCTTCACAACGTGTGGGAGCAGGAAGCTGCACTGCTCCAAGAATGGGCGGACTGGACACCGTGCTTTTGAATTAGGATCAAACCTAGTCAAAGCTGGTAAAATAATTGCTTGACCTGGATATTTCAAAGACTGGTTCTTAGCCATGAAATCTATCCTAGGTAGGAGCCTAAGGCCTTCCCCTGTAGCCACATAATAGTCTGCCTCGGCGGATAAAGCATGAATCTCGCTTCTCCGTCTTGCAGAGGCCGCAGCACTTAGAAATAGTCTTAAGTGTCAACATTTTCATAGAAATGGCACTTAGTGGTTCAAAGGGTTTGTCTGCTAGGACTTGAAGTACTAGAGACAAACTCCAAGACGGAATCACTGGAGGATTTCTCGGTCTTAGATTACCCATGCCTTTTATTAAAGTGTTCAATGAACAGACTGCGTCACTTCCCCCAGCAGCCAAGCAAGGGATAACTGACATCAAAGCTGACTTGTAGCCAGCAATAGAGTTAGGCTTGAGGCTATAGGCATCATACAGGTGACAGAGGAAATCGGCTACTACCTGAATAATGCATCCATTGGATTAACATCTCTGTTTGAGCACCATCCTGCAGATCGATTGATTTTATAGTTATATGCTCTGGAGGTTGACCCCCTTCTGGATTTTGCCATAAACATGGCTGCTTGCTCAGAAAAGCCCTCCTTAACTTTCGATACCTTGACAACATCCACGCAGTCAATTGGAACATTGATGGGTTATTGTGATGGGACTTGCCCTACAAAATAATATTGTCCATCAGAGGCAGAGGAACCGGATTGCAGACCAGAAGGCTCAGCAGATCTGTATACCATGATCGGCGTGGCCAATTTGGGGCGATCAGAAGCACCTAGCTCCTTCGGCTCAATGAGTCTGCTAACAGATTTAGCCTTCCCAGAATGTGAACTGCCTTCAAGGTGATCATATGATCTAGACACCAGCAAAGCAGTTTCCAAGTCCTGGATGGCTCCCTGTACTGAGACAGGGCTTGCTTGGCGGGATGCAGACGCTGTTACTACACCTTGTAACAGCTGTGGGACATACGAGAGCGCCGCTATGGACACGCTCAAGCTCTCCTCTGCATCGCGCAATGCAGTATTTGCTTTGGCACTGTACCGTATTTCTGGTATTGGCCAGCAACAACATGGCACCGCCTCGCAGGGGGGAGGAAGCCTAAGCACGCCGTCCATTAGGCTTAATGGATGTCTCTGCCACCATGAACATATCCACTATATGTTCTGCTAATGGCAGAGATGGCATGGCGGTAACTGCCAGCTTTCCAGCCAACCACGGGCGCTGGTCCAGCTGGCTTGCCAACTGCTCTACACAGAGCTCTGGCCTAACGCTTACCAGCCATTGGCACATGTCAGACCAGTCCTCCTCTGTGGCCACATGTGTGTGCTCGACAAGGTGTGGGCCTTCGTCATCCTCTAATGCACTCGCAAGTGTAAACGTGGCTGGAGCCGTGAATACTGCTGGCTGGCCACGGAAAACATGCGGGTCTGAGAGAGCAGGCATGTCTTGCTCCACGGCTGAAAAGCCAAGAGCCGGCGCCATGGAAATGTGTGGGGTGTAATCAACCACACCATGGCCCGGACCAGCCGCCGTCATATCCTCGGCAAGCCGAGGTATACGGAAATGGTGGTCATCCGCTCCAACCCGGGCCACCGTTTGAGCCGTGGAAGCTAACCCTGCGGGAGTACTTCCATGGAAAAAATTGGCTGTGCTCCCCGCATGGGGTGCATGATTGTCCATTTCCATGTTCACGGCTTCAACGGGTGAACCCAGCAGAAAATCCTCTTGCTCCTGGCCATCATAAACTGTCTCTGGGCTAGCAAAGAACCCTAACCCGGGCTGGCCAGGGAAGTTACCATAAGATGAGGGGGTGCCTTTCGGGTGCGAACACACTAGGCGCGAGCCCGTGTCCAGCGGCCCTGGTCCAAGATCAAACGACGAGGCAAGCCTCGAGCCGGGATCATGTAGACCTGCTTCAGGATCCATTGGCAAGGCTCCAAGATCTACTGAAGCCACAACTGATTCGGGAAACATTTTCGGACCACAGACCACGGACCATGACGGACACCAGAATCAGCGGTGGGGAATTTCTGCTCGGGAGCAGATGAAGAGGACAATAATTTACTCGGCCCAGGGAGCATGCTGCGAAGCAGCTCTGGTACCAAATCTTTTATTGTCCTTTTCATCTCCACCATCGTTTCCAACCTGAAAGTCTCCATTTCCGAAGAAACAGAGGCCTTCCTCTTAGCCTTGCCACTTACACTCTTCTTCGCACCATTCTCCTCCAATGCCTTATCCTTCGCCTGTAAAGACAAGAATTCAGAGAATAAGTCGCCCTCCCCCCACCCGCACTGTTTACAAACATCAGATTTTAAAAATGGACCACAAGGTGAACATTTGACACAGAGATGAGGAGCAAACTTTGTCTTGATGGTACGATTACAGCCGACACAAGAAGGCTTCTGAAAAAGGGGATTAGACGACAACAATGAGTTAAAGATTCTTTAACACCTTTTAAATAAATTAAATAACTCATAAAGGAGAAAGAAATCACCTATAGGCCTATAACGGACGGTGAAAAAAGATGAACAACCAGCCTCATAGAGGATATAAAAAAAAAATAATAATAAGGTTGACTATGACGTCATAATTTTCAAAAAAGAAAACAGACGAACAACATCCAGGTGTAAGATGAATTGTATGAATACAAGAGCAACAGTAATGTGAACACAGTAATAGCTCATGCTTTTATAATGATACAGATAAACAGTATGACTGAAGAAGTATTGGCAGCAAATAATTACAAATATTTTCAAATATTTTAATGTGCCATAAAGCATAACTAGAGTACCTGAGTCTTTAGCAAAGGCATACCACCATGTCCAGCTCCTGGAAGCTCCACCAGACAACCACTCTTCATCACCACTCACTTATTTATTAAAGGGAAGGCTGGGACCAGAGGGCAGAACGACAAGTTCTCTCTTATGGGAGCCTATATCATTCTGGACAGTCTTTTTTCCTAACATTTATAGGGAAATAGTGGAGACAAACCTTTTTAGATGTGAACAAAACGAAATCACGGATTTCTTTTTTCACGAGAGTTGATACTTACCACCCTGACACTTTATGATATTTCCTAAATATTGACCTAGCTTCAATAATACCCAGAATTTAAAAAAACCCACCCCCACTGGGCAGGTTACACAACTGACAGACCAGCGGATGTGCAGCCCAAACTCGCACATGCGCGGGGCTGACTCATTCTATTCCAAAATATTGGCTGACCTAATTGCAACATAAAACGCCGATAGACTGAGCCTCTGTGGGGCGGAGGCCGGGATCATATCAGGGTGGTAAGTATCAACTCTCCCGTGAAAAAAGAAATCCGTGATTTCGTTTATTTCACATCAAGAGTATACTTACCACCCTGATACTTTATGATATAGCCAGAGTTCGTAAGAGAATTCAGCGGGAGGGAGGCGAAGGTCAGAAGACCGGCTCTTCCCTGGAAGAGCAACCTTTTGCTTTTGGAGCACAACAAACATCTGAAATTGCGTATGAAAACACAATCAGGAAATGATTTGGACATCGAATAACATGACCGATGTTGAGAGTAATGACCGTTTCACATCTGCTCCCCCCCCCCTCTTTTAAAGAGGGAGCGATGACCTCAATGTCCTATACGCTCTCTATGTACTCGTGCTAAAGTACTATAAGACATCGGACGAAAGCTTCATTTCGTATACTCTCAGATGGAACCACAAAAAATACAAAACCATCACCATTTTAGTAAGTAATATAAAACGTGACAAAAAATTACCATCACCAAATATAGGACTAACCTATTTTGACGAGATTCCCTTTTGATCACTGCTGGCGATGATAGGTACAGTACGGAAAAGCGGGGATTCCCCCCCCCACCCCACTAAATTGCACTGTGTGTGAGTCAACAGCCTTATGTACAATATTTACAAATTATATACAGATTTAACGTTTATCTAAAATCGATAAGGCAAGTGGATTTGACGTGTCACATAGGTAATGATCTGTAAAACTAGACTCACAGTGCCATTGTGCTACTGACATAATGTCATCCACCTGCACTCCGCTAAACAGAGCCGTGGATGTCACTACGCCACGGACACTGTGAGCCTTGGCCATGTCAACCTGTTTACCCGTGGCAGCTTTGTGGCAATGCTGGATGCATTCCACAATCCACCTAGAAATGGTATCTTTAGAAGCTCTCCCATGGGGGTTCAATGTAAGATAGCCATAAAGCACTAGGGTCCGTCCGCCATTCCTGTGTACGTTGTTTATAACACGTTAATGCACGGACTGGACACAAAGCCTTTGAATTAGGATCAAACCTAAACAAAGCAGGTAAAACTATAGGCTGACCAGGGTATTTTAAAGACTGGTTCTTCACCATAAAGCTAACTCTAGGTAGAAGCCTAAGACCATCCCCTGTCACCACAAAACGGTCTGGCTCTGCTGACAAAGCATGTATTTCACTTCTTTGTCTGGCTGAAGCTGCAGCAATCAGAAAAACTGTTTTAAGCGTCAACATTTTCATGGAAATGGAGCTTAGTGGTTCAAAGGGTTTATCTGCTAATACTTCAAGTACTAACGATAAACTCCAAGACGGAATCACTGGAGGATTCCTTGGTCTTAGATTACCCATTCCTTTGATTAAAGTATTTAGATTACATACTTCATCACTTCCCGTAATAGCCAAGCAAGGGATAACTGACATTAAACCTGACTTGTAGCCAGCAATAGTTAGGCTTGAGGCTATAGGCATCAAAAAGGTGACAGAGGAAATCGGCTCCTACCTGAATAGATGCTTCCATTGGATTAATACATCTTTTTGAGCACCATTCAGCAAATCTGTTGATTTTATAATTATATGCTCTGGAGGTTGACCCCCTTCTGGCTTTTGCCATAAACATGGCTGCTTGCCCAGAAAAACCCTCCTTAACTGCTGATTCCTTGACAACATCCACAGTCAATTGGAACATTGACGGGTTATTGTGCAAGGCCTTGCCCTGGAAGATTATGTTGTCCATCAGAGGCAGGGGAACCGGATTGCAGACCAGAAGGTCCAGCAGATCCGTATACCATGATCGGCTTGGCCAATTTGGGGCGATCAGAAGCACTCCTGCTGCCTGATTTTCTGGAGAACTTTTGGAATCAGGATTGCTGGCGGGAATGCGTATGCATACATTCCCTCCCAGCTGATAGCTAACGCATCTATTGCGATAGCACTCGGATCTGGAATCAGAGAGCCGTACATCGTCATCTTCGCATTCTTGTTTGTTGCGAATAAATCTATGTTGGGCTTGCCCCAGTGGTTGAACAGGCGATCTGCCACACATTGATTTAGTTGCCATTCCATGGGAAGAATGCTCATTCTTCGGCTCAATGAGTCTGCTAATAGATTTAGCCTTCCCGGAATATGAACTGCTTTCAGGGAAATCCCATGATCTAGGCACCAGCAAAGCAGTTTCCACGTCATCATACAGAGACTGGGCGACTTCGTTCCGCCCTGGCAGTTTATGCAAGTCACTACTGTTGTATTGTCTGATCGAACCAGAACACTCTTGCCCTTGACCTTCTCTAGGAAGTGTTCCATGGCTAAGACTACTGCTCGCATTTCCAGCAGATTGATATGTTCTCTTGACTGATCCAGATTCCAAAGCCCTGATACTTTGTTCTCTTCCAGGCAAGCTCCCCATCCCTCCATTGATACATCTGTGTACATAGTTAACTGAGGGTGGGGAGGTGACGACGTCACCCCCGCCAGGACATTTTCTCTCTTCATCCACCATTGAAGGTGGTGAATAAGAGGTTCCAACACTGACACCTTTGAGTCCAAGAAAACCGTACCCTGGGTCCACTGTGTCATGAGAAATAACTGGACCGGCCGCCGGGGTAAGGCTGCCTGAGGAATGACTGGTTCCAAAGAAACAATCAACCCCAACATTCTCAAGTAGACCCGTGCCAGGACATGACGACTGTTGCACACTGACTGTATGACTGAGATGAGTATTTCTACTCTCTCTTGAGATGGATAAAGATATCCTATCTCTAGATCGAAGAACATGCCCAGGTAAACAAACCTCTGGGTAGGAGTCAGCTCTGACTTTTGAAATCAGTCGTCTATGCACGTGTGGATTGCTATGTGTCTCCTGCGGAGGTATGACGTCATAGCTTGGACCACTCGAGTGAAGACCCGAGGAGCCGTCGATATAGCAAATGGGAGAACCCTGAATTCCCATTGGCGGCCCTGAAATGCAAATCTTAGGAGCCGACGAAAGCTCTTCGCAATGGGAATGTGAAAATAGGCATCTTTTAGATCTATTGATGCTGTCCACATTCCCTTCCTCAATCCTGCTAACACCGTTCCCACAGTTTCCATTTTGAAACTTGGTGTGAGGATAAACCTGTTGAGAGGGTTGAGGTTGAGAATTGGTCTCCACCCTCCAGTGCTTTTTGTCACTAGGAACACGGTTGAATAATAACCCGGACATTTTTGTGCCGGTTGATTAGCGTGTTTTAGTATGAGGGATTGAATTTCTTCCTCTATACACAACCGTTGATCTGGATCTCTTGGATTTTGAATCCAGATCGGAACCAGAGACAGGCGCGATGGCTGATTTGAAATCCAGTCTGGATGGTAACCGACTAAACACCATCGCAAGACTGAGCAGTCCTGAGTAACCCGCTCCCACTCTTGCATGTGGAAGGCCAGACGGCCTCACACGGGTGCACCTAAGGATTGAGGTGGACCCGAGAAGTGCAAGAGAAGCCCTGTCTCTGGTGGCTGTCCTAGCAGCACTGGAGTGGTCTTTTTGAGAGGCGACCCATCAGGTTTGGCTCCCACGACCAGAACCCCGCGCTCCTCTACTAGCGCCACGCGCACCTCGGTACGCAGGCTGTCTGGCGGGTTGCGCTGGAGGAGCCTCCGCTCCCCCCCTAGCTGGCTTACGCTGTCGTTGCCGTGGCCGACGCTGCGTAGGTGGTTGGCGTCTGACAAAGCCACCACCACCTCTAGCCTGCTGAGGGTGGAAGGCAGGGGGCGCTGCTCGAAAACGCTCCCTGCGGAGCATTTCAAACTGCTCTCGCAGCGCCCTCTGATTGTTCACCAGGTTTACGGTTTGTTGGAGGTGCAGGCATCCTTCACCTCCAAATAAACCTGGACCTGCCATCAGCGTCCAAAGAAGCCTATTGTACAGGTCCTGCGAGGGGCACAAATTGTCAAGGGCAAATGTGCGCCTCGCCTGTAAACTCCTGGTTACGGATCTCGTCATGCAGTCCAGAGCCAGGTTAATGCCATCCTGGATGGCTCTCTGGACTGCAAGAGGAGAAGTTTGGCGGGCCACGGATGCTGCTACTACCCCCTGTAGCAGCTGGGAAACGTGCGAGAGAGCCGAGATGGCTCCTCTCATACTTTCCTCCGTGTCCCGCAGAGCGGAATTAGCATTGCACAAGGCACTAGCGCACAAGGGTCCTGTGTCAGACTGGAACCTAGGGCGCGTGTCTTCGCCCAAAGGCGCACGGTCATCCATGCAAGGCTTTGGAACGACGCCATACTTCTGATATAGATCAGAACTTATACGGCAGCGCTGTGCCACCTCGCGAGGGGCCTTCGCAAGGCGTCCTTTCGGCAGAATGGACGTCTCTGCCGCAGCGAACATATCAACGATATGCTCCGCATAAGGCAGCGATGGCATGGTGCTCATCACTGGTTTCCCTCCCAACCACGGGCGCTGGTCCCGCTGGGAAGCCGGTGGATCCACCTGGAGTTCTGGCTTGATGTTTACCAGCCATTGGCAGGCATCTAGGGCCTTCGTCGTCCTCAACCACATTCACTGGTGGGGTAATGGCCGGAGCTGAAGATACTCCTGGATAGCCAGGGAAGCCATACGGATCCGCAAGGGATGGCATGGCTTGCGCCGTGGCTATTCCAGGAGTCAGATCCACGGCGTCATGGGAAGCTAAAAACATGATGTCACAGTCCAGGCCTTCCTCACGGTAACTCTCGGCAAGCCGAGGGATACAGTATGGATGGCCATCGGCTCCTAGCCTTCCAGAAGAAGTAGTTCCATGGAAAAGGCCACCCATGGGGCCCCATGGGGGCCCATGGGAATCCAGGCCAGTGACTCATCGGTAGGCCATAACAGTGTCCTCTTCTTCCTGCCAAGAAAGATTAGACGCTAAGCTTGAAAAGGGATCAAGCTCGGCCTGGGCAGGAGGGATATTGCGTAAGACGCTGATACCCTTAGCCCTAGGCTGCTCTAGAGCACTCGATAAGCGAGCGCCCGAGGCCATGGCTTTCGCTCCCGGGTCCACGGGCGAGGCAAGCCCCAGTGCCGGACCAACGGGCGCCGTCTCTGGGTCTATAACGAAAACTGGTTTGCTAAGAGAACCAGACCCAGAGACGGGAACACTCTGTCCCGGAGCAAATGAAGAAGACAATGACGAACCTGACCCGGGAAGCAAGCTGCGAAGCAACTCCGGGACAAGATCCGTGATCGTCTTCTTTTTTTTCCATTTCTAGACGCCTCTTCTAGTCTGCTGCCTGGTCTTTTACCTGCTGATTTAAAAAATCAGTTAACACCTCCACTGGCCACGACTCACACACATGGCAATTTAGAAGAGGCCCGCATGTACTGCACCTAGTGCAGTCATGAGGGAAAAAGCGGGCCTTCACAAAACGGTGGCAGGAAGGGCATTTGTTCTTAATAACCCACTGAAAAGACACAAACGGAAACAATTAGATTTTAGGTATGACGAACCAAAAAACCAATTGCAGAAGGCTAATAAGATCCATAAGGAAAACCGTTGACCAGTAAATGAAAGATAAGCCAGGCCCATAGAAAAAACTATAGTCCTGACAAAAAGTAAACAAATCCTAAAACCTTGTTATACTCTTGAATAAAAAACAAGGGAGACATAAGAATTTGAACTTGAATACAAGAGGCGAACTTTTTTAGACTTCACAGCTCAAACAAAGATTCATTAGTAATTGAACTTTATAAACACAATGAACCTATGCAAACCATCAAGAGAAATAAATAACTCAACACTCAGTCAAAAAAACTTCTAAAATATTTAGAAATAAAATGACTGAAATTTTTTCTCACTCCTAAATAACCTCATAAGATGACTTCTGAGGACGAGTGAAGTCTGAGTAAAAAACACAGGAATACCCGATCCCGAGTCCAAAACCCTGTGGTGGGGGGAGAATGCGGAAAAATTACTTCTTATGGTAATAGTTCCCTCAGCAAACTCATAATAAAATAGGACCCAGAAACCAAGTATAAATATTGTTTAAATAAAAGGATACCCTTCAAATATCAGCTCGTGTCTGAAAAATAAAGCACAACATGCGTTAGCTAATATATAGGCCTCCCCCATAAAAGAGCTAGCCTAATAAAGACGTATTCATGAGATAGCGCGAATCCCGGAAACATCATCCGAGTCAACACACAAATTTTTTGTCAATAAATTTACTAAAGTACACCTGATGGCTTGGACTGGGAGCATCCTCCGGTGACTTGGCAGCTTCAGACATACTAATAATAAGTCAAACAAGTTGTAAAACAACTCAAAGCTTCAAAAAGAATGAAAGCAAAAGCAAGGCTAGAAAGTGTGTTGCAATGGCAGGTCAATATTTTAAGAAGAGAATGAGTCAGTCCCGCGCATGTGCGAGTTTGGGCTGCACATCCGCCGGTCTGTCAGTTGTGTAACCTGCCCAGTGGGGGCAGGTTTCTTTTTAATTCTGAGTATTATTGAAGCTAGGTCGATATTTAGGAAATATCATAAAGTATCAGGGTGGTAAGTATACTCTTGATGTGAAAAAACCTCCTTATAGAAACCTGTGGACACAATCATAAAGAGATATTAGCATTTTATGGCGCCAGATAATAAAGTTACCAGTTTTCTGAGCGCCTATAACGTCTATACCACTCCACGGAAATAGGTGACACCGTGTAATTAAGACGTAATTAAGACATAATTATACTAGCGATCACCTGATAACTTGGTCCTGGCGTGGCCTCAGATGAATTAAACTTATCAGACATGATTATAAGCACTCTAGAATAACTTTAGAAAGAATATTGAGCAAAACTCAGCAAGTGAATATCAAATCACAAGCATGTGGTATAGGCCAATAGTCAAGAAAGAGGCAGTGACAGTCTGCGCATGTGTGAGTTTGGGGCCCGCATCCGGCTGACTGTCGCCTGTCCACCTGCCCATTAAGGGCACCTATCTTTTTTAATCTGGGTTTTTTTGAGTCAAGGTCGATATTTAGGAAATATCAGTGTTAGGGAAGTAAGTATATCTCATGAAGTGAAATTGGGATTCTCGTAATTCAGGGTTCAAAGTATATAAACTGACTAGAATCATGCACACAGTGGTGTAGCTTAGCTAGAAATAGGCAGGGCATAGTGAGAAATAGATCCCTCTATTTAACCATTTAATGAATAAATTTGATCAAAAAATAAAAATATTTGCTTATTGAATGTCCATTTGCATGCTAAGATAAGACAATTTTTGAAAATTTACCACTGGAATGACTGGCTCAATTATCGAGCCACTCATTCCAGTGGTAAAGTTTCAAAAATAGACGTCTCTTGGTCTGCAAATGGACATTCCTCAAAGCCACTGCTTTTAGCCGCTTAGTTGAATACCTACTATAGGAATTTAAGACAATCTTAGCAATCATCAACGTAAGCCAGAGAAAAGCACCCAATAAAATTGTGTACAGAAACAAGAGAAGCTTTTTCATATTCCGACGGAAGACATCAGCAAATCTAAAAATAAATACATAACATTCCCATATTAAAATTAATTTAATGACAAAATAAACGAAATCACGGATTTCTTTTTTCACGAGAGAGTTGATACTTACCTCCCTAATACTCTTTGATATTGCTAAATATCGGCTTTCACTTAATAAAACACTCAGATTTAAAAAGAAAGGTGCCCCTTATGGGCAGGTAGTCAGAAGTCAGTCAGGTGGATGCCAGCCCCACCACCGTGCATGCGCCGACTAGTACTTCCTCTGACTAATTTATTGGCTGACACACATGCAACATAATAAGAGCCTGAAGACCGAGCCTCAGTGGGGCGGAGAGGCCGGGTCCGTATTAGGGAGGTAAGTATCAACTCTCACGTGAAAAAAGAAATCCGTGATTTCGTTTATTTCACTTCAAGAGTATACTTACCTCCCTAATACTCTTTGATATTGCCAGAATTCGTCAGTGAATTCGGCGGGAGGGAGGCGAGGTTAAAAGACCAGCTCTTCCCTATGCGCTTTTCTGCGATTAAGGCACTTAAACCTCTGAAATTGTGTGGAAACACAATCAGGAATAGATAGGAAAACATCGGCTAACACAAACCGATGGCTGAGAGATGAGCAAAAGTCATAAGCGCTCCCCCCTCCTCTTGGGAGGAAGACTGAATGACCTCAATGTCCCATACGCTCTCTACGTACAAGTGCCATGTACTATAGGACATTAAAGGAAAAGGCTACATTTTCGCATACTCTCAATAATGAACCACATAAAACACGTACCATCACCATATTAATAACGAAGGGTCACGTGACATTACAAAAAACCATGGACAACACACACAAGACTGACCTCGTGGAAGATTGGCGCTGTCATCATCTCCCCATTGGTGAAGACTGATGCAGCCCATAAAGTAGATGTTTCCATTGATTAAATATGTACACCTAGATTAGCTTTTCAAAATCGATAAGGCGAGAGGATTCGAGGTGTCACTGAGATAATGGTCGGTAAAACTTGACTCACAGTGCCACTGAGCTACTGACATAATGTCATCCACAGGTACCCCATTAAATAGGGCAGTGGAAGCCACTACACCTCGGACACTGTGAGCCTTGGCCATGTCAACTTGTTTACCTGTGGCGGATTTATGGCAAAATTGAATACACTCTACAATCCACCTGGAAATGGTGTCCTTTGATGCCCTGCCATGGGGCTGAATATATGACAACCATAACGCTGTTGGGTCCGTCCGCCAATCTAGAGTACGTTGTTTGTACCGGATTAATGCTCAGACTGGACACCATAGCTTTGAATTAGGATCAAACCTAGTCAAAGCTGGTAAAATTATCGGTTGACCCAGATATTTCAGACTGGTTTTTCGCCATGAAATTTATCCTGGGTAGAAGCCTAAGGCCTTCCCCTGTAACCACAAAACGGTCTGCCTCGGCTGACAAGGCATGAATCTCACTCCTACGCCTAGCCGAGGCCGCAGCAATTAAAAATAGTTTTAAGCATCAACATTTTCATAGAAATGAAGCTTAGTGGTTCAAACGGCCTATCAGCTAGCACCTGAAGCACTAGTGATAAACTCCAAGATGGAATCACTGGGGGATTCCTTGGTCTTAGATTGCCCATGCCTTTGATTAAAGTATTTAATGTATTTACTTCATCACTTCCCCTATTAGCCAAGCAAGGGATAACTGTCATTAAAGCTGACTTATAGCCAGCAATAGAGTTAGGCTTGAGGCTATAGGCATCATAGAGGTGACAGAGGAAATCAGCTACTACCTGAATAGATGAATCCATTGGATTAATACATCTTTTTGAGCACCCTTCTGCAAATCTGTTGATTTTATAATTATATGCTCTGGAGGTTGACCCCCTCCTGGCTTTAGCCATGAACATGGCTGCTTGCTCAGAAAAGCCCTCCTTAATTCTAGATTCCTTGACAACATCCACGCAGTCAATTGGAACATTGACGGATTGTTGTGACGGTTCTTGCCCTGGAAGATAATATTGTCCATCAGAGGCAAAGGAACTGAATTGCAGACCACAAGGTCCAGCAGATCCATATACCATGATCAGCATGGCCAATTTGGGGCGATCAGAAGCACTTGGTACTCCTCCTGTCTGATTTTCTGAAGAATTTTTGGAATCAGGATTGCTGGAGGGAATGTGTATGCATACATTCCCACCCAGCTGATAGCTAACGCATCTGTTGCGAAAGCACTTGGATCTGGAATCGGAGAGATGTACGTCGTCATCTTCGCATTCTTCTCCGTTGCGAATAAATCTATGTTGGGTTTCCCCCAGTGGTCGAACAGACGATCCGCCACACATTGATTTAGTTGCCATTCCGTAGGTAAAACACTCATCCTTCGGCTCAATGAGTCTGCTAACAGATTTAACCTTCCCGGAATATGAACTGCCTTCAAGGTAATCCTGTGATCCAGGCACCAACAAAGCAGTTTCCAAGTCATCATACAGAGACTGGGCGACTTCGTTCCGCCCTGGTGGTTTATGTAAGTCACTACTGTTGAGTTGTCTGATCGAATTAGAACGCTCTTGCCCTGAACTTTCTGTAAGAAATGTTCCAGGCCCAGGACTACTGCTCGTGATTCCAGTAGATTGATATGTTCCTTTGACTGTTCCAGATTCCAAAGCCCTGATATCGTGGATTCTTCCAGGCAAGCTCCCCACCCCTCCATCGACGCATCTGTATACATCGTTAACTGAGGGTGATGAGGGGTTAACATTAACCCCGCCAGGAGATTCACTGTCTTCAACCACAATTGAAGGTGATGAACTAGAGGCTCCAAGACTGACACGCTCGAGTCCAGTCAACCTGTACTCTGGGTCCATTGTCATGAGAAATAACTGGATCGGCCGCCTGCGTAAGGCCGCCTGAGGAATGACTGCTTCCAGAGAAACCATCAATCCCAGCATTCTCAGATAAACCCGTGCCAGGACATGACGACTGTTGCACACTGACTGTATTACTGAGATGAGTATCTGTACACTCTCCCGAGTAGGATAAACATATCCTATCCCCAGATCGAAGAATATTCCCAGGTAAACAAACCTCTGGGATGGAGTCAGCTCTGATTTTTGAAAATTTATTATCCAGCCTAAATCTGTGAGAGTTTTCAAAACTATCTCCAGATTTTCTGAAAAACTTTCCTGGTTGTGTGCTTTTAACAGCCAGTCATCTATGTACGTGAGGACTGCTATGCTTCTCCTGTGGAGGTATGCTGTTATTGCAAGAACCACCCTGGTGAAGACCCGAGGAGCCGTAGAAATTCCGAAGGGTAACACCCTGAATTCCCACTGTCTGGCCTGGAATGCAAATCTCAGGAAGCGACGGAAACTCCTCGTATTGGAATGTGGAAATAAGCATCCTTCAAATCTATTGAAGCTGTCCACATTCCCTTCTCCAACCCTGCCAACACTGATCTCACAGTTTCCATCTTGAAACTGGGTGTGTCTATGAACTTGTTCAATGGCTTGAGGTTGAGAATTGGTCTCCACCCTCCAGTGCTTTTCGTTACCAAGAACACGGTTGAATAGAAGCCCGGACACCTTTGTGCCGGCTGAATAGCTCCCTTTTGTATGAGGGAATTTATCTCCTCCTCGATACACAACCTTTGCTCTGGATCTCTTGGAATTTGAGTCCAGACTGGCACCAGAGACAGTCGCGACGGCGGGCCTGTCACCCACTCTGGATGATACCCGACGGAAAGCCATCGCAAGACTAAACGGTCCTGAGTTAACCGTTCCCACTCTTGCATGTGGCCGGCTAGCCGGCCTCCCACCGGCCCACCTAGGGACCGCGGTGGACACGAGGCATGCAAGAGCGGCACTGTCTCCGTCGCCATACACACCGGCGTGGTTCTTACCGCGGTAAGCGTACTGTCAGGAACGATAACCACGCCCAGATCCTCGCGCGCCCCGCCCCGCCCCGCGCGCACCTCGGTGCGCGGGCGGCTGCTTGGCTGACGGCGCCTGAGGAACCTGCGCCCCCCTCGCTGCTGGCCGAATCGCACGCGGCCGAGGCCGACGCTGCGACGGTGGCTGGCCACTGACCTGGCCAGCACCACCTCGAGCCTGCAGGGGACGATACGCCGGGGCCGCGGCGCGAGCGTTAGCACGACGCAGCACATCAAACTGCTCGCGCAGCGCCCTCTGGTTATTCACCAGGGTGACCGTCTCTTGGAGGTGGCGACATCCCTCACCTCCAAAAAGACCAGGGCCCGTCATAGGCGTACGCAGTAGCCTATTGTACAGGTCCTGAGACGGGCACAGATTGTCCAGGGCAAACGTGCGTCTTGCCCTGACACTCCTGGTCACCGCCCGATAC
This sequence comes from Chaetoderma sp. LZ-2023a, assembly GCA_034401795.1. NCBI lineage: Eukaryota > Metazoa > Mollusca > Caudofoveata > Chaetodermatida > Chaetodermatidae > Chaetoderma > Chaetoderma sp. LZ-2023a. The sequence goes on from CM067364.1 coordinate 69,553,030, forward strand.
AGTCCAGCGCCAGGTTAATACCATCCTGGATGGTTCGCTGGACAGTGACCGGACTTGGCTGGCGCGATGCGGATGCCGTTACTACCCCCTGTAACAGCTGGGAGACGTGGGACAGAGCGGCAATCGAAGCCCTCCCACTCTCCTCCGCATCACGCAACGCGGTATTCGCCGAACGCAACGCGTCCGCGCACAAGACACCCGTGTCAGAACGGGAGCCTGGCCGCGCATCCTCACCCAAAGCCGCGCGGTCATCCACGCTGGGCTTGGGTACCACACCGTACCGCTGGTAATCCAGGGGCACGATGCGACAACGCCTGGCCACCTCGCGAGGGGCCTTCGCGAGACGTCCACTCGACTTAATGGACGACTCCGCCGCCTTGAACATGTCAACGACATGCTCCGCCAGCGGCAGAGAAGGCATAGCGTTAGCAGTCGGTTTCCCAGCTAACCACGGCGTGTGAACACGCTGGCTAGCCGACTGCTCCACGGGCAGATCAGGCCTAACGCTCACCAACCACTGGCAAGCGTCATACCAATCCTCCTCCGTGGCTAACTGCGAGCGCTCTACAAGACGGGGTCCTTCGTCTTCCTCCTGAGCGCAAGCAGTAGAGCTTGACGGCGGGTATGCTGATACACCTGGCAAGCCAGGGAAAACACGCGGGCCTGACAGCACCGGCATGAGAATATCACTGGTTTGACCAGGAGCAGGCACCGTGGCAGAGCGCGGGGTATATATAGTCTCACCACGGGCCCGGCCAGCACCAGCAACACCCTCGGCAAGCCGAGGTATGCGGTACCGCTGGCCATCAGCAGCGCCCTGGGCCACCACCTGAGCCGCGGACTTTACTCCAGGGTGAGTAAAACCGTGGAATAAGGCGCCTGTATTCCCCGCGAGGGGTGCACAAACGTCTTCATCCATGTCCACGTCGTCAGACGGCGACCCTAGCAGGTAATCCTCATTACCCTGGTCAGAAAGATTAGACCCCGGGTCAGCAAAGAGAGCTAACCCGGGCTGACCAGGAACGGTGCCATAGGAGGTACTGGCCACCGCGGCGTGCGGATACCCCTGGACTGATAAGCAGCCCGCGGGTTCCAGCGACAACCGTCCACGGTCCCCTATCGGCGCGGCAATAAGCCTGCTGCCAGGGCCGTGGAACGCCCCCTCTAATGGGGCCACCTCTGAATCGTCGAACAACGGAAGCGGACTAAGGAAAATCGATCCAGAGGCGGGGATTACCTGCTCCGAAGCCGATGATGAGGACAGTAAAGGATTTGGTCCAGGAAGCATGCCACGAAGCAACCCTGGAACCAAATCCTTTACTGCCCTCTTCATCTCTCCCAACATCTCGGTCCGGAAGGCCTCCATATCCACCGCGGACGAGACCTTCCCCTTACCCTTCCTACTTACAACCTCTCGTTTCCGCTTCTTCTTCTTCTCCTCCTCTACCACCTTGTCCGTCGCCTGTAAGCAGCACAAGAATTCGGACATTAACTCGCCCCCCCAGTGCTTACATATGTCACAATTAACCAATGGGCCACAAGGGCTACATTGAGAGCACAGATGCGGCCAGAACTTTACATGAATAAAACGACCACAGGACGCGCAACCCGGTCCCTGAAACAGGGCAAAGGACAAGGAGTATGAGCAACTAGTTAAGCTTAGAAACTCAATCCAACTCAAAGAGAAGGAAAACGATCATAAAGATCAATATACATCAGAAACCAGCATAGCGCTTGAATAGCTGATAAACACATAGCCAGGCTGATTATGACGTCATTAATCCCGTGACAGGAAAATTCGATCCCAACAAAACATCCAAGTGCAAAGACGAATTGTATGCTGAATGGATAAGTCGACTACACAACCATCAGATACATATAGATAACTCTTTTCTGGCAAAAATGTTAATTATCTCCCTTTGTTTGTTTACAATAATTAACATCACCACATTATCAATAACTAGATACCTGACACTTTGTATAGACAAACCATCCAACGTGACGAACCGGAGAACTCCACCATCTGCACGCCTCTTAACTCTCTCCACCTCATGGGGAAGGAATTGGATCAAGAGGGCAAAGTGAGAAGACCTTTATATTAGGCCTCCAACTCACTGGACATATTATTCATTTGGTTAGATAACCTAACAGAGTTAGTAGGAAATGGAACCATGGTGGAGAGAAAAGCTAACTCTCTGCACTGTGATGCGACCACCTAGCGTCATACAGACCTGTGGACATAAACAGAAAGAGAAATTAGTCATAGGTAGCACCGAGTTGACATAACCCAACTAACCAAGGCGCTTATCACGGTAACCGCGAGTCCCGGAAACACAATACACCGGGAAGAAAACTCGCTAATTTTACTAGAAGTCACCTGATTTAAAGGTCCTAAGTCCCCCTTTGGCGAATCTTTCCGTCCTGCCATCCAAATCAGTGACTATCACACCAAAAAACACCACTTAAACAGTCTAAGGTTAAGGAAAAGCTATTTCAACAAAAAGACATGTGTGAACTCTCTGCCAATAATCTAGCAAAGAGGAAGTGCTAGTCTGCGCATGCGCGGTGGTGGGGCTGGCATCCGCCAGACTACGCTCTGACTCCCTGCCCAGTAGGGGCACCTAACTGTTTTAAATCTGAGTGTTTATTGTGTGAAAGCCAATATTTAGCAATATCAAAAGTATTAGGGAGGTAAGTATACTCTTGAAGTGAAAATACAAAATTCTCAACCTTGGCAGCCAGTATGGATACCGTTTCGGTTACAAAGCTAGTTGTGATGAAAAGAAATATTTTTAATAACTTAGTGACATTTGACCATGACCCTAAGATTCTTTGCCTACACTTGACCATGACCCTAAGATTCTTTGCCATCTATTTAAAGTAAAGCCAAATAAGAAATATATGGACAAAGTTCACGGTGAACCTGAACTTTGACCTTTACCACTAAATCAATGGCAAGCGCCTCAAAGTTAAACATGAGGTGTGGTAATGACTGGGGACACAGAACTTGGAGAAAAGATCACAAACTGATTCTTGTACCGAGTTCAACATGACCTTCGACATTGACAATAAAATCAGTGGATTGCCTTTTAATCCACCCCTGGCTAACCATGTGTTCAAGTTTTATTCCCTAAACATTGGTCAATCCTGAAGGAGAGGATGAGATGCGAAGTTAAATGCGACTTAATGTTTGAAAAAACCCAGAGATTGCTCCAAGGTGTGGGACATCGAGTGATTGACCTATGACCTTGTGACCTCAGTATCATCAGGATGAATCTTAACAGTGAAGACAACCATGTATATAAGCAGCATGGTTAACCATTTAACCTTCGAATTTGTTCAAGAAAATTTAAATTTTCTTATAAAAAATATCCATTGCAGACTAAGAGAAGACTATTTTTGAAAATTTACCACTGGAATGACTGGCTCGGTGATCGAGCCAGTCATTAGTGGTAAATTTCCAAAAATAGTCTTCTCTTGGTCTCCAAATGGAGGTTTCTCAAGACCACTCCAGAATCCATTTTGGTTTATATGAGTGTTAAAGGGTTAAGTAATTCTATAATATAAGCTGAGAAGTTTTTGCCAAATGCAAAGATTTAATGTTGGAAAAAACAAAATCTTTGTACCACAATCAGTGACCATCCCTTAAACCTTGTGACGGCAATGTCATTATGTTGACAAATTATCAATGACAATATAGGTAACCATGTATTCTATTTTAGTTCCAATAGGGTCAACTTATCCTGATGTATAACCTGAGAAGCTTTGTTAAATTCAAAAACTTAATTGTGGAAAAGAACTTTGTATCAAGGTCACGGTGAGGTTTGAGCTTGTGGTGTCAGTATCATCACACAATCTAGGCAAACATGTCTCAAAATTAAAGCTTAAGACATCCTGAAGAATAAGCTAGTGATTTGTTAAACATGTTAAAGCTGTCGCAATTGTCGTCGTTGTAAAAGTGACACCTACCATATAATATTATATATATATATATATATATATATATATATATATATATATATATATATATATATATATATATATGCCTAACTTCTGATAAGCTGGAGAGACAAAGCACAGTATGGTAGTACATACAAATGTACAGTAAATAAGTCACCACGTTTACAAAATAAGAACAGACACATGTTAGTGAGAACAATTTTGAACACAATGTAAGATATGTTCTGTTGATTATAACAAACAAAATTGGATTGGAACACATTGCTACCTTTGGAAGCATTCAAAGCTATTTCTGAGATGTGCTGTAGTGCAAAAATAGTAATAGTAATAATTTTCCAAAATTAACTTGGTACAAACCTGGATACGATAAGACTAGCTGCTAGCCCACCCATGGTACCAAAAAAGCCCATCCAGTCTGCTGAATCCTGCATAATGAGAAATGATAGTGATTAAATATCAGTAATACAAACATTTCACCAAATTAAACACCTGCACAAATAAGTAAGCTACATTACACTGGAGCTGACATACCTATATGCCACAATAACAATGGCATATGAGCCACAACTAAGTGTATGCAAAAAAATACAGTTCTGTCTATAATTCAGTCCTAGATCGCTACTGCAACTACTAACAATCATTCTCAAATGCAACAGCTTTGCATTCGACAAACCCACCCTCCCACCCACCCCCACTCTAGACATCTTCACTGACCCGTTATTTAAATCTCAGTGAGTGTACCTGTGGAATATTGATTGGACTAAGGTTGACTGGTAGAATAGCGAGCCAGCTCTGTAAAATGCCGGTAGATAAGCCATATGACCATGCTATAAGCCAGAACTGCACATGCCTGTAAACAGAAAAAATATACAGATTCTAATACCCCATATTGAACTGGAGTCTATAGACCCACTGGTGATATATATATATATATTATATATATATATATATATATATATATATACCTCGCCCCCTTAAGGTGCAGAGGGTACTGCAATCAGGTTTGTCTGTGTGTGCGTGTGTGTGTGTGTGTGTGTGTGTGTGTGTGTGTGTGTGTGTGTGTGTGTGTGTGTGTGTGTGTGTGTGTGTGTGTCTGTTTGTATGTCTGTGTGACCGCACATGTATCACTACTGATCCAATTAGTCTCAAATTTTAATACAACAAAGGAATTTGTGGTGCAAGGGAATTTCCAGACATTGACCATGATCCAGATAGGCAAACCCCAGAATCGGTTCAAAATCGGGTTCTATAGATATCTCGGAAACAACTGGTTCAATTTGGCTCAAATTTTAGTACATGAAAGAATGTAACCCTACACTAGAATTCCACAACTATGGACGCCATCTAGAAAAATTCCCCCAAATTCGGAAAATCTTAAAAATCCGATATTTTACAATATGACAAAAATGGGATCACCAGGGTCTGCAATATCTGATTGCTCTTGTTACTTTCTGCATCACAGAATCACCCAATAGATCTTATTTACAGCATTTATAAATTTGAATAAATATAGAATATATAAATTTGAATAACAAATTCTAGCAGTATATTAGGATTCTCTAAAATCTGACCATCTATATAGAAAATCTATACATGAGTGATGTGTTTCACATGTAAACATGACTCTGTCAGATGTCCATGTGAGAAAGCATATCCAATAATGATCATAGCACCTGTCTTAGAGGTGGACAACTTTGGTTCACCCACACTTCATAAACTATTATTGTCTTTAGTACCTGGAAGCTAAAAGTCGATTTCGTAAAACATTCATAGACTGAACTATTTCTTAGCGTCAGAAATTTATGTGGAAGCTGAAGATTGGTTGGTTAGATAAACTGCAATGTTACAAATGTGAGTCAGTCAGATGAAGCATGCCGTATGTATGTATGATTACTGTATTCTGCGGCTGTAGTAGTAGAAACATCCTACAGTTGCAATCAGTCCTTCTTCGCTTTTGCCCAGTGTTTCTTATCCTCAGCCCAAATCCTTAGCTTCCTCAGCACCATTCTCGATTCTGCAAAGTAATACGGGCTATAAGTTTTTATGAGTGATCGGATGTTTCGCCAAAATGGACCTTTCCAAGTTTCAAATCCATCATATGGTGTCATAATCAACTACGTGACGTATAGGATGACGTCATAATCATGATATAGTCTGTCTTTAACGCTTAATAGGTTGACACATTGTATGAATTTTATATCTTTACTATTTAATAAACATTCTGAATATTTGAATATTGAATATTTTGAAACTAATTTGACTGGGCGCAGCAACAGCACCCAGTTAAAATTTGCCTCAAAATCTTTAACAGCTAACGCGTATAATTTTTTGGAAATTGATAGTCAGGGTGTTCAGGGATCGATTGATCACATGATCGAGGTGTGGGTGGAGATTAGATAGAGATGGGCGGGGCATAGTCAAAACTGGAAAGGTCCATTAATGATTCATGTCCAGTAGCTTTGGTCACCCTTTAATGGTGAAGCCGATTAAACTGCCCTCTTGAGGAATGTCCATTTGCAGACCACGAGAGGACTCTCTTTGAAAATTTACCACTGGAATGACTGGCGCGATAAACCAGCCAGTCATTCCAGTGATAAATTTCCAAACATAATCTTCTCTAGATCTGCAAATCGACATTTTCTAGGAAAAATTTAAGTTTTAAAATTTGATACTCAAAGGGCTATGATAGTTTAATGTTGCAATGTAGGGTCACTTAGTATCTTACGTTTAAAGTAACAACGTACCGTAAGAGTTGTTTAATGCCCTGTTTAAAATCAACACGCTTGACTGAGGCTGAAATGCAGGGTGGTAGAGGTGGTTGCTTTGGGAAGTATATTAAAGATAGAAGAAAGCTGAAGACACTAATACCACAGGCTGAAACATAGAGAAGACATCGGGTACGCTATACAATGATTACATGGGGCACGTTATACAATTAAAACATGGGGTACATTACACAATGAATACATCGAGTACATTATAAAATGAATACATCGGGTACATTATAAAATGAATACATCGAGTACATTATAAAATGAATACATCGGGTACATTATGAAATGAATACATCGGGTAGATTATAAAATGAATACATCGGGTACATTATAAAATGAAGACATCGGGTACATTATAAAATGAATACATCGTAATGTAAGGATGTAGTGCAAATTAACCCTTTAACCCTTGGACTTCCAGTGTCTCAATTTCAAAACAATTATACGTGAAAGCTCATGAAGATTTTGAAAATTATTTGACTGGAACCAGTCAAATTAAAAAATATTCAACAGAATAGTCACTAAACCATAAAGAAATTGTCGCGCCTGGTCAAGCTCATGTTTGTTATAGAATTACGCAGAGTATTTAATATATAACATTAGTATAACCAGACTGCAACATAAAGATGATGCTTTAGATAAAAATACAGAGAAAAAAAATCATTTTAATTTATGATGTAGTCTGGATGCAATGATGGTATAACTCAACTCTCTAAAGATTTATTAAGATTGGATAACAGGCCTGTCCAAATCGAAAATGTGCATAACCCATTTTTCAGTTAAAGTGATGCTAATCTCATCTCAAATGTTGTATTGTAACGATAGATTATGGTTTATAGATTCCATGTCAGTCATATCCTGTCACATTCCCTTATCTGTATCACATTTATCTACTTTGTAATACCGCGTAAATGTTGAACAGTGATCGCCACCATTTTGTCTCCTCAGGCGATAGTGTGTGATGTCCTGTAAGTGCCAATGCATTACAGTATTTGTTATATAATACTCATCTTGTTGAATATTTTGAAACTAATTTGACTGGAAGTTGTTACTGCCTTTTACACTACATTGTCAAACTATATATAGCACCTCTATGACTGAGCGTATATACCGAGATAGACAAATTAGAATTTTTCTGATTGGCTGAAAAGTAAATTATGGCAGTCATCATAGGGTGTAGAAATGTACCAACATTTAGCTACAAAAGCCTGAATATCTTTCTTTAGCTGCATGACAAAAACCTTAAAATTACCTGCATAGTTTATGAGTGGCATACTAGATCACCTGAATAGCTATCAAGAGATGAGATTAGATATCTGTTAAGCAAATTTGTGTTACATGTAAGTAACCCATTCTGTTTTGCTTAACCATTTTTCATTTATTTATGCACAACATCAACGGAATTGCAGAAGCAGAAAAAAGGTAAAAATACAGAGAAGAATTATTTTAATTTATGATGTAGACTGGATGCAATGATGGCATAGCTCAACTCTCTAAAGTTTTATTAAGATTGGATAACAGGCCTGTCCAAATTGAAAATGTGCGTAACCCATTTTTTCGGTTAAGCAAATTTGTGTTAAGTAACCCATTCGATTTTCCTTAACCATTTTTCATTTATTTATGTACAACATCAAAGGAATTCACCTTTCCAGAGTACCCACCCATCATATGACGTCATAATGAACTGCTGGTGTGTACAATGACATCAAAATGAATGACGTCAATAAGTACGTCACGAACGCATATTTGATGACGGTCTATGGGCTGTTGTACAAATTGTTTGCTTTTACTATTTAATAAATATTCTGTTGAATATTTTGCAACTAATTTGACTGGGCGCTGTTGCTGCCTATGGCAGCAACAGCACCCAGTCTAATTAGTTACAAAATATTCAACAGCTTCCCTGTATAGTTTTCAGGAAATTGATAGCTAGGGCATTCTGGGATCGATCAATCCCAACACGGCGAGGTGTGGGTGGAGCTTAGCTAGTGATGGGCGGGGCATAGCTAAAACTGGAAAGGTCCATTGCAGAAACAGAAAAGGAGTTGTGTCAGAAATGTTTGCGTAACCTTTGCGCGAATAGAATATGGGTAATGCTAATTTGGACAGACCTGGATAAGCCCTTCAGATGAATTAAATGTTCATTGAAAAACTTTAACAATGTAAATATTGGTGCACTGTACGGGCCATGCGCTACATGTAGGGCTTAACATACACACATTTAAGTTCTTGATTGCTTTGGCATAAATTTGAAACTGTTATCTAAATCAGCAATAACTTCCAGTCAAAATTATATTCAAAATATTAAACAGAACATTTGTTAAAAAAATTAACTCGCTTGAGCTGTAGATTTGAAATTGTTAAACAATGAATTCATTCTTATTAACCCACTAATGCTCAAGATATGACAAGAAAAGTAGAAGAAAATTAGAAATTTATGCTTAGTCCATCAAGCGGTCAAGAGGCGGCTATTTTTAAAAAAGATTTATCAAGCCAGTCAATGGACATGGGAAAATATCAAAAACACACTTCTCTTGGCCTGCAAGTGGACATTTCTCAACACGACTGCGAATGATGGTTTTAGCCTGCCTGACAATTAAAGGGTTAATATCTTTAAGACTGGTATGATAAATACACTATCTTACCTATATACATGTAATTCATTATGTATTTTCTTTCAAGAGCGACGATATCTAGGAAAAGGCAAAAATAAAAAATACAATACATTTACATGTATTTTATATACATTTAAACTATATCATAATCTAATCACAGAATCATTTATCAGCTGTCAGCCTTGCGAGACAGTTATCATGAAAATTGATTTAACCCTTTAATGGTAAAATTTGGTCAAGAAAATTTTCTATATTTTCTTATTGAATGTCCATTTACAGGCTGAGAGCAGAGTTGCCCTTATGCGTCCTTTTGAGCGTATACATGCATAAAAATGGCAGAGGGACGCATAAAAATTAACCCTCTGCGTCCCCGAGGACGCACTACGGACGCAGTGAAAAGGTGTAACGGAAACTGATAACTTTGCGTGTGCTTAATTATCGATTATATTATTGTGTGTGTATATTTATTTGTGCATGTTTTTACTTTAAAAATGTATCTAATGTATTGTGTGTTCAATAAAAACGAACTTACTGCATTGTTTAAGACTATAAAATCCAATACAACTGATCAACCATATACAAACGTGTCTGATCGTCTTAACCCTTTCACAGCTCAGAACATTGGACAGATCACAAAGTTGGTATCACTAATATGCTGAATATTTTGAAATTAATTTGCGCATGCCTACTTGCCTAAAGCGGCAACGACTTACAGGCAAAATATCTTTTTTCTATTTACTTATCAAAATATCTAAATGGATGAAGGAATATATGGAAGATATTGTGATTTCTTTTACATTTGAATGGACATTTGACTGATTAGCGGCGGTGTCTTTGTATTGCTGTTTGAATAACGGTATCAATACGCGCTATAAGCCGTCGTTTATTTAGCAATAACGGCTGATTGATTGACTGATGGATTAGTGTTTATAGTGTTTAACAATACTCGATTGTTAGGTGTTCCCAATTTCTCAACTAAAACCTCCCCAGCAGCGACGAACAACGATATCGTCGATCTACAGGTAAGCATACGTTAAAATATTGATTTTTTCCAAACAGCGTATAGCTCAAAGCTCCCTGATACAAGCGTCCTTATTGGATACACGCTAATGCGTTATCTATCCTTCAACCAATCTGCAATCGCGTTACATAGTTACTCCCTATGAATTAGACATATCTGGTTATTGGCTGATATATTTTCACTAATTACACATTTTAATCTGATTTATACAGATTATTTTTGATAAATTATTGTTTTGTCTGATCTTAGCCTATGTATTCCACTATATTTAGTCATTCCAGTTACATTATAAAAAATACACGTGCATTATATCGAAGTAGGTCAAGTCGTCCTTGAGCAAACTCGCCCCAGATACTCATAATTTTTCAATTCGTCCAAAGTCAAGTTAGGGTTTTATAGAAAGACTAATACAGTGGTCTTTGCTAATTACTAATGTAGTAGTCTTTGGAAATGTTAATCATACAAGGTTGTCAATGTAGGTTGTAAGTACAGTGCTTTAGGTTATTGTTTATTGACGTGCAGTTCAAATGTTATTAGTTAAATATACAATGCCCATTTCAATAGATCAATTTTAGCCACCATTGTAGATCACAGAATACATATGTTTGAAAATTTACCACTGGAATGACTGGCACTGTTTAGAGCCAGTCATTCCAGTGTTAAACTTTCAAAAATAGGTATTTTGGTGATCTACAATAGTGGCCAAAAGTGTTAAGTGCTAAGGGTTAATAAACTATGCATAGTTAATATTCTCTCTATATATATATACATTGACAGTATTTACACAATGTCATAACTAGTGCTTTCAACATGTTTAATAAAGTGCCTTATAATTATATCAATGTGTTGTGTTTATTTTAAGAAAAAACATGGGGTCCCCTTATTTCAAATGAGGACCCCAGGGGACCCCCAGATTTTACAATGGGACCCCCAAATCTGAGTGTTGGGTCCTTGGGACCCCCAAAAATCAGATGTCGTGGGCAACACTGGCTGAGAATACAATTTTTGAAAATTTATAACTGGAATGACTGGCTCGGCCTGTAAATGGGGATTCAACAAGACCATAGCAGAGGCCGGTATGACCATGAAAGGTTTAATAATGGAACAATCGTTATCATGATTATTTCGATTCTTTGGCACGAAATTGGAGTTCAAAGTACCTTATTTTCATTTGAAGTGCTTACATTACAACAAGAGGCCCAAGGGACCTGTATCGCCCACCTGGACCATAGGTATTTCAGCTAGAATGGTCATTAACAATAAGTAGAACTCTAATGAGTTGAGCAGACTTGTAACAAGAAAACAGAGGCCATATTTCTTTCTGTATCAACTTCTCCTGAACAAACTTTAATGGCCCTTAGTCATCAATATCATATCTACCAAATTTCGGCCCAATCCATTCATCGGCTTTCCTGAGAACCAGGCCATTCATGAGTTCTGAATCGATCCCTCAATCGGTTTCAGAGAAGAGGATTTTTAGACATTTCTAAAAATCCGCCGAAATCCATAATGGCCACCAGCCCAATTGGCCGATCGGCTTCGTTTGAACAAACTTGAATCTCTACACTTTAAGGATGTTTCCTGCCAAATATAATTGAAATCGTCCCAGTAGTTTTAAATTTCACATTGCTTTAGTATGGGAGCTTTTGGTGGGAAAATGATCCAAGATGGCCGGCAAACCGCTTATCAGACAGTTTCCAAAATTGCAAATTTTAGATCAGAATATCCAAAAACATATATAAAACCAATTTCAGCTTCAAAATCCATCAAATAAAAAAATCCAATATGGCCACCAAACACACTATATTTTGATTGGCCCACCGCGGCCATGTTTTTTGACGGATCAACTTCCCTTCAACAAACTTTAATGACCCTTAGTCCCTAATCATATCTCCCAAATTTCGGCCCGATCCATTCAGCAGTCCTGGAGAAGACTGAGTTGTTTTCGCTAAAACTAGGTCAACCAAGATGGCCACCGAACCATGGGACCAATCAAGTTCCCTTGAACAAACTTGGTTCAGCTCTTGCCCTAGATCATATTTCATGGGGTTTGCTTCAATCCACCAAGCGGTTTCGGAGATTTTTAGACGTTTCTAAAAATCCGACAAAATCCAAGATAGCCACAAGCCAAATTGCCCAATCAGCTTCGTTTGAACAAACTTTGATCCCTATGCCCTAAGGATGCTTCCTGCCAAATATAATTGAAATCGGCCCAGTGGTTCTTGAGAAGAAGTCGTTTAAAGGACAAGTTGACGGATGATGGACGGATGACAGATGGACGACGGACACATGATGGACAGTCACCACGGCATAAGCTCACTTGGCCTTTCAGGCCAGGTGAGCTAATAATGACATCGAGCAACCAATCAATGACCTTGGATACATGTACCTGTATACACGTGACGATCGACCACCTAAATAAAAGAACCAACGGTAGAACTACATGTAATGTAATACGTATAATAACAATAGAATACCCGGTAAACATGGCAATGTACATACAGTACATGTACCAATCATCTGGCAGCTTGACAGATAATAGAGGGACCGATTGCTAGCTATGCCCCGCCCATTTCTAGATAAGCTTTTCCCAATGTGTACACATGTTTTGAATCGATCTGAACTCTACATCCTAAGTTTGCTCAAGAAAATTTTAATTCTCTCACACAAAATGTCCATTTACAAACCAAAAGAGCACTATTTTTGAAAATTTAACACTGGAATGACTGGCTCGGTTATCGAGCCAGTCACGGTTATCAAGAGTCATTCCAGTTGTGATTTTTCAAAAATTGTCTTCACTTGTTCTGCAAATGGACATTTCTCAAGACCATTGCAGAAGCCGTTTTGGCCGACTTCAGTGCTAAAGGGTTAACACATTGAACCCTGAATTCCCAGGAACCCAATTTCAAGATAAGCTATTGAATAGTTTGACAATAATTTGACTGGGAGCCAGCAACATCTCAGAGTCAAATTAGTTTTAGGATAATCAACCGAATCTTAATTAACCCTTCACCAATGAATTCCCAATAACTCATTTTCAAGGCAAATATACAGGATAGCTGTTAAATATTTTGAAATTTACTTAACTGGAAGCCATTGGTGCCTCGGGAAGCATTGGCTTCCAGTCAAATTAATTTCAAAATATTCAACAGAATAAATGCTATATTGTATAGAATCTACTTTTTCAGGGCTTTGTCGGTTAAAGAGTTAAATTGTGAATTCATCAAAGACATGCAATGTAGACATTTATCGTCTGACCTTTGTGTTGAGTCTACATCATTTGATTGTGACGTCATCTAACACGTAACGTCTTTTAACAATGCCATCATATGCTTGAGCGACAGATCAGATTCATCCATTAATATTCATGTTTTAAACCCATCTAGAGACGTGAACATGTACAATCATGGCAGTATGTACAAGACAGAAACATATTTTTTGAAGGGGCATGGGTTGGGAACGGAAAGGAAGGATGGTGGATGAAGGCATTAGGTGTCAGTATGATAATGGTACGTTTCTTTCAGTGTTTATATCGAGATGTTTTGTGATTTTGTGTGCTGACTGAGGTGTGGGGGTCTTATAGCGGTGGAACTGCAACTAGGGGGTGGTGGTTTCAGCATCAGCAAATATAGGTAGTAGTAGTAGTAGTAGTAGTAGTAGTAGTAGTAGTAGTAGTAGTAGTAGTAGTAGAAGTAGTAGTAGTAGCAGTAGCAGTAGCAGTAAGTGCTAGCTGCAATAGCAGTAGCAAGTAGCAGCAGAAGCAAACAGCAGCAGTAGCAAGGAGTAGCAGTAGGACACAGTAGTTGCAATAGCAGTAGCAACAGCATAATCAGTTTGCTAGTGCTTAAAGAAACATTGCCTCTTAGATTTAATTAAAATTGGAAATACTAAGTATTTTTTATGCAATGTATATGTAACAGTCTTGATGTTGTAGTACTGAATACTAATTTTTATACACGAATTCTGGCCACATCATCCACATTTGTCATTATTTGTTGCTTTTCAATTCTGAAAAGGGTTTCTCAATTTATGGAGGTATTATAGTTACGAAACAATCTAATTGAAAAAAACTCAAAATCTTTACATCTGAACTGTTTCACTGACCTCAGACCTCAAATGCCACAATGCTTGACACTCAAAAACATTAACCACACATGCCAAGAGGATTGTCACCACAAAAAATTATAGTACGAATTAAAAAAAATAGGTTACATTACAATATCTGTCTCTACAGACCTATCAATGAATCGCAAGCAGTTACTAAATAATAATTACACCGCTATATCCGCGAAACTGTGTTAAATTCAAATGTCAGATGTGTGTTTGCATTCTTACCATTTGTGGAATGTATTTATTGCATCATCTTGGATTCCGCGTGATCGTATGTATAAGAATCGATGCTAAAATGCTAGTATGAACCTATAGACGAGAAACGTTTTATGGAGATGTTTACGCATATATTAAGTATTAACGCATTGATTACATTTCTAGACCTATCAGCTAATGCATCTTTAGCCCTCAAAGTTGTTCATGAAAATTCAAATTTTCTCAAAGGAAATGTCCAGCCAGTCATTGCAGTGGTAAATAGTCAAAAAGAGTTCTCTTGGTCTGCAAATGAACATTTACAAAGACAACTGTAGATGCATTTTTCATTGGCTTAAACGCTACAGGTTTATGCTACGTGTCTTGTGCAGATAACAAAAATGTGTCTTGTGCCTTTAGCTCTGAAACAGAATCTGATTCATCATTGTGCCAAGTGGATACGACGTGTACATGTACAAAGTATTATTTGAATTGTTGCTTTGAAGATGAAATAAGAGGATGCTGGGTTTGTAAGCTTGATAAATGTTTTGGTCAAGCTCGCCAAAATCGGCCTCTAGAATGTCCTTCTGAAACACCCAATTGCAGGTCAAGAGAGATCATTTCATTCCAACTCTATCACTAGAATGATTGATTTAATAACTGAGGAAGTCACTCCAGTGTTAAATCTTCAAAGCTGATCTTCTCTTGTATGTCTTGTCCTGTATCTGGACACCCACGAAGCAAATAGTTAGAGTTTCTTGACCAGGCTTGACCATTAAAGAGGTAATATCAATAGTACTAACAGGAGCGTAATTGAATAGAGATCTACCTGAGTGGCTCTGGTCAATGCCAGACACAAAGAAACTGAAAACACAACAAGAAACATAACATCAATGTGATCCCACACAATAACGACAAAGAAAACCTAAAAAACAACAAAGACGTCCGCTAAAAATTTAATTTAACTGACTTACATTAACAATTTAATGGTCAAGATTAGTCAGGAAAAAAATGTACTCAATAAATGTCCATTTTCAGGAAAAGAGAACATATTTTGAAAATTTATCACACGAATGACTGGCTCGGTTCTTAAACCAATCATTCCAGCGTTACATTTTCACAAACTGCAGTCTTTTACACATTTCTCAAGCACGCTAGTGTAGAGGGTGTTTTTGCCTGGCTTGGCCATTAAAGCGGTAAATTATAACCGTGACCCCCTAGAAAATTACTATGACTCAGATGTACAGGATCTTGTGATTGTGATTTAGTAGCTGGAAGACGGCATTTGTATTTTTTTTAAACCCATTAAATAAGTCAAGCCACACAAAAATCTCATCCCATCTAAATTTTTCTAGGTCCCAGGGAACCCACAACCTCAAATCTGGGGATCCCAAACTGAAATCTGGGGGTGCCAAACTGAAAATGTTGGGTTCTAATAGTTTTTCACATCTCTGCTAAAATTAGAAGATATCATATGGACTCGCAACTATAAATTATGTGCTCGCTATGCTAGATTTTGTGGGTATTTTTGTGCAAAAAAAACCCTATAAAACTAATTACCAGTAATAGTTAATAATCATACAGGAGTTTCAGGGACAAACTGCCCCCTACATTTTTGGGGTCCAAAGTTGTATTTAGGAGGTATATACCTTCAAAAGGACCATTATGAGAATCAGCATTCGGTAGTCTTAAGAATTGTCCATTTCTTTAGAACCGCCCATGAACCCCTAGCTCTGTAACCGAGTAATGGACAAATCAAGTTTTAGCTATGCCACACACATCTCTAGCTAAACTCCACCTATGCTTTGCCCGTGTTGGGCTCAATCGAAAACTCAACTCCCTGAAATCTCAATTTCCAGAAAACTACTACATATATACATGGAAGATGTTGAATATTTTGTAACTAATTTGACTGGCTGTTGTTGCTGTCTATGACAGCAGCAACAGCACACAGTGAATTTAGTTTCGAAATATTGAAATGATTGTTTATTAAATAGTGAAGACATACAATTCGTACAACTGAAAAGTTCATGATGGACTTAGTTACGTAATTCATTACGCATGTTGATTGTGACATAGCCTACATGTCACGCAATTCATTATAGCATCATATACTCGAGTGACAGATCGGAGTCAGTAATTCCAGGGATATGTTCTCTCAAACAGTCATCTCTCGACCGACAAATTTATGGACATTTTAAGCACAAAGGGTCAAGATTTGTTGAGAAACTGACATTTTTTTCTAGTGAATGCGGGCTAAGAGAACAGTGATTCTCATAAGGGTCATTTTGGGGGGTATATACCCCAAAAATGTAACTTGGGAACTCAAAAGTCCTGGCAGTGGTCCTCTGAGACCCATGAAAATCTTGTGTGGTTATTAAATATTAATTAGTTTACAGGTATGTACCCATGAATACCACACAATCTAGCATGGGACTTCTATAATTCATAGCTGTGAATACCTTCTAAGTTTAGCCGGGATGAGAAAAACTGCTTTGGAACCCTAACTTTCAGTTCGGGACCCTCATTTTCAGCATGGGACCCCGGATTTCAGGGTGTATGGTTCCTGGGACCTTCAAAATTTAGATGTCATGAGAAACACTGCAAGAGAATGACTGGCTTGGTTATTGAGCCAAACAGGCAGTGTTAAAATGTGAAAAAACCCCAGAATTCTCTTGGTTATGTTCGTTGGCAAATGGACACCGCTGGCAAATGGACACCGCTAAGACCGGTTCTGACTAGCTTGACCATTAACCCTTTAATGACTACATTTCTTTGAAAAATTAAAATATTTACTTATTGAATGTCCATTTGTAGGCCAAGATAAGACTATTTTTGAAATTTTACCACTGTAATGACTGGCTCGGTTACCGAGCCAGTCAATTCAGTGGTAAAATTTCAAAAATAGTCTTCTGTTGACCTGTAAATGGGCATTACTAAAAACCACTACCAAGGCCGGTTTTGGCCGGTTTGGTCACAAAAGGGTTAAAGTGTTAATGACAAAATTTGAGCCCTGTATATAAACCAGAACAAATATGTGCTGATAACATACCTCTCTGAGAAATTAGCTGTAGAGTTCTTTATCGGTGGAGCGACTAGAGATGCTAGGATAAATGAAAAGCTGGACCCAATTCCGAGACCTGTTGTACCAATAGCTGTAGCTGTGGTTCGTTCATTTAGAGGAAACCATGTGGCTGACACAAGGGTAATCGCTGCCATAGCAACCGGACCAGCAAGGCCATTTAACACCTGGCCAATGTGAAAGAATCTATAAAGATAAATCATCAGATTTCAGTCAAATACATTTCAAAATACTCCTAGGTCCTGATGAACCACATGTTCATTCTAGGAGGGCCATTAATAAGTCAGACGTAAAATGTGCCACAAAATATATTCCACGGTGTGTTCATTCCATGATAAATATGAGCACCGAGTAGCACAATGATTAAAACAGTAGTATTTTACTTAAAATCATGCATTCTGTGGCTTTTTTAATCACTACCGGTATATGGTCTTAAAAGTACTGAAAATCCACTACTGAAATTGTGTGAAACTACTGAAAATCATTGTTTAAAAATCCACCATAAACAACAGTCTGTGCGTGTACTGGGTGTAGGGGGATGAGGGGTGGGGGTCTGCATTTTCAGCTGAATTGTCCAGTAACGTGTTAGCTTACATGGTACATAGCGGTGGTGTTGAATTGATACATCTCAATGATGTTCCAGCAGCGATAAGTCCCAGCGATATTACCACAGACCATCGCAAACCTGTAACATAATACTTTAAATATATTTGCATTATGAACAAAAATAACTTAAAATGTGTCCAGAATAAAATAAAATGTAATGTTGAATATTCTGGACTTAAGGACAATTCCGGGATTGGTAACAGTCTACTTTATTTGAAAGACTATTATATGACTAACACATTGGATCCTAAATAAAAACAACAGACAACGAATATGAGTAATTATACCATCGTAAACAAGGGATTATTTTGTCTCCTGGGCGGTGCCATCTTCTTGCAACGAGAGCGAGATTTCACGAGATCCTGACATCATCCCCGCACCAACGCTATCTTTGCCGAGCACGAAAGCTTACAGTAAATATGTATATGCATGGAGGCCTAACATGTGCTAATTTGTAATCGTTAGGACATTGTGCAGTTAAGCTAGTAAGTTTTTCAAGTAATTCTAGAATCCGAAGGCGGTGGGAAATCGTTAACCCCTAGACCGCTGACACATAGATCCCATTTTCTCTATCCTATCAGAATGTGTTCATTTTGGTAACAATGCTGCTGTAAGTCATTGCTGTGCACGACACCCCGGCACTATCTCTGTAAGTACCGGTAGGCTATTATGCATTTTACACCATGCAATAAGGGCTAAATGAAGTGGCACACTTGACACGTGCGTATTGTCAAATTACTCAGCCGACTCAAGATACTGTTATAGCATGTGTCGCTGGCAGTGTAAATATATATTCCATGAAAACATGATATGATAATATTGCCGGAACCTCAGAACCAATTGCAATAATTCTGATACCTACCTTTAGCTGCAAATTTGAAGATTTATCCAATGCTTAGGATGTTAGAATCGGCCTAGTGGTTCAAAAGATACACTTTGCGGGAAAAACTAACCCAGCAAAATTTCAAACAAAAATTTCAGTCTTTTGAACCTCTTGTCCGACATTCCCAGGGCAAAAAAAGCTTGGATATTCATGAATATCCAAGTTCTGTGGAGCTTGAATAAACCAGCTAATCCAAGCTTTTAATAACTTGGAATAGCTTGGATTAGCTTGCTAGTATTGGCCACATAAAATTCAAGATAATTCAAGAAAATCCAAGAAAGGCCTAGTTAAAGTAAAATCCAAGAAAATTCCAGATAGCTTGAACATTCAAGAAAATCCGAGCTAACTTGACCATTCAAGATAATCCAAGCTAGCTTGCCGGTATTGGCCACTTAAAATCCAAGAATATTCCAGCTAGCTTGAACATTCAAGAAAATCCAAGCGAGCTTGAACGTTCAAGAAAATCCAAGCCTGCTTAGCTTGGATTTTATTCCAGGAAGTCGCAGCTATCTAGAACTTCAAGAAAGTCCCAGCTAATCCTAGCTTTTGAAATAGGTTAGCCATTAACATAAAATGTATGCACGTACACATAAATGCTGCCACACAGAGATTATATATAAATATGTATGCTTAAAAACCAAAATCACCTTCATGGGAGTTGAGTTACTCAATAACAAATACAATTTCAGCCAGACATTAGCAATGTATGAGTTTCTGACTGATTTGTCTGTTATTCTTATAGACATAGATTGTTAATGGGCCATATTGTGTAGAAAGGCATCATCACTGCATTAATTACATAGAACTGAAAAAGCTATACCAAAACTGGTAATTCTGAATAAATCTCTGGAAATCAATAGAATACATACCTCAAAACACAGTTCTGTTTCCATTTAAGGTTACTAATGCTAAGCATTCTATCTAACAGTACTGTCAGTATTTCCAAACTATCATGTTCTATATATCCATAGCTGGTAATGATCAATGCAATGAATGTACTGTTTGCTTTTTTACAGACTTTTTTAATTTCCCACCAATTTACCAGGTCACGGTCACCTCTAGTCATGACTATACAGAAACTGTTCTTGCCTTAGTGCAAGCTATTTCAAGATAATCCAAGGTAGTGTAATTGAGTCTACAAATTCCAGGATATCCAAGTAGCTTGAATTCTTTTATGTCTGACAAAACAAAGTCCTAGAAAGTCCAAGCTAGCCTGAATTCTGTCAAATCAGAAAAATCCAAGCAAATTCAAGAAGCTTGCACTCTTTCATGATGATGTTCAAAAGGTCCTAGAAAATCCCAGCTAGCTTGAATTCTGAGAGGGGGGATTTTCAAGAAGTTCAAGTAACTATATAAAGTCCAAGCTAATTCAAGGTAATCCAAGCTGGCATGGGTTGAATAATTTTCCAATAGCTTGGATAGTCAAGAAAATCCAAGCTAATCCAAGTTAACTTGAAATTTATTTCACACGGGTTAGCATCCATTATATCATATTAATGTGTTCAAAACTGTACTAACATGTTTCTGTGTTTGTTTTAGAAACATGTTAACTTACTTCAAAGTTGTACTGCAACAAATATTTCAGTGGTTTAACTCTTCAGTAATATGATCTGCCAATAAAATTTATTAGTTAAAGGATGACTTACCTGAAAGGGTATGTTAGATGTTTGACTGTAATTCTAGTCAATCACCACTGGAAGCCGGAGTTACATGAGAGACGTGTCATGCCTAACTAAGATCAGTCTTCAAAGATAAATTGAGTGCACCTCACAGTAATTTCAAATTAGGGTGGGACAAGAAAAGTTCCCAAATGAAACCTCAAACTGTGACCTCTTTTCTAGAGGTGGGCATGTAATTCCGGCTTCCAGTGGCGATTGGCTAGAATTACAGTCAAACATCTAACTTACTCTTTCAGGTAAGTCATCGTTTAACTAATAAATTCTAGCCAATCACCACTCAGTCAGCCGGAGTTCCACGAGATTTCAAAGTTGTGGGTGCGCTCAATACTACAAATTCCACGCAGTGCATTGCTAGCCTAATGCTAGGCCACGAATTGAAAACTAACAGCCTGATAGTAACGTTTCTGAAAACTGACATCCTTCCGATGTATCCAGCTGTTTGTTATAAAACTTTGCAAAAACTTTTTTGTTTGCCCAGCCTGTTGTACTAAAAATGTACGAAATATCCAGACCTCCCTGATGGACAGCGGAAACTGATGCTGCCCTCGCACTGTGGGGTTTATAGACATCTATATCAATCCCTGCAATCTTCATAGCCATTTTGATCCACCACGAAATAGTGTCCCTAGTCACTGCCTTGTGTGGACTTATCGTGCTAAGAAATACTTTCGTATTACCCTCCTGTCTAAGATTCTTAGTTCTCTCCAAATGTCGACAATGTATTGAAAATACGCAGGCGAATGTCCGATCGATGTATATGCAGGGAAAACAATCCTTAATGTTTCACGTCCGAATCGTGATTGGTTAGTTTCCACGAAGAGTAAAAACATACTTATCCGAATACACTGTCATAAATCTGGTATCCAATAATTGGATCGACTGCCCTCTCTGAGCAGAAACTAAAGCTAATAGCGTAACTGTACGTATTGACAAATCATAAAGCGATAATGATTCTACAAGAGCTTGTTGTCTGAACATATTAAATATTTTCCTGACATGCCAAATACTGTCATATCTGGGTTTTGTCGGTCTCTGAACACTGACACCTTTCATAAATCTTACTTATTAAAGGGTCTGCTCCTATATTTTCTGATGCAATTACACCCAGAAAGGCTGAGATAGCACTCCGTGCTATATAGCACTCCGTGCTGTATTAAGAGCACTGTAGCTAAGTCCCTCTTCAAACAGAGCGGTTAGAAATTCTAAAATACTGTTTATCTCACTGGTAGAAATATCTATAATATGAGAATCACAAAACTTAATCCACCTATTCAAATAGCTCACGTATTGTTTCTTTGTTGAATCTCTCCAAGAGGAAAGAATGACCGAAATTGTCTGTTCAGAAAGACCTTTATCTGGCAAGGCTTTCCGCATACATAACAAGCCATTAACCTCAATTTCTTGCCTAGTGGATGTACACTGTCTTTGTGTGAGTCAGAATATTGTTCCTCCACTTCAATAATAATGCCTTCTTTAGCAACATCTGCTGACGAAGTGGGAACCAGGACTGAGTTGGTCAACATGGTGCTATTAATATTCCTGTTGCCGGATCCAATTCCATTTTTTGTAGTACACGAATCAAGAGGCTAAATGGCGAAAATGCATAAAAAATAAAGTCATGCCAATCTAATGTAAACGCATCAATACCATAGACTTCTGGGTCTGGCATGGATTACAGCGGCTCATTTACCTGGACAATTTAATAGTATAGCAGATGAAAAGTCTAGGGTATTTGACGATAAAACTGAATGGAAATTGAATATCAATGAATTTAAATTGGTGTGTAGTCATTTTACAATGACTTCTATGGATTGGTTTGCACCTAGGCTTAATTTTCAACTTAAGCCATATGTCCCAGTATGGCCGAAATCTGACACCTGCATGTTGCTATCAAAATTTGTCGTAAGTGCTCATAAACTGGTTTCAGAAATTTTGTAAAGATACGTGGTGCCGATGACAAGCCATTTGGTAAAACTACAAATTTATACAGCCTGTTATCACACTCAAACTTAAAAAACTCCTGATATTGTTCTGAAACAGGTAGAGAAATATGCATTAGAAAGGTCCAATGATGCCATAAAACAATTAGGCCTCATTAGCGAAATGACTGATACAATTGTATCCATTTTGAAATGATGATATTCAACATATTCATTGAGATGGGCCAAATTTTAAATAAGCCTATGCGATCCATCTTTCTTGTCTCTGACAAACACATTTGATACAAATTCTCTATCTAGATGAACCGATCCCTCTATAATGACTTGTTTAAGAAAAAGCTGAATCTGTTCATCAATAATGTTATACTCTTTGGTAGAAAGTTTTAGTGGTCCTGGTTTAAAATTCTGCACTGGCAATTGTTCAAATTCTATATGACAACCTGCTACTGCATTCAAAATAAGACTATCTGATGTCAGCTCTTTCCACTGCTCTAAGTGATTTTTTATAGTAGCAGCTTTAAATGGTGCATTATTGAGAAAGGCAGGAGATGGATTTGACAACTGTATTGTTACTGCTTACAGTCCTAGGCACCTCTGTGATAAGGCCCTGCCTTGGGGTGCTGACCCCTTCTTTGAGATGTCATGCCCATTCTGCTGAGGCCAGAGCTTTGCTCTAAAAAAGCATTTTTAAACCTGTTTAACATCCTGCCTCTTACGATAATTTCCACGAGCACGAAGAGTTTCTTTGAAAACTTGTGCTTGGACCAGATGCTAGCTTACTTGCTACTTTATGGGTTTCATTTATTTCCTTTACTCTGTTAGCCAAGTCATCACCATATAAAAAAACTTGTAGCTACCATGTGACTAGCACATAGGTTCTTGTAAGCAAGATTAAGATCAGTTTTCTGATCTTCTCTTCTTCTGACATTAAGTTCCTGATTAGCATTGTTTACCACGGCAAAACTGTCAACAAGTGATGTAATCATATCTGTCATTTTTGACTGTGATATAATCTCATTTGCTCTGCACTCTTTAATCAGGTTATCCGCACATGAGCTCATTGCTATCATAACCTGATCTAGTGAATTCTGAATTCTCTGTATCTTAATGTCTTTAGATCGGGTTACTGAGGAAAGTTTCTCCCAAATCTCCAGATTAACTTTAGTTAAGACCAGAGACTGACAATTTCCTGGTTTGACATATGCGGCCAACTTCTCTTTCAATTACTCTTCTGGCAGTTTGACCGTAACATTATTTGATAGAATGCTGGCAAGTTGCCCATCTATGTCAGGAGCCACAATTTCAGTACAGTCATAAAACTTTGCCATGCCCTGTAACATGATACTATCCCCCATCCTCTTGTTCAGCAGAGAGAGGAACATGATGCTGATTAATATTATCCACACACTGATCAACACATTCCTGATTACATTCCTGAGTTTCCTCAGCCACAGTATCCATAAACCACTGCATGTTATCCGCCAGGGCTTTCACAATTCCCTCAAGCCTATCAAAGTCAGCTTTTTGTACTGAATCACTTGTTGATGCTGTAGATGACATTTGACACCTCTTAGCTTTTGAGCCAGAGCTTTTAATTGGTGACAAAGTAGATTTGCCTTTTGATGGAGTGCTGTGCTCATTGGGAGTTTGCTCCTCACACCTGCACTGCTATGCTGGATCAGCAATTTATTGCCCACATGTGACCCACACTGTTCCTGGCTAGGAGTTTTCTCCACTGCAAGAACTGATCCTGCTAATGTATGTAAAATGTCATCTACTCCTTGCCTATCAGACATACTGCTAAAACTGCCAATTTACTCTAAAACATTTTAAATTCTAAAAACTTTCAACTTAAAACAATAACTTTCACAAATTGTTATCACTTTGTCATATGACAAACTACAAATTAACAACAAAAACACTGACATTCTAGCTTAGTAGACACCTTCTTAACAAGCGACTGATCTGTTCAGAGGTCGTTTCACACTGATCTTAGTTAGGCACGACATGTCTCTCGTGGAACTCCGGCTGACTGAGTGGTGATTGGCTAAAATCTAATTATTTGCTTAGTAAATGTCAATAAAGTTGTAGGCCAAGAGAAGACTATTATTTGAAAATTTATCACTGGAATGACTGGCTCGGTTATCGAGCCAGTCATTTCAGTGGTAAGTTTTAAACAAATAGTGTTCTCTTGGTCCGCAAATGGACATTTCACAAGACTACTGCAGAAGCCATTTTTGGCTGATATGAGTGTTAAAGGAATAAGACAAGTGATTAGCCACTTAAGACTAATGGTTAGCTAAGTGGTTAGCTGCATGTAAGATTGGTGGTTAGCTAAGACTGGTGATTACATTGTAGCTCTGATTGGTGGTTAGTTATGACTTGTGGTCCTAAAGAACTGCATATCTTATAGCTGCCAAATCACAGTAGTACTCTCAACTAGTTTTGAATGTTTCTTGTAATTATGGTATTTTTATATACGAGCTATCATACCTTTAACATCCATGAGCCAGGAGAAAGGAAATGCTCCCACGATGAATGCAATTGGACCCCAGTTTGTCAACATCGCAATGACATGGTTACGGATATTGAACGCTGTCCGGGATGATTCTGCGAGCGGGCCCCATATCCCCCAATTCCAGGAATAGTTGAGGAGCAGCAGGACATATATGAACAATATGTACCATCTTCTTTTGTAGATTTTAATCTGATCCTGCGAAACTGGAGGAGTTGTCTGGATTCCTGGTACCAAACTTTGTAATGCTGGATCAACACTCCGAGACAAGTTCGACCCATACTGTGCACTGGCACTGTTCATAAAATCATTTTTGAGTGGCGTATCATCATTCTGTACAATGTCTTGATGCTGGTCATCATACGATTGAATCGATGTTCCAGATGTCGAAAATATGTCTCCATTACAGGTGTTTTTCTCAGATGACAGGTTTGCATCGTCTAAAATAGGTGTTTTATCGTCATCCATATCAGAACATAGCAAAATTTACGCTGGTATAAGTAAATGACGGCTGAATAGAGAAATAATTTGATCACATCTAGCACCAGGGTATTATCTTTCTGGTCATGAAGGCAGAAGATCAATGCGAATAAAGTCTGAAATGAAGTTATTGACAATCATGTTACACAATGTACATGCACATATGAGATGCTTGATCTTTCTATAACTTCCAGAACCTGAAGTAACTACAAAATGTACATACCAGAGACTTAAAATTTGAGCCAAATCGGATCTAATCATACGATGTAGGCTGACATTATAATCAAGTTCACTATGAATGCTTAATTGATGATGGAGTAAGCGGTGTTGTACGTCTTTAGGTATTGTATGTCTTTACTATTTAATCAATATTCTGATGAATAGTTTGAAACTTCTTTGACAGGACGCACTGCCATAGGCACTAACAACTGCCATAGGCACTAACAGCACCCAGTTAAATTAGTTTCCAAATATTCAACAACTTGCATGAGTATAGTTTTCTGGAAATTGAGATTTTGAGTGCAGGGATCAATCTATCCCAACACGGGCAAAACGTGGGTGGAGCTTAGCTAGAGATGGGCGGGAAATAGCTAAAACTGGATTCCTCCATTCTTAGATTGTATGCCAGACACTGTACGACATTGAGATATCTTAGGATGTGTCACGCTGCAGAACTAATTCGAAATAAGTATAATCGCTCACAAGATGTTGTTAATACTCATGTAAGCGTTTGGCTTAGCCCTCTAGTGGGGAGGAGGGGGGCTTCCCAAGTTTACCAATCACCACAATTGGTCTCTCTGCCATCGGGAACATATGCGCCACATGCACTGCGTACTGGCTCATTCCATTATGATGACGATGTAGCCTTGCACAATTTTTTCTTTGAAACATCGTGATTGATTTTGTAAAAGAAAATAGATTTTTTATTAAATCGTAGGTCCAAATTCCCAAAAGTATAAAATTGAGTAATGTGACAATTCACAAAAACTGGGACTAGGAATTGTCAAAGATGATGCAGGTGTAATGGCCACCATCAGTGGGGTTCAGTACACAAACACGTAGGTACTATTGCTTAAATAAAGCCATATGCCATTAGAAATACACATTCATATCTGCGTTGTGGTGTGGGTAAAAGTATAAAATTTGAGCTGTTATTTAAAGGTTTACTTGACGATAGATTCGGTAAAGATGGTGACAGAATATAGCGGTGTTCAACACACAAACTGTAGTTTACTACAGTTCACTATCTGCTGGTCAAATGCACCTACATGTATGATTACCTAATCTTAAAATGTTACGCTCGACTGGCAAATGTAGTGGTCAATGTAAATTGGTCACTACATTTAGCAGAGTGAACCTGTGCCCGAAGTTATGTAAACAAGAAGCTCATGGGGCCTGTATCGCTCACCTGGAATTCTTGGCCACTGGCACTGGAAAAATGTGCCAATCTAATTTCTTATTAAGGTCTCTGGTGATTACAGCTGGACGATATTGCCTATATATTGGCTTTTAGAAGATGATAGCGGTATCTAGGACAGTATGGCGATATCAGTATCATATCATGATATATTGTCTAAGCAATTGAGCTTGAGGATAAGTCATATTTTAAAACTTGTAATAATTGCCATCAAAGCCTTCATGGTGGTCATGGCTCATACCACTAAAAAGATCATCTACAACATCACTGATGGGCAGTAGCATGGATTAAATTGATCTCGTGATTCCCGCGTGAATATTAACTAAGCAAAAACTTTGTATTTTATGTCGCTCTCACAATTTTATTCAACTACATATACCAAATTTGTTGAAAAATCGAAATTCACCATTTGCAAAAGGGAAATCCTAAAACTCAAAATCTGATTGGCTAAACGGAATTAAAGGTCTACCGTCACGTTGGACTAGCCAAATATAGTTAACTACAGATGAGTATTTTAGTCGAACACACAGCATTTTCAGCTGCCAAATAATCAGCCACAGTTATAGATTTATAGTTTGCCAGTTGAACCCTAGATCTGCGTTTCCTGTAAATCTGGCTGTCTGATTGGGTAAGATTCACTTTGACAGCTGTGTACTGTAGGATATGGCCACTTGGCCAGTTATGGAACAGGCTTGTAATTGAGTTAGTAATTTTCTAACTTTTACAAGGAATTTACCTTTTATTCCATCCCCTCCACCCAAGCCCAATTAAAACTTGTCCATGCTTTGACATTGGTGTGATCATAGAGGTCTACCGCAAAGGCGTGAATATAACACAATTTCCCCTAAAAGCTGAAATGTGTAGGCCCAATTACTCCTTAGTCTAAGACATTAATTCTTTCAGCACTGAAATAGTATGCTAATTTCAAAGCAACCATACCAATAACATAATATTCAACAGATTATTTCTAAAAATAATTAAGGATCTGTCATACCTGCGACTTGATTTGAAAGGGGTTACTATCCTTCAACATGCTATAATTACTGCATTCAAAATGGGTAAAAAATGAGAACCTGTTATGATCAATCATTAATTGATCATCGGTTAGTATATAAAACCAATCATCGATCACAAAAATAGTACCAATTCCCAACACTAGTTGAACAGATGTTAAAATTGAACGGTCACCTTTGTGGCTTCCTAAATTCCAATATATCTACATTGTAGGCTTATTCATCATGAACGATTTTTGTCATCAAATCATGAAGCGAGTTTATTATTACTGGCTGTTGTTGACCTTGTAATTATGGCATCAAATTGGAACATGAACAGGGTATTCCAATTTATTTATCTGGACCTGTCAATTTGTTGTTGGAAAGTCAGATAAATTGATAAATTAATGATTACTGATAAGAATGCACTTAGCACAAAAAAAAAAAAAAAAATATTTTAATTAGCCTCATAGGACTGGGGTGGTTAAAAATGTATCAGATATATCTTTTCCAGAGATACTATTTTATAATTTCGGCCCGTTATTCGTCAGAAACTCACAATTTGAAATGAATATTTTGCGTCGTAATATTTTATCTCATCAATTATGAGAGCATGTTAGTGCCATCTTGTAATGCCCGCCCGCCCAAGTAAAGAGGAGCCGATAAAATGAGAAAAACTACTCGACCCCTGAGCACTGTAATCGCTTCTTATGGTGGTGGGCTGCTAGATGAAAGAGCTACGATCCTCAAGTCTCCTATGTTAATTGGCGAGTTTATATTCACAGTAGTGCACAGTCTATTTAGTACTGTTATACAATGTTATAATGGTGAAGTTGTACCAACGCATGGAGAACTCACGGCTGGTGGTTTAGTAATGACGTCATCTGAATGGCATGCTGAAGGTATTGTCCAATTTGAAAAATGAAAGCGAGGCTAAATGTATCTATCTATCAAAATGGATGATATCGAAGGAAATTTCAATTTCCCTTTCTCCGAGATCTAACAATACTTACCATTACATTACTTATTGACAATAGCGCCCTACGGAGCTGATGCCTAGGAAGCTTCTGATTTAACAAGCTCTAATCGGTTCCTGGAACCGGGTATCCGTCCCCAACAAATGGAGGCAGGGTCCATAATGTAATGGTAAGTATTGTTAGATCTCAGAGAAAGGGAAATTGAAATTTCCTTCATTCTCCTTTGATCAATACTTACAATTACATTACTTATTGATAACACCAGATTTGATCAATAACCTGGTGGGAAGGGGCAACCTATGCAAAAAGCTTCTTTTGCCCCTAAAGAAAGATTTAGACCAAACTTGTCACACTGAACCTACAAGGACTGACAAGCTTGGGACCGACTCAAATTCGCATAACCGCCACCAATAGCCCAACCCCCTTTCTCCAAAAAAAGGAGGAGAACGACTGAACATGCATCTCACCTGAAAACACAAGTATTCCAAGAGGGTTAACAGCTCTTGACACATAAGCCTGGGAATGAGCATGAATATATAAGATGAATGAACATTATACAAAAACAGTCTAACTTGGATTACCTTATGATTTTGGATTCCAGACACAACACCACAACCGTCACACCTTGGCCCAACATGAC
Organism: Chaetoderma sp. LZ-2023a; assembly: GCA_034401795.1. Taxonomy (NCBI): domain Eukaryota; kingdom Metazoa; phylum Mollusca; class Caudofoveata; order Chaetodermatida; family Chaetodermatidae; genus Chaetoderma; species Chaetoderma sp. LZ-2023a. The sequence goes on from CM067364.1 coordinate 69,582,913, forward strand.
TTTACTGGTTGACATCCTCTCGCTGACCATGTCTGTCATCCCTATTATTAGCACTTAAGCTTCCAAAAGGAGAACGATCAGTGTGGTCCCTTAACTAGTTTTCAACACTGCTAAAGTGAGTGGATTGCCTGAGTATGACATGTCCCTCATACAGTAATCTGTGAAAGAGGACTCACAGTGCCATTGTGCAACAGCCATGATGTCCTCTATCGGGACACCATTGAATAGGGCGGTCGAGGCGGCTATTCCTCTAACATGGTGAACCCTAGCACATTGCACCAAGTGACCGGTCGCAATCTCGTGGGTCGTCTGAAAGCATTCGACTACCCAACATGCCCAACGAGATAGTATCCATGGATGCTGCGCCATAAGGCTTCTTGTGGCAAATACACAGATGTCTATCATTTGACCCTTAAAGAGTCTGTCGTTTCTTGTACTTGGTCAAAGCACGGACCAGACACCAGGCACTGGCATCACGATCATACGTGGTTAGTTTTGGTATTATGATCAGTTTGCCGGGATATCTCAGATTGGTTCTTTGACATAAATTCTGCTCTTGGAAGCGGTCGCAGACCCTCTCCAGAGACAATAAATCGACACATCTGCTGAAAGTGCATGCATCTCACTGCGCCTTCTAGCTGAAGAAGCTGCCAATAGAAAGACTGCCTTAAGAGTCTGATGCTTTAGACTAACCGAATCCAAGGGTTCGAAAGGGTGCTTAGTTAGCACATTAAACACCAAAGATAGACTCCAGGCTGGAATGACTCATTTCTTTCACCATCACATTCAACTGGCACACCTCTGGGCTATCCCTGTTGGCTAGACAAGGGATAACTGATGCCAAAGCTGACTTGTATCCAGCAATCGTGACAGGAGCTAATCATTAATAATAACTCACAGAGAAAGTCTGCTATCTGCTGAATAGCGGATTGAAAGGGATCTATATGCTTTCCTTCACACGATTCTGCAAATTTGTTAACCTTGTAGTTATATGATTTGAAGGTTGACCCCCTCGCGGCTGAAATGAAACACGCAGCCTGTTGAGAAAAGCCTTGCAATCAATTTGAACATTTTGGGCTGCTCGTGTAGGAAGCGGCCCTTGGCCTGGGAGATTATGTTCGGAATCTCGGGCAGCTGCACCGGATTGTCCACCAGCAAATCCAGAAGATCTGTGGACCATGCCCTGCTGGGCCAAAATGGCGCGATCAACATGATCAGGCACGGTTCCTCTCGGACCTTCACCAACACCTTCGGGAGAAGGATGGTGGGTGGATATGCGCACGTGTGCATCCCTTTCCAGCTTATCGCTAGAGCATCTGTATCGATGGCATTTGGATCCGGAATCGGCGAGACATAAGTCATGATTTGAGCATTTCACTTTGTGGCGAACAAGTCCATGTTGGGTTTACCCCAATGCTCGAAGATCCTTCGTAGAACCGGAGCGTTGAGAGACCATTCTGTTGGCAGAATTCTCTGTCTGCAAGACAAAGGATCTGCCAGAATGTTCAATCGCCCAGGTATGTGAGCTGCTTTCAAAACAACTGAATAATTCCTGCATCATTGAATCAAGTCCCACACCTTCATACACAGTGTGGGTGACTTGGTCCCGCCTTGGCGATTTATGCATGATACTACTGACGAATTGTCCGACCGTATCAATATCACCCTGCACCTGACTTTTGGAAGAAACTTTTACAATGCCAGTTCCACTGACATCATTTCCAACAGATTGATATGCAGCTGACTCTCTTGGAGAGTCCATGTGCCTGAAACCTGGTGTTCTCCCAGGCAGGCACCCCCCCCCCGCACCCCTCCAGCGATGCATCTGTGTACACGGACAGCTGGGGGCTGGGTAGGTGCAGTGAAATGCCTATTATGAGATTCTGACGCTTTTTCCACCATACAAGATGCAAAACTGGTACCAGCTTTGACATGGCTTCTGTTCTCTGTTTCCACCGAGACATCGGATACAACTGGATAGGTCTTCGCATCAGAGCAGCGTGCGGTATTACCTGCTCCATGGAAACCATCATGCCCAGCATCTGAAGAAACCTCCTCGCCTGAATGTGGTTTCCCAATCAAAAACTCTTGAGAATAGCTAACAGAGACACCACCCTGGGCCCTGCTGGGTAAACCCTGCCTTCCTCGAGATCGAATCGTATCCCCAAATAAACGAAGTGTTGAGTGGGTGTCAATTCGCATTTCTCCTTGTTGACTATCCAGCCTAGATCTAAAAGTAACTTCAGAGTCAGAGCAGTATCCACTCCTAACCTGGCTGGCGTGTCCGCCTTGATAAGCCAATCGTCTATGTAGGTATGAAGCGCCACGTTCTCTTTTCTGAGAAACGCTGTCACCGCTAGGACCACTCTGGTGACAACCCTTGGGGCTGTCGACAGGCCGAACGGGAGGACTACAAACTCCCATACCTGATTCTGAAACATAAATCTCAGAAACCTGTCACAACCCCTGTTCATTGGAATGTGGAAATATGCATCCTTCAGATCAATTGATACACACCACATTCCTTTCCTCAATCCTGCCATTACCGATTTCGGAGTTTCCATCTGAAACTGAGGTGTATGTGTAAACCAATTCAATGGCCTGAGATTGAGTACGGGTCTCCAACCCCTGTGCTCTTGGGGACAAGGAACATGTTTGAATAGAAGCCTGGAGTGTTCTGGTTTGCTGGATTTATTGCTCCCTTCAGAAGCAAATCTGACACCACGTTTTGAATGGCTTCTAACTTGTCTGGCTCCCTTGGTACGGGAGTCCAGACAGGTGCCAAAGACAGGTTTTGTGGTGGAAAATCCCACCACTCTGGTATGTACCCCTGGGATATCCATCCCATGACCAGACTGTCTGATGTCACACCTCGCCAAGACTTGACGAAACGCATGAGTCTTCCACTCACTATAGACGTATTGATGCCTAATGCGGGTGTCTCGATCCGCTCCCCTCCCACCTCTCTTACCGAGAGAGAACCATTTTGATGTTGGCTTGACTGGTCTAACTGGCACCGCTGTTCCTGTCGCACAGGCGCGGTCCAGGCAGATATGAAGGGAGCTACCATACCCTCAGGTACGATCAGCTCCCTTCTTTCCGCCATTGGTGGACTTACCCTTGCCCTTCCCCTTGCCCTTCCTGCCTCTCAGGTGATCAAAGAGCAACACTGGGGTGGGCAGGAGCCTCCGCTACCTTCCTCGCCTTCTTAGCTGCAGGCGGCTGCGAAGGCCCAGCAATAGCAGAAGCTGGCTTGGCCTTCACCTTGCTCTTGTGATTCTTCCGTTTCTTGGACAGTTGTACAGCTAATGGTTTAGCCACAGGCCCTAGTATGTGCGCCTGTCGCACTAGTTCTAACTGTAGATTAGAAGAATAATAACAACATATTGGGCGTGTCCGCCCGTGGTGGGCATGTTGGTCCAGGGAAAGGGCGTCCCTTATCCTGCTCGGTTTGTGCCTATAGGCTCCATTGGGTGGATCTGGTGTATCCAGACATGCTTTCTGTGTTCTCCATGAGGTGGAGTTTTCATCGTCCAGGTCTGATGAGAATACCTATGGCGGTTTGATATCAATCTGAGATGTCATTGGATTCTGAATTTAGAGGGGTGTATTTTCCCCTACATACTTATGGATGGTTATTGCTGGTTCTGCCATTTTTGGTGGTTGGGCAACTTTTTTTGGCGGGTGTGGTCAACTTCACCAGTTGTAATTGTTGCCGGCCGTTTTTGGTAGCATTCAGGTCTGTGTAGACCTGGCGGCTTGAGTGTCCGAACCTACTGAGTTTAGACTCAGTGTGGACAGCGGAGGTATTGTGATTATCTCCGTTTCCTGTGGCAACAGTTTGCTGGATGAATCAATTGTGAAATGATAGATGATAACAACGTAGTCAGTTATATGAGCTACTCGTCGAAGGTTGTTAAGCCTGACGCTTGGTCTCGATGTGAGACCAAAAGTCTGAATGATCTGGACTGGAATTTTCTTCCCTTTTATACCCTTCCTGGGCGAGCCTGTGGATTGAGTCGATCTTGACTATATATGGGCAGAAAAGAACCAGATTGGTGGTTCCCCCGTTTAGAAATTTTTGGGGGGTTTGGCGGCCTGGTCAAACATTTTACCGGTTGACCTGTTTTCGCGGCCTGTGACCGTTTTTTTGGCGGTTGTGACTTTTTTACCAGTTGTGCCAGTTTTGGCGGTTTGTGACCGTTTTTTGGCGGTTGTGATAATTTTTACCGTTTGCTTCAGGCTTAACAACCTTCGACGAGTAGCTCATATAACTGACTACGTTGTTATCATCTAACTGTAGATTAACCGCCAACTGATTCTGTGCTATGTTAACAGTATCCTCTAAGATGGTCCACGCTTGGCCACCAAAGATGCTAGGGCCGTTCAGGGGCATTCCAAGCAAACGCTCCCTGACAGCCGTAGCTGGACGCATATGGTCAAGGACCATCTGCCCCCTGGATTTTGTAACTCGCGCTTGCACCCTGGCCAAAGCATCCATCGACAGCACCAGGCCATCATTGACACAAGACAGCGTCACAGTTGGCACAGGGTGGCCTTCCCCAGTTTCAGCCCACACCGACTGAAGTAGGCAATAGGAGTGATTGACAGCACTCATTGCTGCCCTCACTCCCTCATCGCATAGGGACAGGACTTCTTCGTGGTGCGCTTGAAATCTGTCCACAAGCGCCTGAGTGGGACCACCCGCTCCAGCACTCTGAACCCCAAGCACCCAGGGGTCATCCTCAGTTACTGGTGGAACCACACCGTACCTGTCATACTCCCCTCTGGGAATACGGCACCTTGCCCGCACCTCCCTGGCGGCTGCATGGAGCTGGCTCTTGGTTAAGAGTTGCTTGCTATAAATAGCATCCAGCAATTCCTTACAATTCCAGAACCGACGGACGGGCGTGTCCTCCTCGGCCGTGGCTGAAACCACAGATGCGTCCACCCTAGCTAGCCAAGCCAGAGCCACAGACCAGTCCGTCTCCGAAGAAGACACCCCCGCGTGAATACATCACCCATTGGCGTATTCACGGGTCTACCAGCATTGTAATGTCTTGTTGTATATGTAGGTGGGTACATCGATTCATAGGCTCTGCCTTTGATGGACTGCCCAACTGTGATGTATATATCCTATATATTAAGCATGAAATAAATATTTTTGAATCTTGAACCTTGATCTACTGAACTCCATAGTGATGCATAGATGGCGATTTACTGTCAAATATCCAGTCATATCTCATAAAATATCTCATAAAATTATAATGGTATTTCATTGGATGTTAAGTTTTGTCTGATGTAGTGTTGCTTTAGCAGTTAGAAGACTATGTTCCTTATGCATAGGTTTGCAACCTATGTATATGTCACTAGATGATATTTACTTATGCTTGTCAGTGTTTTCTTAAACATGATAAACAACCATGAGGTTAAATATATAAACTCACCACCTGATATCTGAGTATTTCCAAACATCTCCTGGTATTTCCCACTGCCCTGGGAAATACTAGTATTTCCTGGGAAATTGCCAACCTTGTTTCAATGTACTGTCTTCATCCACCCTCAGCCACTGTAACACCCAGGATAGGGTTGTGAAAACGACAGAAGGGTTAACTCTTGAGACATTTGCTTACATTGGGCTACGTAATTTTAAAAATATGTCTGTTTCACGGTTTTTCAATCAATGGATTTTAAAATTATCTGACTGAAAATTGCCGCTGTGTGTACCATGCACAGTGTTGCCTTAGAAGTGATATCTACATGTACTTAATCCAGTTAATGATTGTTATGCTCTGTTTGTTTCAGACTGATTACCTGGCAAGAGATGATTGAAGTTTGGTCATAAGGTAAGTGGGTGCTATATCATAAATAGTATTAACCCTTTAATGTCTAAATTTAGTCAAGAAAGTACAAATATTTGCTTATTGTCTACATGTATTTGCACACAAAGAGAAGTCTAGATTTGAAAATTTACCACTGTAATGACTGGCTGGTTTATCGGGCCAGTTAGTCTAGATTAAAATTTTCCAAAGTCTCCTCTTCGTCTGCAAATGGCCATTCATCAAGCTCGCTATCGAGGCCAGGTTTTGCTGATTCCATGGGGAAAGGGTTAAATCATTGTTTTTGAGTGAGGGGCAGTGCAGTTGTGGTCGTGCCACAGCTTTTTGTAAGAATATACAAACACGAAGCTGTATAGTAAGTTTGTCACAGCAACAACTTTCAGTTAACATAAATAACCCTAGTCAGACAACTTTCAGTTAGACAATTAATTAAAAATCTGTAGATTCAAAAGCTGTGATATGGCCCGTAGTATATAACAGCTAATTATTATGACACAGATTTGATTGAATGTTGTTGCTACATTAAGCAGTAACATATATGATCTTTTTGTCAAATAACCTTCAAATTATTACGCCTTTCTACATTTTTCGCATGGTTTAATCATTGAGAGAATGTGATTTCTACTTCCTGTAGCTTACTTGGATCGTGTGCTTTCTCATTTGATAATCAATGCAGGAATCCAGTTTTAGCTATGCCCTGCCCATCTCTAGTTAACCCTTTAACACTTGTATCAGCCAAAACTGGCTTCTGCAGTGGTCTTGAGAAATGTCCATTTGCAGACCAATAGAAGACTATTTTTGATAATTTACCACTGGAATGACTGGCTCGATAACCGAGCCAGTCATTCCAGTGGTAAAATTTCAAAAATAGCCTCTTGGTCTGCAAATTGACATTTTCTTTTGAGAAAATTGAAATTTTCTTTGAGAAAATTGAAATTTTCTTGAATAAATTCGATGGTTGAAGGGTTAAGCTCCACCCACAATTTGTTTGTGTTTAGATCAATCGATCCCTGCACTCTTTTAATCTCTATTTCCAGAATACTATACAGGTAAGCTGTTGAATATTTTGAAACTAATTTGACATGGTGCTTTTCCTGCCTATATGTATTACGTCATATGATTGATCAATATACTATTGAGCATGTGACCTCTATTTCCTTGTTATGCGTACCCGGTACGAGAAACTCAAACGTCCCGATCTAGTTTCATGACTCAACATTCAATGACAACACATTTGTAAACGGCTCAGACCCATATGATAATTTGTTATTGGCGCGCCCGTTTTGTAAATGGCGCAATACCCATATAAAACTTGCCCCAATTGGAAATGTACATAGCTGTAAACGAATTGTGATTTTAATCAAAGAATTGTTTTAGTGTGTGCATAAATAAGTGCCGTTAAGTTTTGAAGGATAATCTCTTCACTCTGCAAATGTTTATTTTCTCACGAGACAATTTAAATTTTCTTTCATAAATGTGAGCATTATTCATAGTGTTTATGAATGTAGTCCTATAACACAGGAATTCCATCCAATGTTAGTCACTTCATTTGATCCTTGCGTTATCAAACCTCTCATTCATTAAACACTTTGATCCATATGTACATATATTACATGTAATTACAAAACAATGGATTAATCAGCGGCTTGAATCAATTGTCCAGCACATACTGATGTATACGCACTCATTCTTTTTCTGATGCATGCATAATTATTGACTACCCATCTGAAGGAATGAGTGAATAGACAAACAGACGGATGGATGGACAGACAAATAAATAAGCAAAAAACACATGTACGAATGAACACACACATACATACGGTCAGACATGTCTGAACAACTGAAGGAATCGCTGACGGAATTAATGAATGCATGGATGCATTGCTTATTGGAGCAAGTTAGATATTGGCATTAGTGCGCCATTTACAAACAGGTGCGGCCAATAACCCATTGACATATGGACATGCACCATTTACAAAGCAGGCTCGCAAATTGGAATATGGGCCAGTGCCATTTATAAATTGTCCTGCCCCATTCACAAACGGGCCAAATCGGTTATTGGGTCGCTACATCTATATTTCCTGACAATCAGACGCGGTTAAGCTGTTTGACTATTATGAAATTGGAAGAAACAATCCAATTGGAAAAAACTCCGAAAATCCTAAATATGCCTAGAAAGTTCGCCGGCAACAGACAAAATACTAACACCATAAAGATCGGTGATCTGAAACATCAAAGAGCTACACACCGGGGAGGGGTCTGAAACAGCAAAAAAAATTTTGCTGTGACATCAAACAAATAAGTTGTTGCATAATAATATTTTCAACTCAATACATGTGCAGTGGACATCAGCTATGCCCAGGTCTTCTCTCTCAACTCTGAATCCCTGCTTTGTAATACCGACTGATCATCATGCACTCATTAGTCTATAGGTGAATTAGTGCACACATCAATGGGGTCATATAATAGGTGAATTAGAGCACATGTATCCATGATGTCATACAATAGGTGAATTAGAGCACACATATCCATGATGTCATAAAATCAGTGAATTAGTGCACACGTAACCATGATGTCATACAATAGATGAATTAGTGCACACATAACCATGATGTCATACAATAGGTGAATTAGAGCACACATATCTATGATGTCATAAATAGGTGAATTAGTGCACACGTATCCATGATGTCATACAATAGGTGAATTTAATATCATAATTGTCCACTATTCATATTGTTTGTCTTGTAATCTGTATTATGTCTGTGTAACCTTCATGTTTGGCTATATGTTCATGTATAAAGATTTTGTGCCAACAAATAATCTGGAAACTGGTGAATTAGTTGCACACACATCCATGAGGTCATACAATAGGTGAATTAGTGCACACGTATCCATGAGGTCATACAATAGGTGAATTAGTGCACACCTCAATGATGTCATATAATAGGTGAATTAGTGCACACGTATCCATGATGTCATACAATAGCTGAATTAGAGCACAGAAAGCCATGATGTCATACAATAGGTGAATTAGTGCACATGCAACCATGATGTCATACAATAGGTGAATTAGAGCACACATATTCATGATGTCATAAAATAGGTGAATTAGTGCACATATATCCATGATGTCATAAAATAGGTGAATTAGTGCACACGTATCCATGAGGTCACACAATAGGTGAATTAGTGCATAAGTAACCATGATGTCATACAATAGGTGAATAAGTGCATACGTAACCATGATCTCATACAATAGGTGAATAAGAGCACACATATTCATGATGTCATAAAATAGGTTAATTTTATATCATAATTGGCCACTATTTATACTGTTTGTCTTGTAATCTGCATTATGTCTGTGTAACCTTCATGTTTGGCTATATGTTCATGTAAAAAGATTTTGTGCCAATAAATAACATGGAATCTGGTCAATTATTGTACACATATCCATGTCATACAATAGGTGAATTAGTGCACACGTATCCATGATGTCATACAATAGGTGAATTAGTGCACATGTATCCATGATGTCATACAATAGGTGAATTAGTGCTCACGTATTCATGATGTCATACAATAGGTGAATTAGAGCACACATAACCATGATCTCATACAATAGGTGAATTAGTGCACACGTATCCATGATGTCATACAATAGGTGAATTTTATATCATAATTGTCCACTATTCATACTGGTTGTCTTGTAATATTTATAATGTCTGTGTAACATTCATGTTTGGCTATATGTTCATGTAAAAAGATTTTGTGCCAATAAATAATCTGGAATCTGGTGAATTAGTGCACACATATCCGCGTCACACAATAGGTGAATTAGTGCACACATATCCATAATATCACACAATAGGTGAATTAGTGCACACATATCCATGATGTCACACAATAGGTGAATTAGTGCACACGTATCCATGATGTCACACAATAGGTGAATAAGAGCCCACATATCCATGATGTCATAAAAGAGGTGAATTAGTGCACACATATCCATGATGTCATACAATAGGTGAATTTTATATCATAAATGTCCACTAATCATACTGGTTGTCTTGTAATCTGTATTATGTGTGTGTAACCTTCATGTTTGGCTATATGTTCATGTATAAAGAGTTTGTGCCAACAAATAATCTGGAATCTGGTGAATTAGTTGCACACACATCCATGAGGTCATACAATAGGTGAATTAGTGCACACGTATCCATGAGGTCATACAATAGGTGAATTAGTGCACACATATCCATGAGGTCATACAATAGGTGAATTAGTGCATACATCAATGATGTCATACAATAGGCAAATTAGTTGGCATGTAGCCATGATGTCATACAATAGGTGAATTAGTGCACACATATCCATGATGTCACACAATAGGTGAATTAGTACACACGTAACCATGATATCATACAATAGGTGAATTAGAACACACATATCCATGAGGTCATACAATAGGTGAAGTAGTGCACATGTATCCATGATGTCATACAATAGGTCAATTTTATAGCATAATTGTCCACTATTCATACTGTTTGTCTTGTAATCTGTATTATGTCTGTGTAACCTTCATGTTTGACACTATGTTCAAGTAAAAAGCTTTTGTGCCAATAAATAATCTGGAATCGGGAGAATTCGTTGCGCACATATCCATGATGTCACACAATAGGTGAATTACTACACACGTATCTAGGATGTCACACAATAGGTGAATTAGTGCACAGGTAACCATGACGTAATACAACAGGTGAATTAGTGCACACGTAACCATGATGTCATACAATATGTGAATTAGAGCACACATATCCATGATCTCATAAAATAGGTGAATAAGTGCACACGTATCCATGATGTTATACAATAGGTGAATTTTATATCATAATTGTCCACTATTCATACTGGTTGTCTTGTAATCTGTATTATGTCTGTATAACCTTCATGTTTGACAATATGTTCAAGTAAAAAGCTTTTGTGCTAATAAATAATCTGGAATCTGGTGAATTAGTCGCACACATATCCATGATGTCACACAATAGGTGAATTACTACACACGTATCTAGGATGTCACACAATAGGTGAATTAGTGCACAGGTAACCATGACGTGATACAACAGGTGAATTAGTGCACACGTAACCATGATGTCATACAATATGTGAATTAGAGCACACATATACATGATGTCATAAAATAGGTAAATAAGTGCACACGTATCCATGATGTCATACAATAGGTGAATTTTATATCATAATTGTCCACTATTCATACTGGTTGTCTTGTGATCTGTATTATGTCTGTGTAACCTTCATGTTTGGCTATATGTTCATGTAAAAAGCTTTTGTGCCAATAAATAATCTAGAATCTGGTGAATTAGTTGCACACATATCCATGATGTCACACAATAGGTGAATTAGATCACACATATATCCATAATGTCACACAATAGGTGAATTAGTGCACACATATCCATGTCATACAATAGGTGAATTAGTTGCACACATATCCATGTCACACAATAGGTGAATTAGTGCAAACATATCCATGATGTCATACAATAGGTGAATTAGAGCACACATATCCATGATGTCATAAAATAGGTGAATTAGTGCACACGTATCCATGATGTCATACAATAGGTGAATTTTACGTCAGAATTTTCCACTATTTATACTGTTTGTCTTGTAATATTTATAATGTCTGTGTAACATTCATGTTTGGCTATATGTTCATGTAAAAAGATTTTGTGCCAATAAATAATCTGTAATCTGGTGAATTAGTGCACACATATCCAAGTCACACAATAGGTGAATTAGTGCAGACATATCAATGAGGTCATACAATAGGTGAATTAGTGAACACCTCAATGATGTCATATAATAGGTGGATTAGTGCACACGTATCCATGATGCCATACAATAGGTGAATTTTATATCACAAACATTTATACTGGTTGTCTTGTAATATTTAGAATGTCTGTGTAACATTCATGCATGGCTATATGTTCATGTAAAAAGATTTTGTGCCAATAAATAATCTGTAATCTGGTGAATTAGTGCACACATATCCAAGTCACACAATAGGTGAATTAGTGCAGACATATCAATGAGGTCATACAATAGGTGAATTAGTGCACACCTCAATGTCATATAATAGGTGAATTAGTGCACACATATCCAAGTCACACAATAGGTGACTTAGTGCAGACATATCAATGAGGTCATACAATAGGTGAATTAGTGCACACCTCAATGATGTCATATAATAGGTGAATTAGTGCACACGTATCCATGACGTCATACAATAGCTGAATTAGAGCACAGAAAGCCATGATGTAATACAATAGGTGAATTAGAGCACATGCAACCATGATGTCATACAATAGGTGAATTAGAGCACACATATTCATGATGTCATAAAATAGGTGAATTCGTGCACACATATCCATGATGTCATACAATAGGTGAATTTTATATCATAATTGTCCACTATTTATACTGGTTGTCTTGTAATATTTATAATGTCTGTGTAACATTCATGTTTGGCTATATGTTCATGTAAAAGGATTTTGTGCCAATAAATAATCTGGAATCTGGTGAATTAGTGCACACATATCCACGTCACACAATAGGTGAATTAGTGCAGACATATCCATGAGGTCATACAATAGGTGAATTAGTGCACACCTCAATGATGTCATATAATAGGTGAATTAGAGCACACATATTCATGATGTCATAAAATAGGTGAATTAGTGCACACGTATCCATGATGTCACACAATAGGTGAATTAGTGCAGACATATCCATGAGGTCATACAATAGGTGAATTAGTGCACACCTCAATGATGTCATATAATAGGTGAATTAGAGCACACATATACATGATGTCATAAAATAGGTAAATAAGTGCACACGTATCCATGATGTCATACAATAGGTGAATTTTATATCATAATTGTCCACTATTCATACTGGTTGTCTTGTGATCTGTATTATGTCTGTGTAACCTTCATGTTTGGCTATATGTTCATGTAAAAAGCTTTTGTGCAAATAAATAATCTAGAATCTGGTG
>CM067364.1:70243833-70431333 GCA_034401795.1 Chaetoderma sp. LZ-2023a
AAACATAGTATACTTTATGGTATTATGTTTTCATTCCATCTGTAATTATGTTGAGAAATCTTGTCGCTGCAACTTCTATAGTTTGAGAGAGAATTGTTTGAAACTTGACAGGATGATTGTACACCACCCTTAGATGTGCCTAATGTTGAAATCCTTTACATCGGTCATGCATAGCTGATTTATGGAGAAAGGAAAATTTTGCTACGTAATTCCTAAAAATCTCATCCCTGCACTTCCAATAGTTTGAGAGAGAATGGACCTTTCCAAGTTTATCCATCCAACATATGGTGTCATATGACGTTTTATTCAACTACATGACATGTAAGATGACATCATAATCATGATGTCATGAATGATTTGATATAATCCATGTTTAATGCTTAATAGTCTGACACGTATGAATTGTATGTCTTTACCATTTAAATAAATATTCTGTTGAATATTTTGAAACTAATTTTACTGGACGCTACTGCTGCCTATGCAGCAACAGCGCCTAGTCAAATTAGTTTCAAAATATTTAACGGCTTACCTGTATAGTTTTCTGGAAATTCATAGTCAGGGAATTAAGAGATCAATCGATCCCAACATGGATGAGGTGTGGGTGGAGATTATCTAGAGATGGGCGTGGCATGGCTAAAACTGTAAATGTCCATTGGATGAAAGTTGACAGGATGATTGTTCATCAGCAAATGTTGTGCCTATTGTAAAATGTTATGCATTCAGTTTTACTGTATGAATTTGCTATTGGTAAACACTCATGTTGGTGATGTAGTTACATTGGGGTACCTGGGGGGGGGGTGGGGGTGGGGGGGGGGGTTGTTGCTGGCAATGGGAGTCAACCTCCAGCTAACTGTTGTTATTTATCTTTTCTGACTATTGCATGACTACTGATTAGAGTCCCACTTTGGAATGCTGAATAGGTTTAGCCCTTTCATGATCGAGATGGACAGTGCCAGCCAGTGAAGTGGTCTTGTGTGTGACATGTCCATTTACACGACAAAAGAAGACTATTTTGGAAAATTTACCCTTTGAAGGACTGGCTCGATGACTGCGCTAGTAATTCCAGTAGTAAATTTTCAAAAACCTTGGCCTGTAAATGGATATTCAATAAGCACAAATCTAAATTTTGACCTTTAAGAGTGCATATTCACAGCAAAATGCTTGAAAATAAAATTGTTTAAATTGTGTTCTTTTAGAGGCTTAAATTGTGTGCCTGGATGTAATGAAACGAACGATGACTACAAATTATTTAAATTTTTTTAATTGTGCCGTTGAATTAAGCACTCATGTCTAATTCAATTTCCCAACTTAAAAAATTATGTTAATTCATACGTAATGAAATGATCAAATGTTAAGATTTATTTAAGCCTCTAGAAGTATATAATTTTGACAATTTTATTTTCAAATATTTTGCTGTAACCTTTAAAGGGTAAATTACTTTGAAAATATACTGGATCAAAAATCGCGATTATTGTTTAAATCGTGAATTTATATTATTAAATTAATAATCGAATAAATTATAAATCGTGAATAATTTTTACTGCATATAATATTTAAAAAACTGTCTTTCAATTACTTTTTGATGCGATTAGTCATGAAAACTGACATTCTGCTCAGCGAATGTATATCCATTTGTAGGCTAACAGATTATTTTTAAAAATATACCACTGGAATGACTGGCTCAAACATCTAGCTAATCATTCAAGTGATACATTTCCAAATATAGTCTTTTCTTGGCCTGCAAAAGGACATTTCTAAAAACCATCTTTCATCATTGATATGCCTTTGTTATTATATGGCTGAGGAATTTGTACCCAGGCTGATTAATCAAGTAATCATGATTATTCTTAAATCATCTATCGTGATCGCTCAAAGCAACAATCGCGCACACCTACTTTTTTTAGTAGCTGCATTTATTTTGTATTCCAGTTGTCAATGATTTACAGTTGTGTACAGTTGCGTATGTGTGTTTGTCTGTTTCAGTCTATGTTAGCATTTACTGAGGACATTCTCCGGGAAGCATTTGCTGCTGGGAGCAGTGATAATAGGTATGAATATATATTATTGTATATCGTTCATGCAATCATAGCAATCTATTCATGATATATGTTGTATAATGAACCTTTCCATTTTTAGCTATGCCCCGCCCATCTCTAGCTCAGCCCCACCCACACCTCGTTCGTGTTGGGATTGATCGATCTCTGAACTCTCTGACTATCAATTTCCAGAAAACTGTACAGGTAAGCTGTTGAATATTTTGGAACTAATTTGACTGGACGCTGTTGCTGCCTATCAGCATGTTTATTAAATAGTGGATACATACAATTCGTACAACGTGTCGGACTATTAAGAGTTAAAGACAGGCCATATAGAATCATTTATGACATCATGATTATGACATCATACTAAATGCCGCTAATCCTGATTATGACGTCAGATGAATAATGGATACTCTGGAAATGTGAATTACAAAGGCGGGCATGAGTATGGTGGCCAGTGCTGGTTGTTTGCCTGCAGCATATCTCCGGAGAACAAAAATGTGTAATCACAAAATTTGTTACATGCAATTATATTGTGACTGGCGTGAGAGAATTGAGTTTCGGGTAGCATTGTCAAATATCATATCAAATGTCACTGGGTAATTAAGTGCATACTGGCATACACATTTCTATCAATTACTAAGGAATGCAAGATGTTAGAATTAGGAAAATTGACGAATTGATTCATATTGTGGATGGCTAGAAATACATTGAGTTTCAGATCAAAGGGTAAAATATCTAGGTTATGGGACCACTAAGTGTATACTTGGATACACATCTTTTACTATAACTCTAGAATGTAAGAAGGTGAAATGACTCACTTTGTCACATCCATTCAAATTCTGGTGGGCTAGAGGTAGTTTGAATTTCAGGTCAAAAGATCAAATATGTAAGTCATGATGTCACTAAGTTCATTGGAAAAACAAAGTGCACAGGTATGAGTCAGCACCTAGTGCAATCTAGTTTATACTTTAATGGTCAAGATTGTCCTGAAAATCATTGCCCCGCAAATGTTTATTTACAGTACAACAAATAACTACTTTTGAAATTTTACCACACAGAAAGGACTGTTTCTGTTATTGTGGCAGCCATTCCAGTGGTAAATTTTCAAAAATAGTCTTCTTTTAGGCTCAAATGGACAGTTCTTAAAGTTCTCATCTATTCTTAAAAGATACATATCCTAGCAAAATTTATGACTATTTGTCACTTTATGATAGATATTTACTGGTGTCATTATTTCAGACTATTGTCTTCGCTGGCGCGCAAATGTTCGTATAAAACTATTCTCATAATGCTAATTCTAGTCATTCTTCTGCTGGCTTCTAAGGTGAGCGCATAGAGGTGCATAGCATAGTACAATACTAGTTCTATATTTCCTATGGTGCAAATAAAAACAAATATATCTATAACAAGTTAACTGAATGCTGTTGCTGCCTATTGCAACAGCAACTTTCCATCAAATTGTTGTCATTATAATCAGTTGATAATACAGTTGTAACTTGATAAAGATTTGATAACAATTTGGCTAAAAATTGTTGACTCAACAACTCTTAATCACATTGTTCTCAAAATAATCAGCAGTGTAGTCAACCTTTCAAGAATTGCTGAAGATATTTCACGCAACTTTATTGACAATCATTTCTGACTATGATAGCAACAGTATTGTCAAATCTTTCTCAGAATAATCAGCTGATTTCCTGTTTTGTTTGCAAGCAAGTGCATACACAATTAGTTAGGCCTATATCATATTCATATTTGAGAGTGAAATATTTTCACAAAGATCAAGCAGTCCACCAGCACGTTCATGATCCCCTCTGACATGCCTACCATGAATAGAATAATATGCTTACCTCCTGATTGACAATGAAATGAACAGAATTTTCGAGCATATCTGAGACTGGGTCTCGATTCCGTATGGGCCTAAATTATTGTGTATGCATTTGATAGCTAGCAAAAAATAAATCCGCTGATTATACTGAGAAAGATTTGACAACGCTGTTGCTGTCTGAGTAAGAAATGACTATCAATAAATTTGCTCGAAATATCTTCAGCAGGTCTTGCAACATTGATTCCCTGCTGATTATTTTGAGAACAATTTGATTGAAAGTTGTTTCATCAATGGTTTTCAGCCAAATTGTTATCAAAACTTTGCCTAGTGACAATTGTATTATTAGCTGATTATTTTGACAGCAATTTGACGGAAAGCTGTTGTTATAGGCAGCAACAGCATTCAGTGAACTTGTTATAGATATATTTGTTTTTATTTGCACCATAGGAAATATAGAACTGGTATTGTACTGTGCTATGTTTACTATGAGCTCACCTTGAAAGCCAGCAAAACAATGACCAGCATTAGCATTACTAGAATGGTTCTATATGAACAATTGCTCACCGGCGAAGACAATAGAGTCTGAAATAATGGCGCCCGCAAATATCTATCTAAAATGATGGCTACAGTCCAAGTTAGTTAGTGTCCATAAAGTAACAAATAGTCCTCAATTTAGCTAGGATATATATCTTTTATGAATAGATGAGAACTTTAAGAGGACTACAGAAACAACTTTGGGCTGATTTGATAATTTAAGGAGTTAAGAGCCATTGGCCTGATTCTAATTTCTTCATAATCTAATGATAGTATCATCATAATTCAAGTAGTGTAGACCCTATTCAGACCGACTTGTGTAGTGGTTTATGGAAATGCCCATGTGTTTGCTTTAGAAATGAGCTACTGTGAGATATTTTAGAATTTAAAGTGTTAACTACTAGTTATTGCATTATTTAAAGTGATACTAATCTCATCTCAAATGTTGTATTGTACCGATAGATTATGGTTTATATATTCCATATGATCCATATCCTGTCACATTCCCTTATCTGTATCACAAGTATCTGCTTTGTAATATCGTGTAAATGTTGACCAATGATCGTCACCATTTTGTCTCCTGAAGCGATAATGTGTGATATTATGTAAGTGCCAGTACATTACATTCTTTACTATTAATGACAGCAACAACTTCCAGTCAAATTAGTTTTAAAATATTCAACCTCTTACCTGTATGAATGCTTTTATACCAAACTGTAGCTGGCACGTCTATGACTGAGCGTATATACCGAGGCAAGCACGCCATGTTTTTTCTGATTGATTGAAAAGTAAATCATGACAGCCATCATAATATGTAGAAATGTATGAACATTACACTGAAGTCTAAATATCTTTCGTTGTCGGCGTGATAAAAAGCTAAAATATCAGAGATGCATTATGGATGGCAAATTCTATCACCTGAATAGTTAGTATAAGATAATGTGAGACTTCCTTTAAAGTATTCTCGCATGAATATTTTTATTTTCAGTTATTCTTCCGAGATATCTGTGTTGAATATCTACAAGGCTTTATCATCACCATTGTCATTCAGACCGGCTGATTTCCTGACGAATACTAATTTTGGCGTCCTTCCCGATGGCACGACTGCTACTAGAGTACCGATCTCTAGATGATAATAGCTATTAATAGGCATAGAACTATTAATTAACACCATACCCCCTTAATGGTCAAGCTGGCCAAAACCGGCCTCAGTTATCGTCTTGTGGAATGTCCATTTACATGCCAAGAGAATACAATTTTGTAAATTTATCACTTGAATGACTGGCTCGATAATCGAGCCAGTCATTCCAGTGATAAATTTTCAAAAATTGTATTCTCTTGGCATGTAAATGGACATTCAATAGGCAGATTTTAAAATTTTGTTGACCAAATTTGACCATTAAAGGGTTAACACTTAAGCCGGCCAAAAACGGCTTCCGGATGGTCTTGGGAAATGTCCATTTACAGTCCAAGAGTAATGACTGCCTCGATGCTTGCTAATAAGTATTGTCTTCTAAAGCCTGCAAACAGACATTTCTCAAGAGGCCGCTTTTGACTGGCTTGAACATAAACGGTTCAGAATCATGCGATAATATCTTCCCTGGATTATAAGAATCATGTTTTATTCTAATTAGATTACCAATAACAATGTGAATATAAACTTAACCCTTTAATGGTCAAATTTGGTCCAAAATTTTTTTAATATTTTCTCATTGAATGTTCATTTACAGGTCAAGAGAGTACAATTTTTGAAAATTTATCACTGTAATGACTGGCTCGGTTATCGAGCCAGTTATTCCAGTGTTAAGTTTTTGAAAATTGTATTCTCTTGGTGTGTAAATGGACATTCCAAAGGACTGTAGCAGAGGATGGTTTTGGCCGGTATGACCATTAAAGGGTTAAATCTTTAGCTATCAAATGTGTTCATGAAAATTGCAATATTTTCCTAGAAAATCTCAATCTGTAGACCAGAGAAGATAATTTTTGAAATTATCATTGGAATGACTGGCTCGGTTATCGAGACAGTTATTCCAGTCGTAAATTTTCAAAAATATTCTTCTTGGCCTGCAATGGATATTTCTCAAGACCACTGCAGAAGTCGTTTTTGGCCTGCTTGAGTGTTGAGCACTGCATCGATGCAGTATCCATCTCTCAGTAGCGTCACTTGATGCATAACCATAAAAAGATTAAAAGATAATTCTATAACCATTGATTTGTTTGTAATTTTGAGTATATTTTTCTTGCTGTCCTTACACCTTACACAGTATCTGGTAGTACAATTTAATTTGTGATGTTTTGGGGTACTAAATGAAAGTTAGTGAAATTGAGGGATCCGAGCTGTCACTCAAGTGTCTGATGTTATAATCAATTAACGTCTCATGTAAGCTATCGTCACAGTCATGATGACGTATTATAACTCTGTCATGAAGCCGGAAAAGTCTATCAAGTCTATGAATTGTATGTCTTTGATGAATTAAAAATTGAATGAACATTCTGTTGAATATTTTAAAACTATTTTGACTGGGAACTGTTGTTGCAATGGTCAGCAACAGCTCTCGGTCAAATTAGTTTCAAATTATTCAACGGCTTACCGGTATAGTTACCTTGAAATTGGGATTCTGGGAATTCTGTGTTCAATGTATGTAAATCAATCCCAACATGCATAAATAAAATGTTAGAAATGGGTGGGACATAACTAGCAATAGGCAGGGTATAACTAGCAATAGGCAGGGTATAACTAGCAATAGGCGGGTATAACTAGCAATAGGCAGGGTATAACTAGAAATGGGTGTGTTATAGCTTGAAATAGATCCCTTTATTATTAGTTCAGCGCTCTCCTGGTTAAATATTGTAAAGAAACTATTAATTTTACCACTGATCTTTGCTCAATAAATGTTCATTTATGGGCCAACAGAAGACTATTTTTGAAAGCTTACCACTGGAATGCCTGACTCGATAATTGTCTTTACATTCAACAAGCGGCTCTGAACTTTCTTGACCAAATTCTGCCTTTAAAGTGTTAAATTCTGATCTGGATCTTTATTGTGATTTTATCCTGTTTTTGTTATAATGGCTTGTAGAAATTGCATTCCCAACTTTTTAGCTGCGGGTAGCAGCTCAATAAAGCATGGATGGCTCACACACTTCCCTGCCAATGCCAGCCACTGTGCGCATGAAAACTACCAACAAATATGTGTGCCTGCCAAACTTTGATGGTGAGGTTAGCTGGACAGATTATCTTAGTCAATTTGAAGTGATAGCTTGACTTGAACAACTGGGATGATGACGAAAAGGATGCGCACCTAGTGGCCAAGATCACGGGCAAGGCGCTCAGGTACTTACTGACATACCCATATTCTACCATACCTCTTATGAGGGAAGCCTTACAATTACGGTTTGGGGATCCTGCTGAGGAGGAGACTAATAGAATTCAGCTACGTTCCTTGCGCCGCAGAAACAAACAAACTATGTAAGAATTAGCACAAGATATATGTAGGTTAGTAACGTGTGCATACCCTGCACTTGATGGCGCATCTAAGAATCTATTCATGTGGATGCATTCATTGGGTCTTTGTCAAATACACCAGAAGTAAAACACAGATTAGATCCAGTAAATCCAAGCTCCCTCAATGCCGCCGTCAATGCAGCAATCAGAATTGAGGGATACCTTTATCACGAATCCGTAACACACAGGGACCAGCCACCTTGTGTACGCAATCACAAACGTACCAGTCACCACTGAAAGTGCTAGCAATGCAGCCCTCGACAAGTTAGTAGATGTGCTGCAGAAACAGGCTCTAGAAAAACAGTTTCTCTGCAAAAAAGAGTAAACCATGCAAACAGAAAGCAGCAAGCGCCGACAACGCTACGCTAAATAGAAGACTGGCGCTTCTGGAAAAACAATTCTACTTCGAATAATACTTACCAGATGTACTATTATGATAATGTCTATTATCTAGTCTAGCTCAAAATAAACAATCAAAATGCCGCACTCTCCTGGTCCTGCCCATACTGTGTCCGGGAATACCATAGCCGCAGGTGCCGAGTCAATTCCCAATCACAGTCTGATTCGTCTATTTTGCGACTTGTGAAAGTCACGTTTTCTAAGCTCGTTAAAATTCTCAATTTTAAACGGAAATAAGCGTTGTTGGAGTGCTTTGTTACTGGCATCATGGAGGACAAAGGGAAATCATCACAGGGGCAGGTTGTATCAATCTAGAATTTATACATTCGTGCCATAATGACTGTTTGAAATTTCCTTAAATTGGCACATTATTCTAAAATGGTAGCCATTGTTGGAGTCGCTCGGTACCCGTTAACTCTTTAGCCTAATCCGGGTACTCGGTTATTTTCTCTTGCGACTCGGTTCCTTCAAAGATGGATGCGCCCATGATTATTGGTTTCGCTTGGCTTGGCGTGTCTATGCACTCTGTTTTACGCCAATTTTTAGCTCTCGCTCCATTGTCGAGGGTGTTTGTAGCGATCAGCATTTATTTTTTGGCTGTTTTAACGTTAGTTAACTTCCAAGTTGTGTTTATTAATTTTCACTCAAAAGAGTTTCAAATATTTCCTGCCTAAAGGCTTGATTATCATTAATTTAAGAGAAAGTCAATGTTTCTAAGTAATTCTATTTTACAATCAAGTCAATTGTGCGTATTGCTCGTCATCATTTGTCATGTGCAGCGTTTTAATTCTCTGTGTTCGCAGAAAGCCAAAAACCAGGACACGTGCCACAAATGCAACAGGTTCATGAAGCGGAAGTATTCAGGCCATCATTGTGTGGCTTGCGCTAAGTGCAAGGTGGGAAGTCCCTGTGATGTGTGCGCCAAGTGGTCGTCGGAAATGGTGGCGAAATTTGATCGTGATCGTCGTGCGCGTTTGGAGAGGATCGCGAGGGACAAGGCGGCCAAGCTGGATCAGGCGTCGATGAGAGGACTGGAAGGTCGTCTGAATGAACGTATGGATTCAGCACTGGGCGTATGGGCGGCCCAGTTCAAGGCAATGTTTGAGTCATTGCAGTCCACGATCCCGACGATGCAGGCTGGTGCAGGGCAACCTTTAGGTGGTCCGGCTAGTTCTGCGGAGGGACGAGCATCTGTCCCTTCTCTGACCTTGGCTCAAGAGCCGACGGTGGAGGAGGAAGATCTTCTAATGGAAGATTCCGGCATGCCGGATATCTCGCTGGTGGCTATGCCTAGTACATCCCAGGGATCTCCCTCGGGATTTGTACGGGTTTGCCAAGCGGGTGGTGATGCCGATGTTCCGTCGGGCATTTTCCACCCGGATTTCGTGCAACCCGTGTTGTCGGTGGAACCGTGTTTTACGGTTCCTAGCGGCATCCCGGCGGCGTTAGGTGCGGCTCCTCTTGGAATGCCGGCACCTACCGTAGTACAAGCGGCTGTGGTCCCGGCTCCCGTGCTGGAGTCGATGGACTGCAGTGAATCCGTGTCCGGCGATTCATTGGACACCGATGCCGCTAGTAGTCGGGCTATGGACGCGCCTCATGTTGGCAGAAGTCAAGGCCATAGCTCTCAGCATGGATCGTCGGTGGCCTACTCATCCAAGGGTGAGAAGGAGGATGAAAACGGTAGTCCATTGATGGACGAATCCGCTTTCTGCACCGAAGCTGAATGGGTGCAGGTCCTTGGGTGGATGTCTGACCGTCTCGGGTTGGCATCGGATCTAGGATCTCAGCGTGATCCGGCGATGGAACGGATGTCAGAGCGAGCGGCTAGCGCTCTGTCAAGTGGCTCTTCGGCCATGCCGACACTCCCTTTGGACACGCAGACTTCCGATATGTTGGAGGTTGCCGCACATCGTCTGGTTCAGCCAGAGTATGCGTTGCCCAAGGCCCCGAAGGATAAGTATGGTCCGTTTTCCTGAGCAGGCCTACCATCAGTATGCTCGGGTTCCACGGCTTTTCGTCGGGGAGCGAGAGGCGCTGAATATGCCGTTGGCTGGAAAATCTAAGGGGCGTTCTCGTCCTTTAGTTTCCCAAGCCAATAAAGATCCGTTCAATGAGCTGATGCTCATTGAAGATGCGGCGAGGGCAGCCATGGCTGCGCTCTCGCACGGATGTACCGTCCTGCAGGGTATGATGACCTGCGCGGCGGAAGGTGGACAAGTGCCAGAGGCTGCTCCCGGAGTTGTTCGGGACACCATGTGCTTGTCCCAAGATTGCCTGGCCAGGGTGATCACCAGATCGTTGGCAGCGCGACGGAGAATGGTTCTCGATTGTGTAGAACCAGGACCTGAGATGAGAGCTGCGTTGTCTTCTGCGCCTTTCATTGGTCCAGGCTTGTTCGGCGGCTCGGCAAGACAAGCCTTATCCAAGGTCGCGTCAATGGTTGTGGAACTGGAAGTAGTCGGCAAGTCGTGGAAGTCGACTAAGAGGACACAGCCGCAGCAGACCTATAAACAGCATCGGCACGAGCAGCAGAGGCAGCGCCAGAGATCGCCCTTCCGTCCTTCTGGCCGTGATGCCCATCGGGCATCCAGATCTCAGGGACCTGGCCGTTCGTCCTCATACAAGTCCTCTAATAAGAGGCTGTATGAGGAGGACAGGAAGGGTGGCGGTTCGGGCCGCGGCGGTTACCGTAAGGATAACCGTGGTGGCGGTTCCGGACCGTCATATTCCAAGAAGCCGCGGGGCGGCTGTGAAGGCCGGTCCTGACGGATTTCCGGCGGAATCAGTTCCGGTGACGTCAGAAACGAAGGGAGTCGAGAATCTTCACCCAAGCGATTTAGCATCTTATCGTGCAAACTTGACCGCCAGCTGTGTGCAGTTTCCTACCGTCGGAGGCAGACTTCAACTGTTCTCAAGCCAATGGGAACAGGTCGTGCAAGATTGTTTAGTCTGTCAGTGGTTAAGAAACGGCTACGAACCGGACTGGCTCATCCGTCAATCGTTAGTTCCGTTAACATCGACTCCAGTGTGGACTCCCATTCCAAGGGAATCCGATAGGCTAGATGCTATTTGCTCAGAAATAGAATCTCTTCAGCAGAATAACGAGATTCATCTAGTCCGCAATCAGTCATCCCTAGGCTTCTATTCGATGATGTTCCTCGTTCCGAAACGTATCGGAGGATGGAGACCAATTCTCAATCTCAAACCGTTGAACAAGTTTATTCTTTCTCCCAAATTTCAGATGGAGACTAGCAGCGGTGATGACAGCGCTGAGAAAAGGCATGTGGGCAGTGCCGATAGATCTGAAGGATGCTTATTTTCATATTCCAATGTCAATTCCTTTTCAGAAATACCTTCGCTTTGCATTCCAAGACAATGTTTGGGAATTCAATGCGCTCCCATTCGGCCTCACCACAGCACCAAGGGTCTTCACCAAAGTGGTTCTCGCCATGACTTCTTGTCTTCACAGGAGAAACATAGCTGTTCATACTTACATAGACGACTGGCTGCTGAAGGCGGGGAATCCAGTCACTGCGCAACAATCTACAGGTAGTCCTAGCCTTACTAAAGGATCTAGGATGGATTGTGAATCTAGAGAAATCAGAATTGACTCCATCCCAGGAGTTTGTTTATCTGGGAATATTTTTCAATCTCAGGGACGGCGTAGCTTTTCTGGCGGAGAGCAGAGTCAAGAGCCTGATTGCAGTATTGGAGTCAGTTTCTCTAGTAGCCTCTCTGATGGCGCGCCAATTTCTCAGAATACTGGGTTTACTAGTGTCTCTGGAGAAAGTGGTTCCTTATGCGGCACTCAGGCGCAGGCCGATTCAGATGTATTTAATGTCATTCTGGTCTCAGAGAACGGATCCGTTATCTCTGAAGATACCAGTAAAAGAACCATTGATATTCCACCTTCAGTGGTGGTTATCAGAACAGAATCTCCTGCGAGGTGTTCCTCTACAACCTCCTCAACCACAGATGTCCATCTTCACAGATGCATCGACAATGGGTTGGGGATCGGTATTGGACGATCAGTCAGTGTCAGGGGAATGGGATTGGATCAGTGCGCAGAAACATATCAATGTTCTCGAATTATTAGCAGTGACATTAGCACTTCGAAAGTTCGAGAGCTTAATCCGAGACAAAATTGTCCTAGTGAGGACAGACAACTCAACAGTGGTGTCTTATTTAAACCGCCACGGCGGGATGAGATCACCGGAGTTGTGCATGATGATTTGGAACCTTCTGCTGTGGTGCCAAAGAGGAATGTTATTCTTCGGGCAGTACACATTCCAGGAAGACTGAACATCTTAGCGGATGCTCTTAGTCGAAGGACGGTTTGTCGTCCGACGGAATGGCAGCTCAACCAATCGGTAGCAGAGGTTTTATTCAAACATTGGGGCAAGCCAAATGTGGACCTGTTTGTGATGAAACAAAACGCAAAGATGGTCACATACGTGTCACCGATCCCGGACCCGCTAGCTCTAGTGGTAGACGCACTGGCGATAAGTTGGAAGGGAATGTATGCGTATGCGTATCCTCCAACGATACTCATCCCAAAAGTTCTAGCAAAAAATAAGAGAGGGTATGTGCCAAGTGCTACTGATCGCCCATTATTGGCCAGGCTGATCATGTTTTACGGATCTGCTGGACCTTCTGGTCTGCAATCCAATCCCTCTTCCAGACAGAAGAGATCTAATCTCTCAGAACATGGGTCTGTACTTCCACGACAGACCAGAAATGTTCAAATTGACTGCATGGATGTTATCAAGCAGCGTGCAATTAAGGGTGGCTTTTCTGAGCAAGCAGCGAAGTTTGTCGCTTCAGCCAGAAGAGGTTCAACCACTAAAACATATAATTATAGAATCAACAAATTTGCAGAGTGGTGTAAGGGAAGAGATATCGACGATCCCTTTTCTTCATCTGTTCAACACGTAGCAGATTTTATCTGTCATTTATACGAAGTTGACAAACTTGTACCTTAGCAGCATATAAGTCTGCATTAGCTTCAGTCATTCCCAGTCTGGCCATTGAAGGAGTGGAAAATGACACTTTAAATGAAGTTATTAAAGGAAAGAACAACCTGCGACCTAGACAGCCAATTCCTATCCCAGCATGGAATCTATCTCTTGTTCTACAGGTTTTAGGGCATGCTCCCTTTGAACGATTAGATCTATAGACATTAAACTGTTAACTATTAAATCAGTTTTCTTGGTTGCAGCAGCGTCAGTGAGAAGGAGAAACGAAATTCATGCGCTTTCTACCGAACAAGACCGTTTTGTCGTCACGGGTGAACGTTTAAGACTACTTCCACATCTTTGTTTCCTGGCAAAAAATCAGTCACTTAAATATCCAGGACAGCCGATCAATTTGCCAAGTTTAACTAGACATGACCCAAACTCTTCTGCTTGGTGTCCTGTCAGATGTCTGAAAATGTATAAGAAACGTACTGAGGAGTGGAGAGATGACCCGAAATCTCTGTGGTTATGTCTCAAAGCTCCACATTTGCGCGTGTCGAAAGATACCATTTCTCGTTGGATAGTCGATGCTATTCAGATGTCGCACAAAATCGCTACAGGAAAGCAGATTGATCGTGCGAATGCCCATCAGGTCCGAGCACTAGCAGCATCATCGGCCCTTTATAATGGTGTCTCATTAGAGGAGGTGATGTCTGTAGCACAATGGCATGCCGAGTCGTCATTCACTGATTTCTAACTTCGCGACATCTCCAGCGCACTTTATCCGGTAGCCGTCGCCAATTTATCGATTCTGAACTAAGCCACATCCGACCACTATTTCGCACACATCACAAGTTCTTCCACTTGCACTGAACAATGGCCATGCACATGACCTGAGAACGACCGTGGATTGGGCCGAGCTCCTGTGATGAACAAGAAAAGACCAAGCACTCAAAATGTTGAGTGTTTACATTAATTAAGTGACTATAAATAATTTACTTACAGTCGAATTACCAGACTTTAGGTAAATAGTCTGGTGTAAGAGTATACTTATCCTCTCAAACAGACATTAGACTCAATTTGAAAAGATTAACCGATATACTGATATTTTTTTCAAAATTAGAAGTTGTAGTAGCTTCTTTGCACTCTTCTGGACTGCCCTAGCTGAGACTTGGGGCTGACACGGGTCTGGGTGTTGCATCCCCTTTTTCGACAGCCCTCTGGATTTTGTGCGGACAAAAGAGAGGGGGGGGGGGCGCGGTCTGGACCATGGAAGTTTAGCACTATGAGTCAGATGGCAGAACCCAAGCGTATGCCAGGGTTCTAGTCTCTTCACAACCTCTGTTGAATGAGCCTCACCTCCTCCCACCGGTATTTCCTGGCTGTTGAAATCCGGAGTTTATCATAATAGTACATCTGGTAAGTATTATTCAAAGTAGAATAAAAAAAGCATCCGCTTTTGTTTCTATGAGAATTCTTAATACTTACCAGATGTACTATGGCCCTACCTCAGCCGCCCCGCTGAGGTGAGGCTGAGCTGCTTTCGCTGTTTGTCAAGGTAAATATAAGATGAATCTGACTGTGATTGGGAATTGACTCGGGACCTGTGGCTATGGTATTCCCGGACACAGTATGGGAAGGACCAGGAGAGTGCAGAGTTTTAATTGTTTATTTTGAGCTAGACTAGATAATAGACATTATCATAATAGTACATCTGGTAAGTATTAAGAATTCTCGTAGAAACAAAAGCGGATGCTTTTTTGATACAGTCCAGATAGTGCAACAAAGTCGAACCAGAATTCTCAACATTCAGGAGCCCATCCAAAGCCAGAGACCAAATTCAGACAAGTAGTAGTTATAACGCCAGCTGCGGACACTGATAGTCAGTTAGGTGAATGCATCCAGCTTCTAGAAGCGGTTTTTCCACAGTTATTACAAGCTAATACACAGATGCAGCAACAATTAGCTTCGCTCCTACAGCAGATCTGTACCATGATGCAACCTAGGGCGCCTTCAGCGCCAAGCGGTTCTACTACGCAGCAGCATGCATCAACATACATACCACAGAAAAATTATTATAACTGGTCAAGCACTACACAGCCCATTCCGCCACTGTCACCCGTGTGGACACTGACAGAAATTTTGCCCGTTATTGAGCACTCAAAGCAGAAGATAGTCAGCGATCCATAACCAATCATCAGTTAGATTGACTAGGGTTGTGTGCGGTGAGTGGCCCGCAACCCAGCACCTCAAGCAGTATAGCTCACAAGTCTATACACCAAGCAAGGTAAGCACCCACCAAGCGCCCACCAACATCATGGGTGGTGTAAAACAAAGAAAACATACAGCAGACCGTCTCCAGAATGTCACCAATTTGGATACTCCTCTGCAATTTGTCTTGTAAAATTTCAGAGTGAAATAAGGCAAGAAATGTTAGAGTTAAGCTAGGATTCCATTAACGTGTATGCGTATGTGTATCCATATCCGAATTTTTGTTCGCTCCCATTACAAATGGATAGTATGATTCCATATGTCCGTGTGTGTATGCGAACCCTGTCCGTATCCGAATCCAATTGCTACATGTACCAATTTTATTCGGATACGGACATCATTCGGATGTGGATTCCTTGAAAATGACATTTTCAGTACGTCATTCATGGGCTTTCCCCAAATCGACACTATTATTGTGTACATGTTTTCCAATATATAAGTTAAATTCATAGTAAGCGCGCTGGAATGTGAAATTCACTGAAAGGCTGATAGACAATTTTAGAACATATTCATGCTAGTAGTAGTAGTAGTAGTAGTAACAACAGCAGCAGCGGCGGCGGTTGTGATGGTGGTAGTTGTAGTAGTAGTAGGTTATAAAAAAACAGCGGTTGTGGTTTGTGGTAGTAGTAGTAGTAGTAGTAGTAGTAGCAGTAGTAGTAGGAGCAGTAGTAGTAGCAACAACAACAGCAGCATCGGCGGCAGCGGTAGTAGTAGTCGTAATAGTAGTCCAATTGTTTGAATAAAATCACTACTTTCGGATACCCATACGTACAAATGGAATCACTCATTCGGATGCGCATACGGATACGCATACGCATTAATGGAATCCTAGCTTTAAGCTAGGATTCCATTAACGCGTATTTGTATCCGTATGCGTATGCCTATCCGAATGAGTGATTCCATTTGTACGTATGCATATGCGTATCTGAAAGTAGTCATTTTATTCAATCAATTGGACTACTACTACTACTACTACTACTACTACTACTACTACTACTACTACTACTTCCACTATCACTACCACAACTGCTGCCGCCGCTGCTGCTGTTACTACTACTACTACTACTACTACTACTACTACTACTACTACTACTACTACTACTACTACTAGCATGAATATGTTCCAAAATAGTCTATCAGCCTTTCAGTGAGTTTCACATTCCAGCGTGCTTACAATGAATTTAACTTATGTATTGGAACACATGTACAGAATAAGTGTCGATTTGGGGATAGCCCATGAATGATGTAATGAAAACGTCATTTTCAAGGAATCCCACATCCGAATGCTGTCCGTATCCGAATAAAATCGCTACATGTAGCGATCGGATTCGGATACGGTCAGGGTTCGCATACACATACGGACATATGGAATCGTACTATCTATTTGTAATGGGAGCAGAACAAAATTTGGATACAGATACACATACGCATACGCATACGGGTTAATGGAATTCTAGCTTTAGAGAGACAGAAAAACAAACGCTTTGCTGCTCTGCTTGAAAATCTTGATACAGCGCAAAGGCAGCAGAAACATATGCTCTGCCTGCTCCTCTACTCCTGTTTGCCACCAATGCCAGCAAGCCAAACCATTATATACATGCCAGTTCTCAAGACAAGAAAAATAGTCTGAAAAAGCTGTATACATTAACAAAAGCAGTAACACACATCCAATAGTGCGTATTACACAGGGCGTCTCTGGTGTCCAGAACACATCAGTGTCAAAGACGCAAGCCATGTCGCCAAGCCAAGAGGGGAATTCTACAGTGCAAATTCCTCTGTATAAATGGCATAGATGTCTAGGGAACCATTGACATTGGTGCTGCTGTCACTGTAGTACGCCCTGATCTATACACCCCCATGCCCAATCACCAACAATCGGAGTTGCAAGATTCTGATGTTATATTACAGGAAGCCAGTAGCCAAGAAATGCAATGTCTTGGCATTGCACTCGTGCAAATTGGTATTGAAGGCATAATGTTCCAACACAAAGTTTACATAGACAACATCCATACATCAGTGCTTATTGGTGCTGAATTTTTGAAGGCTCAAGATGCTGTCATCCATTTCAAAGACAGCGAGCTGGAGCTTAATCAACAGCACAGGCCACACATGCAAAGTCACGCTGAGTTTGGTTATTGTGCGCTCTGGTTAGCACAAGACGCCAATCTACCTCCGCACAGCGAGCAGATTGTATGGACTAATAGATAAGCTATCTCAGAACCATCCAGAGAATGTATGGAGAAGTATGCCTTAAACCTACCCAGGACAGTGGCAAGTGCACACGGCGCACAAGTACCAGTGAGATGTTATAATATGAACAACTTTGCTGTTCAACTGTCAAAAGGAGAAGTTTGTGGGCACTTAGAGCATGTGACTGATGTGTAGATTCTAACAGAGTCAAACGAGCACCCAACCACTGCTACTAATGCCCAGCCGGAACATCTCCACGACTTGAACGCACAGACCACATTAAATCTAAGTCGGAGACAAGCTATGCAAGTGAAAGACTTAATGTTCAGGAATAAAGACATCTTTTCTTCCAGTGATTTTTATTTAGGCGAGACGCACCTGGTCCACCACAATATTGACACTGGTTATCATAGGCCTGTTAGACAACCTGTCAGACGGCCTCCAATGCACAAGGAAGCTGAGGCAAGCAAGCAAGGTGAAGACATGCTTGCTACAGGAATAATAAAGCCTTCTGCGTTACCATGGGCAAGTCCCATAGTACTTGCCGCCAAGAAAGGTGGAGCAATATGCTTCTGCATTGATTATAGATGTCTGAACGCCCTGTGCAAGAAAGACGCTATCTGTTAACATGCATCGACCAGACCCTGGACCCACTTGCAGATGCTCAGTGGTTCTCCGCTCTGGCCATATCGAGTGGATATTGGCAAATGGCCATGGAAGTGTCTGATAAAGAGAAGTCAGCCTTTTGCTGTAGAGATGCCCATTTTTAGTTTTGCAATTTGCCATTTGGCCTGTCTAACACTCCTAGTACTTTTAAAAGACTGATTGAATTTGTTCTTACACAACTCCAATAGCAACTTTGTCTATGTTACTTAGACGGTGTCGTAGTCTTTAGAGGAAGCTTCGAGGAAGCAGTGGAAAATCTACAGCTAGTACTGGATAGATTTGCCACTGCCACTCTCAAACTGAAGCCTGGTAAATGTCATCTGTTCAGAGAAAGTGTGACATTTCTGGGACATGTTATCAGCGCCAAGGGGATCACCACCGAGCCTGATAAAATCAGTGCAGTACAACATTGGCAAACGCGAAAGAACTTGACTGAACTGAGAAGAACCATCATTCTGTCATCATCCAGCATCTGTGCATCCTGCTTCTGCTTTCTCTGCCCCTTTTGAAGCCCGTTCACAGGGCAGGTCGCCAGCGCAACATCCTTGCATCAGGCTGTCCGAACACTGGACCCCATTGCAGCTGCTGCCAGACCTGTGAGCAAGCAGCCACATCAACCTCTTCACACGCTGAGCGAACGCCTGGAACCCTCTTACAGATCTAGACGTGGTGAAGCTGGACGTAAGAGTTCAGCTAAGTGCCAGATTCCCTCCCTTGGCGCCCTATCAGCGTCACTGCCGTCCTTTGGCAGACTCAGGGGACAACTGCCTCTGATACACCAGAGGAAGCTTTTCACATCAAGAGTATACTTACCTCCCTAATACTTTTGATATTGCTAAATATCGGCTTTCACTCAATAAAACACTCAGATTAAAAACAGTTAGGTGCCCCTACTGGGCAGGGAGTCAGAGGTAGTCCGGCGGATGCTCGCCCCACCACCGCGCATGCGCCGACTACTACTTCCTCTTTGCTCATTTATTGGCAAAGGGTTACATGCGGTTTTGTGTTACCTATACTTTTCTGCGCGTTACCTTGTTTTTTACTCAAATTTGACGATTCTTGTACGTTGGAAGCATGTCGGAAAGGGAGGATTCGCCTTTGGAAGGAGCGGGATCTCTTTATCAGGTGATTTCTTTGATATGCTAGCGTGTTTTGTCCCGGTTTAATGTATTTCCGGGACTCGCGCTTACCGTGATTAGCGCCTGTTTATGTTGGTTTTTTACAACATGGTGCTTCATAAGTCTCATTTCTCTTTGTGTTTTTGTCCACAGGTATCACGTAGAAGCTTTGATGGACTTCTCGGCACAAGAGGATATGTTTTCTCTCCACCACGGTTCCATTTCCTACTAATACTGTTAGGTTATCTAACCAAAAAATCTATGTTCAGTGAGTTGGAGGCCTGTTATAAAGGTCTTCTCACTTTGCCCTCTTGATCCAATTCCTTCCCCTTAGGTGGAGAGAATGTAGAGGCGTACTATGGTGGAGTTCTCCGGTTCATCACGTTGGATGGTTTGTCTGTACAAGTGTCAGGTATCTAATTATTGATAAACAAAAGGGGAGATAATTTCCTTTTTTGCCAATGCTAGAATTGGAAGGAGTTATCTCTGTATATCTGATTGTTGTGTACTCGAAATGCCAATTCAACGGGAATGTTCCGGTTACTTATACAATTCGTTCTTGCACTTGGTGCTTGTTGCGGATCGATTATTTTGGTCACGGGAGTGATGACGTCATAATCGGCCTTGGCCTTTATTAACAATTAACGTTTTGTCCAAGGCTGGTTCTTCTTGATTTGCGATCTTGAGGATCCTGTCCCTCTCTTTTTAGTTGGTTTTGAGTTCGCTAACCTTAACTATCTTGCTCATTGTCCCTGTCCTTTGTCCTGTTTCAGAGACCTGGTTGCCCGTCCTGCGGGAGGTTTCTGAAAAACCGCTTCGTTCCGCACTTGTGCTTCAGCTGCAGTCCCTGTGGACCGTTGCTGAAGTGCGACGTATGTAAGCAGTGGGGGGGAGATCTAATGTCTGATTTTCTCTCATTGCAGGCAAGGGAGAAGGTGATGGAGGAAGAGAGGAAGAAGAAGAAGGAGGGTTGTAAGAAGGGTAAGAAGAAGGCCTCATCCGCGGTGGATATGGAGGCCTTCAGGTCCGAAATGTTGCAAGAGATGCAGAGGACAATAAAGGATTTGGTCCCAGAGTTGCTTCGCGGCATGCTCCCTGGGCCAGCTCCTTTGTTGTCCTCGGCATCTGCTTACGAGCAGGTGATCCCCGCCTCTGAATCCGGTCTCTTTAGGTCCGGTCCGTTTGTGGATTCAGAGGTGGCCCCTTTGTTGGGGGCAGTCCAAGGCCCTGGCAGCAGGCATGGCGCCGCGCCGAGGGGCCGTGGACAACGGTTGTTGCTGGGACCCGCGGTCTGCTCATCAGACCCCGGGTATCCGCGCGCCGAAGGTGTCAAAGCCTCCTATGGCACCTTTCCTGGCCAGTCCGGGTTAGCTCTCTTTGCTGACCCGGAGTCTAATCTTTCTGGCCAGGAGGAAGAGGATCTCCTGCTAGGGTCGCCTTCTGAGGACGTGGCCATGGAATACGACGTCTGTGCACCCCTCGCGGGGAATACAGGCGACGTGTTCCATGGTTCTACTCACGCAGGAGTAGATTTCACGGTCCAGAAGGTGTCCCCGGGCGGTGCTGTTGACCACGGATACCGCATACCTCGGCTTGCCGATGGTGTTGCTGGTGCTGGTCAGACCCGCGGTAGGGCGGTGTTTACCCCACGCTCTGCCACGGCGCCTGCTCCTGGTCAAGCCGCGGAGTTTAGCATGCCTGCTCTCTCGGGCCCGCATGCTTTTCCAGGCTTGCCAGGGGTATCAGCTTATCCGCCGTCGACGTCAACTGCGAGTGCTCTGGAGGAAGACGAAGGCCCTCGTCTAGTAGAGCGCTCGCAGTTAGCCACGGAGGAGGATTGGTCGGACGCTTGCCAGTGGCTGGTAAGTGTTCGGCCCGATCTACCCGTGGAGCTGCCGGCTAGCCAGCGTGACCATAGGCCGTGGTTAGCTGGTAGGCCGGCGGCTACCGCTATGCCATCTCTGCCGCTGGCTGAGCATGTCGTGGACATGTTCGAAGCGGCGGAGGCGTCCATTAAGGTTAATGGACGTCTCGCGAAGGCCCCTCGCGAGGTGGCGAAGCGTTGCCGCATCGTGCCCCTGGATTACCAGCGGTACGGTGTGGTGCCGAAGCCAAGCGTTGATGATCGCGCGGCTTTAGGCGAAGATGCGCGGCCGGGCTCCCGTTCTGACACGGGAGTCTTGTGCTCGAACGCGTTGCGTTCGGCGAATGCCGCGCTGCGTGATGCGGAGGAGAGTGGGAGGGCGTCGATTGCCGCTCTGTCCCACGTCTCCCAGCTGCTACAGGGGGTGGTAGCGGCCTCCGCATCACGCCAGCCAAGCCCGGTAACAGTCCAGAGAGCCATCCAGGATGGTATCAACCTGGCTTTGGACTGTTTGACGCGGGCGGTGACCAGAAGTGTCCGGGCGAGGCGCACGTTTGCGCTTGACAATCTGTGCCCGTCCCAGGACCTGTATAATAGGCTGCTGCGGACGCCTATGACAGGTCCTGGTCTCTTTGGAGGTGAGGGATGCAGGCACCTCCAGGAGACGGTCACTCTGGTTAACAACCAGAGGGCGCTGCATGAACAATTTGAGGTGCTCCGGCGGGAGCGTGTTCGCGCGGCACCCCCTGCGTATCGTCCTCTGCAGGCTCGAGGTGGTGCTGGCCAGGTCAGAGGCCAGCCACCGTCGCAACGTAGGCCTAGGCCACGGGCGATTCGGCCAGCAGCGAGGGGGGCGCAGGCTCCCTAGCCGCACCCAGCCAGACAGCCGCCCGCGCACCGTGGTGCGCGCGGCGCTGGGCGGGGCGCGCGGGGATCTGGTCGCGGTAATCGGGCCTGATGGCCTGGTTACCGCGGTGGGAACCACTCCGGTGTTTCACGCCGAGAGAACAGTGCCACTCTGGCACTCCTTATGTCCACCTCTATCCCTAGGTGGACCGGTGGGCGGCCGTTTGGCCGCCCACTTGCCAGAGTGGAAGCGGTTGACTCAGGACCGTTTAGTCTTGCGATGGCTTTCAGTCGGGTATCGTCCCGACTGGGTGACAGGCCCGCCATCGCGACTGTCTCTCGCGCCGATCTGGACTCCTATTCCACGGGATCCGGATCAGAGGTTGTGTATAGAGGAGGAAATAAATTCCCTCATACTAAAAGAAGCCATTCAGCCGGCACAGAGGTGCCCGGGCTTCTATTCAACCCTGTTCTTAGTAACGAAAAACACCGGAGGGTGGAGGCCGATTCTCAACCTCAAGCCATTGAACAAGTTCATAGAGACGCCCAGTTTCAAGATGGAGACTGTGCGCTCGGTGTTGGCGGGGTTAGAGCGAGGAATGTGGACAGCGTCAATAGATTTGAAGGATGCTTATTTCCACATTCCCATAGAGAGGAGTTTCCGTCGCTTCCTGAGATTTGCATTTCAGGGCCGGCGGTGGGAATTCAGGGTGTTACCCTTCGGAATTTCCACGGCTCCTCGGGTCTTCACCCGTGTGGTTCTCGCGATCACTGCATACCTCCGCAGGAGAAGCATAGCAGTCCACACGTACATAGACGACTGGCTGTTGAAAGCACACACCCGGGAATCGTTGTCAGCCAATCTGGAGATTGTTTTGAAAACTCTCTCGGACTTGGGCTGGATGATCAATTTCCCGAAATCAGAGCTAACTCCATCCCAGAAGTTTGTTTACCTGGGCATGTTCTTCGATCTGGAGACGGGGTATGTGTACCCCACTCAGGAGAGGGTTCAAATACTCATCTCGGTAATACAGTCGGTGTGCGACAGTCGTCATGTCCTGGCACGGGTTTACTTGAGAATGCTGGGCTTGATGGTTTCTTTGGAACCAGTCATTCCGCAGGCCGCCTTGCGCAGGCGCCCGATCCAGTTGTTTCTCATGACACAGTGGACCCAGAGTTCAGGTTCGCTGGACTCGAACGTGTCAGTGTTGGCGCCTCTGATTCACCACCTGCAATGGTGGTTGAATACAGAGAATCTCTTGCCGGGGGTTTTGCTAACCCCTCCCCACCCTCAGGTGACTGTGTATACAGATGCATCGATGGAGGGGTGGGGAGCTTGTCTGGAAGAGTCCACAGTATCAGGGCTTTGGGATCTGGATCAGTCCAAGGAACATATCAATCTACTAGAGCTAAGAGCAGTAGTCCTGGGCCTGGAACATTTCTTAAAGAATGTTCAGGGCAAGATTGTTCTGATTCGTTCAGACAACTCGACAGTAGTGACTTACATAAACCGCCAGGGCGGAACGAAGTCGCCCAGTCTCTGTATGATGACATGGAAACTGCTTTGTTGGTGCCTGGATCATGGGATCACCTTGAAAGCAGTTCATATTCCGGGGAGGTTAAATCTGCTAGCAGACTCATTGAGCCGAAGGATGAGTGTTTTACCCACGGAATGGCAACTAAATCAATGTGTGGCGGATCGTCTGTTCGACCATTGGGGGAAACCCAACATAGATTTGTTCGCAATGAAGAAGAATGCGAAGATGACGACGTACGTCTCTCCGATTCCAGACCCAAGCGCTTTCGCAACAGATGCGTTAGCTATCAGCTGGGAGGGAATGTATGCATACGCATTCCCCCCAGCAATCCTGATTCCAAAGGTGCTTCAGAAAATCAGGCAGCAGGAGTGCCAAGTGCTTCTGATCGCCCCGGATTGGCCAAGCCGATCGTGGTATACGGATCTGCTGGACCTTCTGGTCTGCAATCCGGTTCCGCTGCCTCTGATGGACGACCTTATCTTCCAGGGCAAGGCCCTTCACGACAATCCGTCAATGTTCCGATTGACTGCGTGGATGTTGTCAAGGAATCTAGAATTAAGGAGGGCTTTTCTGAGCAAGCGGCCATGTTTATGGCCAAAGCCAGGAGGGGGTCAACCTCCAGAGCATATAATTATAAAATCAACAGATTTGCAGAGTGGTGCTCAAAAAGATGTATTGATCCAATGGAATCATCTATTCAGGTAGTGGCTGATTTCCTCTGTCACCTATATGATGCCTATAGCCTCAAGCCTAACTCTATTGCTGGTTATAAGTCAGCTTTAATGACTGTTATTCCTTGCTTGGCTAATAGGGGGAGTGATGAAGTAAGTACATTAAATGTATTAATTAAAGGCATGGGCAATCTAAGACCAAGGAATCCTCCACTGATTCCGTCTTGGAGTTTATCACTGGTGCTCCAGGTACTAGGTGATAAGCCTTTTGAACCACTTAGTTCCATTTCTATGAAAATGTTAACTCTTAAAACTGTATTTTTAATTGCTGCGGCCTCGGCGAGGCGTAGGAGTGAAATTCACGCCTTATCAGCCGAGGTTGACCGTTTTGTGGTTACAGGGGAAGGCCTTAAGCTTCTACCTAGGATTAATTTCTTGTCTAAAAATCAGTCATTGAAATATCCAGGTCAGCCTATTTTTTTGCCATCTTTAACTAGATATGATCCTAATTCTAAAGTATGGTGCCCCGTACGGGCGCTGCTCCGGTACAAACAGCGTACTTCGGAGTGGCGTACCGACCAGTCAGCGTTATGGTTGTCATATATTGAACCCCATGGTAGGGCGTCTAAGGACACCATTTCTAGGTGGATTGTGGAATGTATTCAATTTTGTCACAAATCCGCCACCGGGCGACAGGTTGACGTGGCCAAGGCTCACAGTGTCCGCGGTGTCGTGGCATCCACTGCCCTGTTTAGTGGGGTTCCTGTGGATGATATTATGTCAGTGGCTCAGTGGCACTGTGAGTCAAGTTTTACAGACCATTACCTCCGTGACACCTCTAACCCTCTCGCCTTGTCGATTTTGAAACAATAACCGCTTTATGTTTGTGAAGAGTGCCTCCGCATTGCTTATATACTTCGCCATTCAGCGACGGTGACAACCACTTGTCGGGACTGTATCATCCTTCTCTACTGGATTCATGATGACAGCTTCCTAGTACAACAAGGTCAGTCTTGTTCATGTGTTGTTCATTGTTTTGTATTGTCACGTTACCCAGTGTTATTAATATGGTGATGGTTTATGTGGGTTGTGGTTCTTTAGAGAGAGTATACGAAAATGGAGCCTTTTCGTCTCTGTCCTATAGTACTTAGCACTAGTACGAAGAGAGCGTGTAGGACATTGAGGTCATTTAATCTTCCTCCCAAGGGAGGGGGGGGAGCGCATATGACAAATCGGTCATCTCTCAGGCATCGGTTGTGTTATCCGATGGTTTATCAAATCCTGACTGTGTTTTCACACAGTTTCAGACGTCATAAGTGCCTTAAACGCTTGAAAGCGTAGAGGGAAGAGCTGGTCTTTTGACCTCGCCTCCCTCCCGCCAGATTCACTTTCGAATTCTGGCAATATCAAAAGTATTAGGGAGGTAAGTATACTCTTGATGTGAAATAAACGAAATCTAGGATTTCTTTTTTCACGAGAGAGTTGATACTTACCTCCCTAGATACTGACCCGGCCTCTCCGCCCCACAGAGGCTCGGTCTTCAGGCTCTTGGTAGTTGCATGTGTTAGCCAATAAATGAGCCAGAGGAAGTAGTAGTCGGCGCATGCGCGATGGTGGGGCGAGCATCCGCCGGACTACCTCTGACTCCCTGCCCAGTAGGGGCACCTAACTGTTTTTAATCTGAGTGTTTTATTGAGTGAAAGCCGATATTTAGCAATATCAAAAGTATTAGGGAGGTAAGTATCAACTCTCTCGTGAAAAAAGAAATCCTAGATTTCGTTTATTTCACCCATCTCCGCCTGGGCCAGCAGCCGGCTGCGCACCGGTGGTGACCATCTCTGTAACCGTAATGCACGGCAACACCGTGGACGTGGGCATGGGCAATCCTATGGAGGTACAGGCCACTAAACCCATCATTTCACCTTCCGATTCTCCAGCACATGTACCTGTCTGTAAATAAAAACACTACCCGTATAATTGACATTTCTTACACACATCTCATCTCAAAGTTTCTACTGTATTGGCATTACAGATTTGCACACGAGGCTTCTTAAATGCGCCCAGTCCGTTGGCTTTAAAAATCGTGCTTCCTCTTTCAACATCAACATCAACATCAATTTACAAGGCATAAGCCATTGGCTTGTTATTGCCTCAGTGCCAAACTGGTAGGGCAGGCAACCCTGGTCTGGATACAACACGTGTAGCTATCTTCATGTGTGCATGTTCATGTAGATGCACAGGCTGTTTCAAGATAAGTCCACTGTGATGTAATAATTGTATTATGACTTTGGGAATTGACGGCTCACATATGTTGTATAAGCATATGTGTAACAGCAACGTCCAAAGCCACACCACAATTAATTGTGTTCAGTCGAATTCAAATATTCTTTCTTTGAAAAAGATGTCTAGTTTGCCCTTGAATATTTCGACTGTGGTTGCTTTGACTATTGTTGTTGGCAGTGAATTCCAATGTGGTGCCACTCTATTTGCGAAGGAGTGCTTCCGAATATCTTTGCTGCTACGTTTTATGTTGAGCTTGAGCCTATGACCTCTGGTCCGTGTAACATTGGACAGTTCGAAAAAGTAGTTCTTATCAATATTATATAGATCTTTGATGAGTTTGAATGTTTCAATCAAATCTCCACGAAACCGTCTATATTTCAGTGACATTAGATTTAGGGCTTCAAGTCTTTCTGTGTAGCTATACTCTCTGATTTGTGGGACAAGTTTTGTTGCTCTGCTCCCCAAATCTTTTTCTACATCTGATGTTGATACAGGATGTGGATCAGGTGTATCTGTCATATAGTATTTGGTTTGAGGGTTATTTCTGCCGAAGTGCATGACATGCGTTTTGTCTGTGTTGAAAGATAGTTGCCATGTCTGCGACCATTTACATACTTTATTTATGTTTTCCTGAATCTGACTGGTAGCTGGGTTGCCGTACATCTTTGTATCATCTGCAAATATTTTGCAGTGGCAGGTTAATCGATCAGGTAGGTCATTTATATATATCAGAAAAAGTATAGGTCCTAGAACACTTCCTTGTGGCACGCCGCTGGTCACCTCAATCCAGTCCGATGATGCATCATTAATTCTAACTCTCTGGCTCCTGTTGCTTAAGTAGTTCCCTATCCATTTTACTAAATTTTCGCCAATACCATAGCTTCTCAGTTTTGTTTGGAGTCGTTGGTGTGGCACAGTATCGAAAGCTTTTGAAAAGTCTAAATATATTGCATCGACAGGTTCGTTTGAGTCAAGCATGGCTGTTAAATCCTCCAGGTATTCTAGTAGTTGAGTTTTACATGATCTTTTACGTCTAAATCCATGCTGACATTTGGTAAATAGATTAGCCGTTTCCAGGAAATTTACAATACTGTCTCTTATAAAAGATTCTAGGACCTTGCATAATGTAGAAGTGAGACTGATTGGTCTGTAGTTGCTTGGGTCATTCTTGGAGCCTTTTTTGTGTATTTTCCAGATGTCGGGTAAAATGCCTTCTTCAAGACTTGTTGAAAATTATGCATAGTGGTGTACTAATTTCTTTAGCAGCTTCTTTTAGTATTCTCACTGGTATTTCTCTTTGTTATATAATTAAATGTATACAATTTGCGCTTAAAAGTTACAAAGCGCTGTTAGCATTCAACTTATATTTTTTCGAAATAATTGACAAATCACCTACATGGCGCAATATTCCCATCAAATTACTGTATCTTCTGAGAAACTATTTAAAAATTATAGAGTGTGTTAGAGACACCTTTCTATTCCAGCATGTGACAGCTGTAACTAGAGGGAGAGTGAATATAACATTCCTAATACTCTGGACTTAGTCTTTACAAATTAAGAAGGTATGGTGAATGAAATTGTATACAACAGCCTACTTGGAAAAAGTTAGCATTCAATACTACAGTTTGAATGCAATTGTTACGTCGAGCTCAGTTGCTACAAGAAAATGAAATATTATGATAAAGGTGACTGTAATGTTGAAAGATGAACTTGGGACGGTAAATTTGGAGGGGGATATGCCACCGAACTCAATACAGACGTCGAGGCTCGAGGTAAACGTTTCTTATTTTAACAAGTGTAAACAAATCTTCAAAATGTTTTGATACCGACTAAATTATGGAATCTGTAAAACACAAAAGAGTATTGGATCTTGCCTCAGAAGTGAACGAAGCCAGAGATAGAAAGCTACCTCAATTGCTTCTCCAAGTAGAGGGTAAGCCTAAAAATATGGGTCTTTACAATTTGTCACCAGTTTTCGCAATGTTCGTCAGTCTGACCAGTAGTCTCTATGAAGAGTCGCAGTCTACTACTACGTCTCTAACATCTGCCTATCGATTCCTGTCTGGACTTTTGGCCAAAATGGTCCATATTTAATACGCCTTTTTTATACGAAAACTGCATATATGTGCGAAACGAACTATGCGTTCAATAAAAATATCGGCAACATCAGATTGCTGTAAATAGTTTAGTGAATTATTCTCTTTAAACCATTCAGTCATCATTTTATTCAAAGTAAACAACAAGCACGTTTGTCTGCGCGTACATTTAGTTTTTCGTCTTCTCGCTTCGGTTGATGACTCACATGATGAGCGAATCCCATATTATGTTGCCGGATGGCGCCCGATTGTAGATTGAACAATCTACGAGGTTAAATAGAACAGCTCTGATCGGAAATAACATAAACTCATTCAAAAATAAAATAAGAATAAGAACAAGAATGCGAATAAATAATCAAAAGCTTTCTCTTTAAAATAATAATAATAATAATAATTTAATTAAAAAAAAATTTAAATAAATAAATAATAATAATAAATTTATTTTTATAAACTTAACTAAATAATAATAATAATAATAATAATAATAATAATAATAATAAGAAATAATAGTAATTTTACTTTCAAAAATTAATTAAATATTTAGATTAATAATAATAATAATAATTAGAGATATGGGTAAACTCAGAGTTTTATAAAAATTTCTGGAAAAATCTTACATAGTTATATATTCCTCTTCTGCCTGTTAGGCTATATAGCCTGTAGCAGGTCCTCACTGTCTTCATTTTCTTTCTGGGTGTTTTGTACCTGTTTGACATTGTATTGGGTGCAGACGGGCATGATTAGAAAATTAGCCAAGTAGATGCTTTCTGAATAATGTCATTCCAGTCTTCCTTTGAAGGCATTCATGGTTGGAGCTGTCACGACGGCATCTGGGAGGCTATTCCAGTGGTTAGCGACTCGTATGTTGGAGTGGAAGCGTTGTTTCTGCAGTTTGTAGCTGTTGCCCCTGATTCGCTCCTCAGTGTCTGCTGGGAGTCAATGTTATAAATATCGTGAGTGTACTTGTAGACCTCAATTAAGTCACCTCTTAGGCGCCGATACACCAGACTTAGCAGCTTGAGTGCTTGCAGTCTTGCCTCATAGTGTTTATTCTTTAAGCCTGACAATGTTTTGGTTGCACGGCATTGTACAATCTCCAGCAGTTGAACATCCTTTTTGTAATGTGGTGACCACACAACATTTCCATATTCTAGATGGGGACGCACAAGGCTTTTGAACAGCAGGACTACCGTCTTGGGGTCGAGGTAGTCAAAAGATCTTCTGATCATCCCGACAAGTCTCTTTGCTTTGTTTGCGGAGATTTCTGCGTGTTTGTCAAATTTGAGACTGCTGTCCATTTATACTCCGAGGTCTTTTTCACAGGTTGTCATCCCTAGGTTTGTAGTCTGGCTGCCATCTTTCATACTGTATTGGAAGTGGTTATTCGTTTTGCCTAGGTGCATCACCTTACACTTGGATGCATTAAAGTGCAGTTGCCATTTGTCTGCCCATTTGGTTAAGTTGTTTAGATCAGATTGTAGTGCTTGTTGGTCTTCGTTTGATGATATCTCGGAGAACACCCTGGTTATCATCAGTAAAGAGCTTGATCACATTATGAACTACTTCAGGCATGTCATTAATGTAATAGACAAACAGCACTGGGCCAAGCACACTGCTCTGTGGGATCCCGCTGAGTACTGGTGCCCATTTTCACATCTACGTTTTGACCTCTGTTGGATAGAAATTCCTTTATCCAACCCAGGACATCTCCATCAATACCGTAACTCTTGAGGTTGCTTATCAATCTCTGGTGCGGAACTGTGTCGAATGCCGTAGCGAAATCTATGCAAATGATGCCGACTGCTCCTCCATTGTCGAGAACTTTGGTACAGAAGTCTCGTGAGTCCAATAATTGTGTGATACAGGAACGTCCACTCAGAAAACAGTGTTGGCACTCTGAGACGTAGTTTGTCAAATGTTTGATCAGTTTTTCACGCATAACTCATTTCAACAGCTTACAGACAACTGAGGTCAGGCTGACAGGTCCGTAGTTGGAGGCTGAAGTTTTGCTGCCTTTCTTGAATATTGTAGTCTTCTTCCTCTTTTCGTTCTCTGATCATACCGCCAGTCCTGTAAGTGACATGATCATAAGCATTAAGTGCGTGGATCCATGGTTTATTAGAGTGCGCCGTGCGGCCTGGAACCTCCGTCTTCAGCCCTCGAGGTTTCTGTCGGGGTTACCTAACCCTTACATCCTTTAGTCGCCTCTTACGACACGCACAGGATACGGAAGGTGTATTCTCCTTCGATCAATACTCACCATTCTGTTACTTCTGATATACAGCTGGCCTTGACAGCGGCTCTAGGATTATAGACTTAGAAAGCTTTACAGACTCCTGGGAACCCAACTGCCGAGTACCCGTTTACCATAGAGCTCATTCTTGTTTGCATAGCAACAAGAGCAATACATGCTTTTTGCATTAAGGATTTTAGTGGTTTTTTTGTGAAACAAAAGATCTAAGTCTTTAATTTGTGATGGTTTGTGTGTTCGTGAAAGGATTAACTAAGGACTATGGAGCATACCGCTGAAGATAACCAGGTTGTATCGTTCTTTATTATCCATAGTTAAAAGACTTAGGTCTCTAAATTTTGTTGTGTCGCATGTTCCAATTTCTGACCCGATAGAATCTGGGACGTGTGCTAACAACGATATATGCCAGACGATCGCCTTCTTTAAACCCCAACAGGCGATCGGCAGATATGAAAATAGGTGTTTGCTACGGTATTTCTAACACGAATATCGGCTGACGTCGTTCTCCGTAGAATCCGAGCGGGTGACGTCACACCCGGTCGCTCGGATGTTTATGTGAAGAAAAATTTTTCATTAATTCGCGCATCTTGTTCTGGGTGCTGCGTACTAAAAATGGTACCGGAAACTTTAGAATGATCAAGTTTACGTGCGATCACGATCGGTTTGCAATGATCGGTGGTTTCAAAATTCTTGAGTAGATGCGTGGTCTGCGGTTTTACCGTGTGATACAGCAGTTTGTTATACATTTTGTTGTTTTCTTCACATATCGTGATGCTTTCGTTAGGAGTATAATTTATATTGATTAGTAAATATACCCCGAATGCTATGCGATATGATTCCT
Organism: Chaetoderma sp. LZ-2023a; assembly: GCA_034401795.1. NCBI lineage: Eukaryota > Metazoa > Mollusca > Caudofoveata > Chaetodermatida > Chaetodermatidae > Chaetoderma > Chaetoderma sp. LZ-2023a. The sequence continues at coordinate 70,275,732 of CM067364.1, forward strand.
GGAGCCGTTACACATCCTGGAGGATCTAATATGGGTGTGTTGATGCCCGCCGCGTTCTTGTCGTCATAATCAATGCGATCGTTGTTGTAACGTGGCGGGGTGGGGTGCGGGGAGGTTACGGTTAATTTATGAGTCAAAATTATTTGAAAATTAATTGTCTGCCTTCCATCCGGGTCTCGTTCCGCTTGTTTATTGTAGGTTTGTGCTTATTTTATAGGCCAAGCCAGCCCCGCCATCATGTGACGAATGCCATAAATTTGTCCATGTAATGTTCAAGGACCATGCTTGTTTTAGGTGTTCCCTGTGTAATATAGATCATAGGTGTAATGTTTGTGCAGTGTGGTCCGTCGAAATGATGGTTACGTTCCTTGCCCAGAAGGACTTGGCTGGGTCTGACGCGGGGTCAGGTGGTCCGAGACGAAATCGTGGAGCGCCCGGTTCGGCCGGTGGGGGTGCTCCACGTCCCCAGCTGGAGGTGGCAGAGATGGCACCGCCGGCATGGTTTGGTCCGGCTATGCAGGGTTTTCTGCATAGCGTTCTGCCCACACTGGTGTCGTCCCTGCTACCAAAGGTTGGGGGGCAGTTTCTCCCCATGCCTGGTACGGATCCTGTCCTCGGACAGGATTCTGGACTGGTTACCGAGGGGGCCGTCTCGTACGGCCCCCTGGCGGTCCCGTCTGGCTTCGGCCAGATGGGTTCTGTCTCTCTGCGGCCACCTCTGGGTGGTCCAGTAGCGGTGGCCGGTCCGTCAGGTGTGGGAGCCGTGCGCCAGGACGGCTCCACGGTTGACTCGTCTAGTGACGGCTCTTCGGAGTCTGAAGACGAGGAGGCCGAGGCGGAGAGGTTGCTGCGGCCCGTCAAGCCGCAGGTGGAGAATATGGAGGTTGATTCCGTCCTGGACGGAACCGGCCTCCATTTGTCTGGTTTGGCGCAAGCCGGGTCAGCGGCTCCGCCTGCAGCTGAGGCCAATCCGTTACCGTGCACCGGTTCCGGGCGGCTTGGTTTGTCACCAGCCATCACGGGAACGGGTGTGCCGGGCCAGGCGTGGTACTCACCTATCTCGCCTGGTCCGGCAGCCGGACATGGTGTGCCGTTGGCGCCCGTGTCCGGCTACGGTTCCGCGACTGTTACGGGTCCGTACGGTTTTCCGCCCCGTCCGTCGGTTGCGTCGATTAGGACAGGGATTTTGCCCGCGGCCCGGATCCAGTCAGTGGAACTGGATCCACGGTTCATAGATTTGTTGGATGCTATTTATAGCAAACAACTAATGACCAAGGGTCAGCTCCCTGTGGCCTCCAGGGAGGTGCGGGCAAGATGTCGTATTCCGCGGGTGGAATACGACAGGTATGGTGTAGTCCCGTCGGTCACGGAGGATGACCGATGGGTGTTGGGAGTCCAGAGTGCCGGGTCGGGTGGCCCCGGTCCGGCACTAGTGGATAAATCCCAAGTACACCAGGAAGAAGTCCTGTCCCTATGTGATGAGGGTGTGAGGGCAGCTATGAGTGCTGTCAACCACTCTTATCGTCTACTTCAGTCGGTGTGGGCTGAAGCGGGGGCAGGCCACCCTGTGCCACTTGTGGCGCTTTCATCTGTTAATGACGGCTTGGTGCTGTCAATGGACGCATTGGCAAGGGTGCAAGCACGAGTGACGAAGTCCAGGAGGCAAATGGTCATTGACCATATGCGTCCGGCTACGGCAGTCAGGGAGCGTCTTCTTAGGACGCCCCTGACAGGGCCTAGCATCTTCGGTGGCCAAGCGCGGGCCATCTTAGAGGACACCGCCAGTATCGCGCAGAATCGGTTAGCGGTAAACCTACAGCTAGTGCGGCAAGCGCACGCACTAGGGGCTGTGGGGAAACCGCTAACGGGACAGCCTTCAAAGAAGCAGAAGAAGCATAAGGGCAAGGCGAAAGCCAGGCCTGTTGCGACTTCTGCTTCAGCTGGGTTTTCAGAGCCGCCACCGGCGAAGAAGCCCAGGAAGGTTGTAGAGGCGCCTACCCTCCCCAATGTTGCTCCTGACCGCCCTAGGGGCGGGAAGGGGAAGGGTAAGGGTAAGGCCTCAAAGGGCGGACAGAAGGGGCCGAAGCGTACCTGAGGTACGAAAGCTCCCTTCATATCCGCCTGGACCGCGCCTGTGCGACAGGAACAGCGGTGCCAGTTATACCCGTCATGCCTAGAACGAAATGGTTCTCACTCTCTCTCGTTAAGAAAGGGGGGGGGCGGACTGCGAGCCGGACAACCCCGTTAGACGTCGAGGCGTCTATGGTGGGTGGAAGGCTCATGCGTTTCATCGAGGCCTGGCGAGGTGTGACGTCAGACAGTCTGGTCCTGGGATGGTTATCCCAGGGTTACATGCCGGAGTGGTGGGACTTTCCGCCACAAAATCTGTCTTTGGCACCTGTCTGGACACCCGTACCAAGGGAGCCAGACAAGTTAAAAGCTGTTCAAAAGGAAGTGTCGGGTTTGCTTCTGAAGGGAGCAATAAAACCAGCAAACCGAAACACTCCAGGCTTCTATTCAAACATGTTCCTTGTCGCCAAGAGCACAGGGGGATGGAGACCCATACTCAATCTCAGGCCATTAAATTGGTTTATCCATATGCCTCGGTTCCAGATGGAAACGCCGAGGTCGGTAATGGCGGGATTGAGGAAAGGAATGTGGTGTGTATCTATCGATCTGAAAGATGCATATTTCCACATTCCTATGAATCGGAGTTGGCACAGGTTTCTGAGATTTGCGTTTCAGAATCAAGTATGGGAGTTTACAGTTCTCCCGTTCGGCCTGTCGACAGCTCCGAGGGTTTTCACAAGAGTGGTCCTTGCGGTGACAGCGTTTATCAGAAAAGAGAACGTGGCGCTACACACCTACATAGACGACTGGCTGCTCAAGGCAGACTCGGCAGCCAGGTTGAACGTGGATACTGCTCTGACTCTGAAGTTACTTTCAGATCTAGGCTGGATAGTCAACGAGGAGAAATCCGAGTTGACGCCCACTCAACATTTCGTTTATTTGGGGATGCGATTCGACCTCGAGGAGGGCAGGGTTTACCCGTCAGAGCCCAGAGTGGTGTCTCTGTTAGCCATCCTCAGGAGTTTTCGAGTGGGAAACCACATTCAGGCGAGGCGGTTCCTTCAGATGCTGGGCATGATGGTCTCCATGGAGCAGGTTATCCCGTACGCTGCTCTAATGCGAAGGCCTATCCAGTTGTATCTGATGTCTCTGTAGAAACAGAGAACAGAACCCCTGTCAAAACTGGTGCCAGTTTTGGAGCCGATAATATCGCATCTTCTCTGGTGGAAACAGCGTCAGAATCTCCTATTAGGGGTTTCGCTGCACCTACCCCACCCCCAGCTGTCCGTCTACACGGATGCATCGCTGGAAGGGTGGGGTGCCTGCCTGGGAGAACACCAGGTCTCGGGCACATGAACTCTCCCGGAGAGTCAGCTGCATATCAATCTGTTGGAAATGATGGCAGTGGAACTGGCGTTAGAAGAGTTCCTTCCGATGATCAGGGGCAGGGTGATATTGATACGGTCGGACAATTTGACAGTAGTATCATATATAAATCGCCAAGGCGGGACCAGGTCGCCCACCCTGTGCATCAGGGTGTGGCACTTGATTCAATGGTGCAGGAATTACTCGGTTGTTTTGAAAGCAGCTCATATTCCTGGCCGATTGAACATTCTGGCGGATGCTTTGTCTCGCAGACAGAGAATCTTGCCAACAGAATGGTCCCTCAACCCTCCGGTTCTGCGACGGATCTTCGAGCATTGGGGCAAACCCAACGTGGACTTGTTCGCCACAAAGGAAAATGCTCAAATCATGACATATGTCTCGCCGATTCCAGATCCAAATGCCGTCGATACAGACGCTCTGGCGATAAGCTGGAGAGGGATGCACGCTTACGCGTACCCACCCACCATTCTTCTACCGAAGGTATTGGTGAAGGTCAGGGAGGAACCGTGTCTCGTCCTGCTAATAGCGCCGTATTGGCCGAGCAGGGCGTGGTTCAGGGATCTTCTAGATCTGCTGGTGGAAAATCCTGTGCAGTTGCCCGAGATTCCGAACATAATCTCCCAGGCCAAGGGACGCTTCCTACACGAGCGTCCCGAAATGTTCAAATTGACTGCGTGGATGTTGTCAAACAACGTTCCACGTCGGAAGGCTTTTCTCGACAGGCTGCTGATTTCATCGCGGCTGCGAGAAGGAGGTCAACCTTCAAGTCATATAACAACAAGGTTAACAGATTTGCAGACTGGTGTGAAGAAAAGGGTATTGATACCTTTCAATCCACTATTCAGCAAATAGCAGACTTTCTCTGTGAGCTGTTCTTTTCAGGACTAGCTCCCGTCACAGTTGCTGGATACAAGTCAGCTTTGGCATCAGTTATCCCTTGTCTAGCCAACAGGGATAGTCCAGAGGTGGCCCAGTTAAATGTGATGTTGAAGGGAATGAGCAATCTCCGCCCGAGACAACCGGTAGTCATTCCAGCCTGGAGTCTATCTTTAGTGCTTAATGTACTGGCCAAGCACCCTTTCGAACCATTGCGTTCGGCTAGTCTAAAGCATTTGACTCTAAAGGCGGTCTTTCTATTGGCAGCTTCCTCAGCTAGAAGGCGCAGTGAGATCCATGCGCTTTCGGCAGAGAAGAACCGATTTATTGTTTCTGGAGAAGGTCTGCGTCTTCTGCCAAGAGCAGAGTTTATGTCAAAGAACCAATCTTTGAGATATCCCGGCAAACCGATCATTATACCGAAGTTAACTAGGTTTGATCGTGATGCCAGTGTCTGGTGCCCGGTCCGTGCTTTGACTAAGTACAAGAAACGGACTGACTCGTTACGGTCGAACGATAGACATCTGTGGATCTGCCATAAAAAGCCTTATGGCGCCGCATCCATGGATACTATCTCTCGTTGGGTGGTCGAATGCATTCAGACTACTCACGAGATGGCGACTGGGCACCAGGTGCAGGGCGTAAGGGCACACGATGTCAGAGGAATAGCCGCCTCGACCGCCCTTTACAATGGTGTTCCGTTAGAGGACATCATGGCCGTTGCACAATGGCACTGTGAGTCCTCATTTACGGATTACTATATGAGGGATGTGTCAGACTCAGCCAATCCACTCGCTTTAGCTGTTTTGAAACGATAGTTAGTGACCACACTGCTTTTCCCCTTTTTTCACTTTGGTAAGAAAAGAACCTAAAGCAGGCAGGTCAGGCGAGAGGATGTCAACCAGATTGTGTCACTGATGGCCGAACCGGTGAATGGTTGGAGGCGGTACGTCTGAAGTCCTGTTATCATAAGGTAATTCAATAAGTGAGAGTTTTTTGTATTATGTATATGTATCATGTTCATTCATTTTATATATTCATGCTCATTCCCAGGCTAATACATGGAATATGCAGGGAGTAGTTAACCCTCTTGGCATATTGGTGTTTTCAGGCGAGATACATGTTCGTTAGTTCTCTCCCTTTTCTTAGGAGGAAAAAGGGTGGGGGGGGGCTGTGATGCGAATGTGATTCAGTTCCGTGAACTTGACGGTCCTTTTAGGTCTCCGTTAGTCAAGTTTGAAGTCTAAAATCTTTCTCCAAGGGGCAAAATTAGCATTTATGGCTTGCCCCTTCCCACCAGGTTACTGATCAAATCTGGTGTATATCAGAAGTAACAGAATGGTGAGTATTGATCGAAGGAGAATGCAGGAAATGTCAATTTCCCTTTCTCCGAGATCTAACAATACTCACCATTCTGTTACGGACCCAGCCTCCCAGCCCCATGGAGGCAAGCCATAGTTTTCTCTTGTTTGGTGGCTATGCAAACAATATGAGCTCTATGGTAAACGGGTACTCGGCAGTTGGGAGCCGAGTACCCGGTTCCCAGGAGTCGGTAAAGCTTTCTAAGTCTATAATCCTAGAGCCACTGTCAAGGCCAGCTGTATATCAGAAGTAACAGAATGGTGAGTATTGTTAGATCTCGGAGAAAGGGAAATTGACATTTCCTGCATTCTAAGCCCCACCTACAGGGCAAACTACTACTAGTAATATTGTAGTGATCTGGCCTTTTTACCAGTCCTGTGGCAGAGTTCTTTCACTGAGCGACTTATTGAATAATATGGTCAGTAGCTTTGCGAGGGTGTGGCTTCATTCTTTGAGGATACATGGGTGTAGGCCATCAGGTACTTCAGACTTGGAAACTGAGAGTAGCTCCAACCTTTCGCACACATCGTCTTCGGTGATGACAAAATGGTTCAATGTGTCTAGTCTCCGCACATTAGACAGCTCTGGTATAGTTTCTGTATTTTCTCAGGTGAACACGCTCGTGAATTATTGTTGAGCTCATCTGCTTTCTCAGCATCAGACTGTGTTAGTGTGCCATCTTCACTCTTTAGATCTGCAATGCCGGATGATGTTTTTAACTTATATTTCACATAGCTGTAGAATGCCTTGGAGTTCCTTTAGCTTTCATTGCAACTTCACGCTTGTGCTCTCTTTTGGCTTGTCTCACTTCCCACTTCAATTGGTTCCTACTTTTGGCATAGTCTTTATAACAAGATTTTCTGATAGTATTGAAAGCTTGTCGTTTTCTTTTGAGTTTCTCGCGAATACTGGCATTCAGCCAGGGGGTTAATTCTGCTGTACTTGAGGTGTTTATCTACTGGTCTTGCGGGAGTGGGGTGTGTGGTGTGGATATATGTCTTTACTGAATCTAGGATTGTCTCTTTGTGATCTTTTCCATGTGTTTTCCGTGTCCATTTAATTTGTTATCCCTATCAATTTGTTCTAGTGATGTCCTCAACTTGTCATAGTCACTTTTATCATACAGGAGTGTCTCAGTCTGGGTCTGGCGTTCCTTCTTATAACATCTAAATGTAAAGTACAAGGTGGTGTGATGACTTTTTCCTAGTGGTGGCATGTACTGGATGGTCTCTACCAAAATTTCCTCATTTCTAATAACTATGTCTAACGTATTTGGTTGTTGGTTGCCTCGGTAACGCATTGGGCCAATCACATGTCGGTACAGCAATGAGTCTCACTGATTCTAAGAACAAACTTCCTGGGTGGTTATCATCAGATGGGGATGTGCAATCTTTCCAATTGATTTCTGGATGACTGAGATCACCTACCACTAAAATATGACCATAGGCAGTTCTACATGCCTCGCGAATATGCCGGTCATTGGTGATGGAACTGTTTGGAGATCTATATATACAGCCAATTAATATGCTATCATTGCCTTTAAGTTTCGCCTCTATTCAACTGATTATTGTGCCTCAGCAGAGTTGAAACTGGGTTCTATGAAGCCTAATAACTGTTTACTGTATATGCATATGCCCCGCCTGCCATCTGATTCAGTGTTACTGAAAATATCATAGCCATTCATGGATATCTCTGACAAGGAAACTGGGTCCTTCGTGTTCTTTGGTAAGACTTCAGTTATGGCAATTAAATCAGGATTCTGCTCGTAGATCAATGTTTGAAGTTCCTTCCTCTTGTTCATAAGTGAGTCTGAGTTTAGGTATGTACAGGTCAAACCAGTGTTAGTCGTATTCGTGAACGTATTTACACAGCGATTAAAAATATTTACAGAGTTGCTTTGGCTGGTTAGTTGGTCACTGTAGACTTGCGCAGTCGTATGACACGTCCGTCCCTGGTGATCAGTGATCACCCACTTTACATTCTCCTTCTGTTATGATTCTCACGCTCTTTGATCTCGTTCCACCTTCAGCTTCTGGAACTCGTCTTGCTCTAAAGGGGGGGTCATAATCCCCCTTGATGAATATCCTTCATAGCTCCATTTTGTCGTTCTCCGCTAGAGTATGTGCACGTCTTAGTATCTCATTTTTTGATTGAATGGTATCTACAGATATACGTAATGGTCTAAGCTTAAGGTCATCTCTCTTCTTACCTAGGTGTACTGGTTTGGATGCTGAGGGAGTTAGGCTTAAGTTTCGTTGAACTTTGTTCACTAGTTGGATGTCATCGTCCTTCCTCACACATGGGTCATCAGCTGTACTCTCTTGTGCATTGAACAGGATAATGTTTAGCTTCTTCTGTCTCTCTTCCATCTCACTGCCGCTGTCTTGCAATATTACTCATCTATCTTCGTCTATGGCTTCTTTTACTTGGGATTGTACTGCAGCCTCCAGGGGTATGTGCTGCTCTGTAACTCCCTCATATTTCGACGCACCGCAGGGACACAGTGCATTGGAGCGAGGATGCTGGTTAGCTGATCTCGGGGTAACGGATCGGGACTCATGTCTCTCTAGATTGTACACAGACAGACCTCTAGAGTCGGTGAATGTTCGAACAATAGTACTGGTTTGCTACTAATGGAGTTAAAAAGTATGTAAGATCGGAATATGGTTGTTGTTTAAACTGATCATCGCCAGAGGTACCTCACAGATCTCTGATCTGTATATTCTGAGCGGTATCCCCACAAAGGAGAGTACTAATGGGGTCACTTTAGCAAACTTAATATAAGCTATAATAATCTCAGACCGGCAAAGCTTTTTGGCTGCGAGAGGAAAGTGCCTCACGCAGGCCTCCATCACGGGAAAATGCCTACAACGCTAAAGCGGAGGGGAGAGATGGGAAAAAGGGCCACTCCTATTCAAACAATGCTACAAATGAGAAAATTTCTGAAGAATTCAGCACCGTCACCTTATGCGAGTTAAAATACTGTTTTAGTAGTTGCCGCTTTATATCTGCTGGCCTTCTTGATGGAGCTAAAGTATCATTTAGTTTTTAACGCGAGACATGCAATTTTAGGCTGCAAGTGGCTTAGTACTTAATAACTTTGTAACAGGTTGTCTTCCTGCATTCCCCGGCTCAGGCATCCATCTCGGAGCGTACCTTTGAGTCGAGCCCTCAGGCCGACGGCGCGTACATGTTGTCTGGTGGTAGTTTTAGAATCGATAAGCGATCCCTCCGCATGCTGCAGCACAACCACAAATAACAAGACACGGACAAGTGCATGTATCTATTTACGGTTGGGAGAAAGAAACATATATCCAACTATGGTGACCGTCCTGTGAAGGCATGGATGGCTCAAAGGCCGCATGCAGTCACCTTTGAGTTAGATGGTGATCTGTGTCTCTATCCGTCACCTGCCATTTCAAGTGCGGACCATGTGAGATCCGCACCCTGGAGCTAATGTTTTACCTATGTTTAGGATTAAGGAAGATTGCCCAAAAGAATGCACTGCTGGGTCAGATGATATAAATATATTTTCGCAGTGATTCTTACTGTGGCATGGAAACTAGCTAATTGGTATCTGAAGATACAGGGGTGGGGGTGTAGGCGGTCATTGGTGCTTTGATTCTAACCGCTCAGAAACCCCAATAGTTTCTAAGGTCAGTTCTGACCAATGTGGCAGAGGGAGTCCAGTTAAGTTATAGCCCCTGAGGCCGGAGGAGCGTAGGATAGACAACTACTCATATTCTATTAATTTAGGAGGCCTTAAGGTGGATGGCCAATTTAAATCGGTGTATAACTTATCCACAGCTCCAGGAAAAGAAGCTTACACAAATGTCTCCTAAAGAGTAGTTGTCCCTAACTACTTTTAAACCTATCCTACCAAGCTAAAATAGTCAGGTTTAGTCGGCCGCATGTCAGGTTTCGCGTATTGAGAACCTGAACAGCGACCTCAGTGAAAATTTGATGCTGTGCAGGGAAACAAGGTGTTGTGTTTGTTGTTGCTGTGTAGTGTAACCTAAGAGAAGGGTGGTCTAAATATTTTTGTGTAAAACAAGCAAAAAGATATAACTTGGATGGCTAGTGCCATATTATTAACTAATACAGTACAGATGAAATATAAGGCCGCATGACCTTGCAGTGCCTCTTATTCATTGGCACATAAATGAAAATAAATATATACAAATAAATATGGAAACTATAAAAATAAGGTCTCACATGACCTTGCAGTACCTACATATATCGGTACCTTTTATGAATATTATTATAAAATGGTTACAGAATACCTATTAGTCATCGGTACAAAATTGTCCTAATATCACTGTAGTTGAAGCGTCACATATTTGTGGCACGAGATGGCATGGTACTGAGTTGCTGCTAGGGTTGGGTACCGGCAGAAATTTTGTACCGTGGTATACCATAATCTGGGCAGGTGAACCACAGTATACACCACAGTATACCGGGGGTGGGGGAGGTGGTCATGTAAAATTGTAAATGTATTGATTTCATTCCATCAAAGATTATATATTGTTGAATTTATTACTAAGTATATATTACTGAATCAATTGTGCTTTGAATAAAGCTCAGGACCATTTCCAACAGCAAGCAACACAGGTAAAAGCAACTAATTACACATTGAGCACTAAATTTGCAAAAATTATTTGCAATTTACATTTCAAGGGAATTATTTACATAATTACTGTAATTAGATAAAGTGAAACAGAAATTGGCAGTTATAAGGGTCACATGTTTACTTTATTCTGCACATACAATAGATTCCATCACTCCATTGTTTCAATAACACTAAATCTAATGTTCACTTGTTCAGACATGTTAGAAGTTAATTCAAGTTATCTGAACAAAATGTATTTTACCTCAAACGTAACAAGGTGCAAGAGTTGCACAATGCAGAGTGCAGACTGCAAAAAAATAACTACTGACTAGTGATTGCATGTACCTGCTGACAAGCTTTCTTAAACAAATATGCTTTACCAGGACTGCAAGAGATGCAAAGTGCTTACCAATGCCCAACACCCCAATAATTCCGAACCCTTTCACTGACAAATCCCTGAGAAAGTAAATTCTTTCTGATACAGAGCATATTCTCTATTCTGTTGAATCCTTTGAAGTTAATATGACTGGAAACCAATCCAACTATTGCTGCAACAGAAGCCGGTCATATTAATTTCAAATTCTTCAACAGCCTTCCTGTACTGTTGTCTTGAAATTGGGATGTGTGGAATTAATCGATTCCTCAACCATAGAATTGTTCCACCCTGAATATTGTCCCGTCTCAAACCATAGATTCACTACTATTTTTCTTGAGTGCGTCCAAATGTTTGCCTTTTGGGTTTGACCTGTTTCCAGTTGAGATATTGCCTGCTGTCGAGAAAACTCGTTCAGATGACATACTCATTGCTGGAACACAGCAAACACGTTGCTAATTTAGAAAGTATAGGATATTTGAATTGATCTTTTGCCCACCAAGTCAATGGATCATCAATCAGTGTGATTGGTGATTCTGATTTGTATTGAGCAATTTCTATCTCTACAAGCTGATGGGGAGATTTGTTTGGTAATTCAACACTAGTATAGTTGCAGACTTCACCTAGCAGTTTATTCAACACTGATGTTTTATCTAAATAAAAAGATATATATATATATATATATATATTTGTCAAAATAAACTCGCATATCCAGGGCGAACTGGCACCGGGTTGAGTACATGTTAGAAAACTTTGCAGAAAAAAATGGCGGACACTGGTTAGTTTGATGTTTTATTTCATCAAAACAAGTTAGAAATATGGATGTGCTTTCTATACACTGTTAGTGGGAATGCATGGACTCAATTTGGCATTTTAGCTTTAGTTTTATTCCTCACTGAATGCATCACGAAAGGGTTCTATTTTCCTGTCAATGTACCGGTACGACACCAGCGTACCGCGGTACATACCATAGATATGGAAAACCACGATATATCGGTATACTGGTAATACCGCCCATCCCTAGTTGCTGCCAGGTGAATACATGCAGACAAACTATCTGATGTGGCTCATACTAAGGAACGGTGAAGAAGAACTTATGCGGATGGCTAGTAGATAGTCATGTACAAAGACAATCCACAAATTTTGCAGATGTGAAGAATTTCTGTATTGTTGCGGATTTGAAGATGCCCCTTGTATTACCAAAGTGAATTTGATGCATGAACATCTTTGCAGGTCACAAGACAATATGCACCGCATAGCTCGTGCGGTGAATAAAGCAATGTCCCAATCTGGACTGCAGTCAAAATGTTAATAATTTACACGATACATGTGCAGAGTTTGCTCTACCACTTTTTCAACGTGGCTCAGCAGATCTTGCGAGATATCCGTAAACACCACCGTCCTACATACCGCTTTTGGATTTTACATTACGGCCAAAAGGCCGCTTCGCATGGAAGGTCCCTCTGAAGAGTTGGTAATTGGGAACCTTTTATTCAATTTAGATTTTGCCCCTGGTGATATCTTCCGGGGGCTTACAAAAATTATGCGGATGCGGTGGGTCTGCTCCAGAGACGAGGCTCAAAACTGCTATGCACTGTTGCGGGTTATATACCACCGGGGCTAACAGTAAGCAGTTGTCCCATGACTCGGTCTGCTCTGGCAGACACACCACCACAGGTCTGATCATTTTGGATTTCGATGCGCCTTTTATGCTAAATAGTGATGTCACAACTGTACATCTTAACCAATCCGCACGCACATCATGACAGTGTATGGTTATCGGCCACGTGACTTGCTGGCCTTCACTTTTTACCCAGTACACACGCATCTATGGCATTGGTTATTTTGAGTTTATTTTGAACGGGAGCAATGTGGATATCTCGGCCATTTCTTGACCGATTTTAAATCTGTAAAAAGATTGAGAATCCTCGTTAGATTCTGCTAATGATCCTTACCAAGAACCACAAGGAAGGTCTGTTCTTACGGAATTACAAATACAGACCCGGAGTATTCATAATATGCCATTCTCTCCACACGCTAACTAGCGACAGTAGGCTTGTTATTTCGAGCCTCTTCTATATGGCTTATATACGCTTATCTCCTACCCAGGGGGGCATGCTTGGAACGCACCAGGTCCGGCTGTCCCGTACCCAGGGAAACTGGGATGGTTCGTACCCGACCAGTCGACCCGCTCTACAGTGCACGTGTTGCTGATTCATCGTTCCCGACATCGGTAATTGCTGCTTTCTCTAACGCTGAAATCTTACATGTATTATCTTGAGCTGATTGTTAATCGTCTCCACTTCTTTATCAATTCTTTCATTGACAGATTTATCATTTACAGCGACAAGCTTCTTGACATTATCTATTTTCTGGTCCATATTCTGCATGACATTTCTTGGCGTGTGGAGTAGGTTGACAGCACCCCGGTTGCAGTAATTGCAATACCAATGTATTTGGTTCATTTCACCATCATTGAAACTGTAATAGATAGACTGTGGTACATTTTGACAATGTGGACCTATGTGGAACCAACTTAGGCAAATCTCGCATTCAAGGGCATCATCAATGTCGGAAACTGTATTCTTACAATGTCTGTAATTGATTTTATCACCCTCAGTCGCTTCAATTACCACTTCATCATCTGAGCTCACATTATGTTTCTGATTTACCTCTGGCGAATTGTGTATATTGCTCTTACTTCTCTGTGAGGAACGGATATCTGGTAATTTCCTGTAAATTGGTTAAAATGAAGACTTAAAATATGCTACTGCTTTAGTCATTCTTTTCACTGATAACCTCGAGTCATTGCCCATGGCATTTGATAGGGCTAGGCAATAGATCGTTGTCCACGTAACTCGAATTTCTTGCTCCACATATTTCCAGTTTATAAAGGACAACAGATGAATCACAAATCACCATTAAGTAATGAATACTCTCATTTCTCTGCGAAACAGAGATGCAGGTGACCGTCAAATTTGTGTTAACAATATTTATATTTTTGAAACTAATAATTTGCATCTTCTTGGATATGGAGTAGTCGTATATTATAAGAATTTAGTTTTAAATGAGAGTATTGACCAACTGGAACCGTTTTATGGACATGGTTCCATATATTTATTTTGATAGCTCTGTGTCTCACTATGCCTCAAACATTTCATTATTATATGTCTGTCTGGTTTACGTACATCCTTGTGAACATGCTTGCAACAACTTGCCATACTAATACTTATCTGTAATTGCCACCCAAAATCTTCATTAGGCATTAACTTTGTCAATGTCCGTCTTCGAGTCCATGCCTACAATAACTTGTCATTGTGCCTGAAAGTGATTCTACCAACTGTTGATTATGCCACATTCTTCTACATATACAGCCTCGATTCCATGCCTACAACAACTGATCACTGTGCCTCAATATGACTCGAGCAATTGGTGATCGTGTCGTAGCAGTGTCGGTATACAGCCTCGTGACCATGTCTATATCAACTTTACACTGTGCATCAAAATGAAGCTAATAATTGATGCTCATGTCTCAGCCTGTTGATATACAGCATCGTGGCCATATTTATATCAATTCTTCATTGTGCCTGAGCATGACTATCAATTTATGATTATTTCTCAGGCTTGTCTATGTATAACCTTGTTCTCATATCTACAGGCACTCGCCATTGTGATTATCATTTAATATGACATGGAAATGCTGATCAGGCCTCAGCCGTATCTATGTATAGCGTCTTGCCTGTGTAACTAGAAAGTCATCATTGTCATTATAACTAGTGACAATCTAGTGACTCAAGCAATTTTGGTGACTATGTCTCAGACTTGTAGATGTATAGTCTTGTGCCCTTGTCTACAGCAGCTCTTCACTGTGACTCAATACTACACTACTAATTTGTGATCATGAATCATTCTTGTCCATGTTTCACCACATTACGTTGTCGACGGCAACTCTTTAGTGTGCACAAATATGATTAGTGCAATTGTTGATTATATCTCAACATTGTTGATGTACAGCCTCGTGCGCATGCCTCCATCAACTCGGCTTTGTGGCTCAATATGACTCTAGTAAATCTTGATTATATCACAGTATTATCTATACACCTGTGCAAAAGTTAAGCACCACCCTATTTTTACGCACATGCGAGGGTATATTCATGTGCTATGAAGAAAGCAATAGCATAAACATTTATGTACCCATCCATCTTAGTGCAAGAGGTAATAATGCAACTAGAGGAATGCTGATTATGATGGTGGGGAAACACTGTATGTTTTTGTTTGAACTTGAAAACGAGGCCTGAATATGGTTACGTTGACACAACTGACAACTATTGCCCTACAGTTGACACACGTGGCTAGATTGTCATTAATGGTGTCTGAAAACGAAGTTTAACATCTGTGCACGAGTTTGAGACTGTCATTATTAATACCGGGTATATCCACCTTGTGCCTGGATGACGGCCTGGACACGACGTCTCATGCTGGTCACCAACCGACTGATACGCCATTGTGGTATTCGTTGCCATTCAAGATGGAGTGCGTCTGTTAATTCCTGTAGGTTCTGCACAGGAGGATCCCTCCTTCTCACCATGTTTTCCAGAATGTCCCAGATATGCTCAATAGGGTTCATGTCAGGGCTCCTTGCTGGCCATGGTAGGGTTTCGATGGCATTCTGGCGGAGGTATTCATGCACAGCTCTAGCACGATGTGGTCGGGCGTTGTCATCCATGAATATAGGGTGGGTTCCAGGTGCATGATTTACAAAATGAGGGACCACAACTCTATCCAGTATGGAATCTTGATATCTTTGTCCATTTAGTGTTCCAGGTACAGTCAACAGATCCAGCTTACAATCAAATGAGATGCACCACCATATCATAACGGAACCTCCACCAAATGGAACTTCTTCCATGATGTTACGTTGGTCGTACGCCGTGCGTCTGGACCTCCATACACGAGTTCGACCATCTGTGGCATGAAGCAGGAACCGACTTTCATCGGACCAGTGTACCCGTCTCCAGGATCTCATGTTCCAGTGTCTTCTTTCGTTGCACCACCTCAGACGCTCCTCTTTGTGGTGTGCAGTGAGGAGAGGACGTCTGACAGGTCTCCTAGCTTTCATGCCAGCAGCATACAGTCTCCTTTTGACGGTAGACATTGACACTCTATTGCTTGTTTCCCATTGCTGGCTGAGCACTCTGCTGTTGGTGAATGGAGATCTCCTAACAAGGCGTACTAGGGCTCGATCATCACGGGCAGTAGTCTTCTTCGGTCTTCCAGATCTAGGCCTGTCCTTCACCTCGTTAGTTTGCCCATGTTTTGCAATCAAACGACTGATTACAGTATGGTTAATGTTCAGCTGTCTGCCAATCTCTCTGCATGACATACCAGTGGTATGCATGCCTATGATTTGCCATTTCACATGATCACTTAACCTTCGTCTTGCCATAGCGGTTCACAATCAAGAGCTAATTCTCTCTGTACAAATAAACCACGGTCATGAACACAAAATTCCTAATCTTGTCGCCTAAATCTGTATGTAATGTTCTACACCTCAAACTGGACTTTTACATAACTGAACACGTGTGCTGTTTCCCGCCACGCACAGACATCAAGCGGCGTGAAGTCATGCATGCATGTGCATTTCGTACTTGGAATTATGTCAGCTAACGCGGGGACAAAAAGTATGGCAGCCTAGTTGTACCATCATGTTTCTACGTTCTATTGTTTTTGCTGGTGCTTAACTTTTGCACAGGTGTATATGTACAACATTGTGCCCATGTCTCCAACAAGTCGTCATTATGACTCAACACATCTACAGCAACTCATCATTGCACCTCCATAAGTCAACAGCAACTGGTCATTTTGCCTCAGTAAGTCAACAGCAAATCGTCATTATACTTCAATCCGTCTAAGCAACTCATCATTGTGCCTCAGTAAGTCTACAGCAACTCGTCATTGTGCCAAAGTAAGTCTACAGCAACTCGTCATTATGCCTCAGTAGGTCTACAGCAAGTCATCATTGTGCATCAGTACATCTACAACTCTTTATTGTGATTTAAGATGACTCTACTGTTATGTACTAATTATTTGTATACAGATTTAACCTGGGCTATTCAACGGCTATATGGGACTGGCCTATACTAGCTACATCAGGCTATATGCATCAGCATCAGGAATGTGTAATATGATACTATGGCATACAGGGTGATTCATATTTACTGCTTAGTGACTCGAATATATAGTCACTATATATGACATCTACCAAATGCTGATCATGCCACAGCCTTGTCTATAGATGTATAGCGTGTTGCCTATGTTCCAAGCAACTCTTCATTGTGCCTCAATATGACTTGCAATTTTGATGACTATGTCTCAGACATGTAGACATATAGACTCATGTCCATGTCTACAGAAACTCTTTAGTGTACATCAATAGTACTCTAGCAACTGGTGATTATGTCTTATCCTTGTCTATGTACAGTCTCGTTCCCATGTCTACAGCAACTCATTATTGTGCATCAATTCGACTCTAGCAATTAGTGATTTTGTCTCAGCCATGTCTATGTACAGTCTAATTCCCCTCTGTTAACTCTTGGATGGTCCCAAGCCCGGCTGTGAAAAGAGGAGGGTTTGGTGAAGGCAGCATCGCCAAATCCTAAAAAACAAATAAATAATACAGATACATGTACAGCGAATATACAGTCCAATGACATGAATAAGTAAGAAGCTTCTCTATGGGGGTTGTGAAGTGTTGAGATAAATCCAGAAAGTACAAAATATACAGTCCAATGACATGAATGAGGAAGAAGCTTCTCTATGAGGGTTGTGAAGTGTTGAGATGAATCCAGAAAGTACAAAATATACAGTCCAATGACATGAATAAGTAAGAAGCTTCTCTATGGGGGTTGTGAAGTGTTGAGATAAATCCAGAAAGTACAAAATATACAGTCCAATGACATGAATGAGGAAGAAGCTTCTCTATGAGGGTTGTGAAGTGTTGAGATGAATCCAGAAAGTACAAAATATACAGTCCAATGACATGAATGAGGAAGAAGCTTCTCTATGAGGGTTCTGAAGTGTTGAGATGAATCCAGAAAGTACAAAATATACAGTCCAATGACATGAATAAGTAAGAAGCTTCTCTATGAGGGTTGTGAAGTGGTGAGATGAATCCAGAAAGTACAAAATATACAGTCCAATGACATGAATAAGGAAGAAGCTTCTCTATGAGGGTTCTGAAGTGTTGAGATGAATCCAGAAAGTACAAAATATACAGTCCAATGACATGAATAAGGAAGAAGCTTCTCTATGAGGGTTGTGAAGTGTTGAGATGAATCCAGGAAGTACAAAATATGCCCATGCATTCCGCAGCTAGGCATTGTACTTCATTATGTGTACAGACAATTGTTATTGTGCGTCAGTATGACTCTAGCAATGGGTGAATGTAGCTCAGCCTTATTTATGTGCAGCCTTGTGTCATTGCCTTCAGCAACATGTTTCTATGACTCAAAAGAGTACGGTACTCTTCTATTGATGGGTAAGTAAGTTGTGACGCATGCCAGTTGTGTTCCTCAGTAAAAAAACCCCAAATGAGGCTGATAATCATGAAAGCCCATACAAATAATTCTAGCACCCACACGCACACAGGTATGTAGATATACACACATCCATACACGCACATAGTTATGCATGCACGCACGCACGGAGGCATACACATATAGACGAACTCATGCATGCAGACGCACATTTATGTGTAATGTTATGTTGTGTACTGAACTTGTAAACCATAATATATTGTTATATGTATATAGATCCCTCACCTAACCTGTGCATTTGAAAGGATCGTCTATTGTAAATCATCATCATCACCTTTTACGGGGCATACACCATTGGCTTGCTCTTATCTTAGCCTTTGGTCCTCTTGTATCATTAGGATTCCAAGACCATTTATTATTATTCTTCCCACAGATTTCAAATTTCTTTTTCTCAATGGCAAATTCAGTCGAAATTCTAGGGATATGCTCTTGATCGGCACTAGAATCAAAATAGCTAAGGAGAACATGATTAGCTCAGTGGTTTTACGGCCATCTTGAATACGTCATAGATCTTAAAATTACCTTCTCCTCTGGAACATCTTTTCTGATCTAGATGAAGTTCGGGGAACATGTTTAGCCACTGTGGGCGATTGAAGATACATCGCAGGAACTTAATATATAAAAAAAACTGGCCGCCAGGGACAAATCAATTTTGAGCATTTGGCTGCAATTCTGAACTTTTTTATTTTAGGGATTTTGATGTCAAAAAATTCTATACATATGTTATTTGATGTTATAAATTAGAATATCACATTTATTAAAACAGTTTTCTAGAGCCTCAAATAACAATGATTAATGTAAAATTAATTGTCATATCATATCTGTTTACCACAGGGTAATAAACTGGATTTGCTACTGTAAATGTTTTACGCAAACGGGTTCATGTGATATGGATTGAATTGGCATTTAATAACAGCTGGTCATGGGGCCGATTAACCCATGAACATATGAATTCTAATATAAAAACGTGCACTTATTGTAGATGCTAAGGCTACCTGCTAAATATTTGTAAAAACAATTTGACTAGACATTGTTCATGCCTACTAACCGTTCGACTGTTGAAATATTTTATTTATATTAACCTGTACACTGTAGAATGTTAACTCTTACTTCACTGATTTTGTGCTAATGTTCAAGTGTCAATTAAGCATATTGGAAAGATACAATTGTCATGTACTTCTAGACCTGTTTGATGCTGAATGGTCAATCCTTGATTTACCGATTTACTGCTGACTGACCTATCATCTAGCTGATCTTTGTGACCAGTTTTGTGTCTGTATATAGATCTTCTCCAAGTCACCTAGCCAAGTGATCCACGCAAGTGATCCACGCAAGTGATCCACGCAAGTGATCCAGGAAATATTACACGCAATTATAGAAGTAGAATTTCACAAGAGAAATTGATTGAACATGAAGTCCACGAAAAGAAGCCGTATATCTGTTCATGGAACACATCTTGTTATTACTTTGAATTTTTTATCAAATTATTATTTTTATTTTATTTTTTGTATCAAATTATTATTACTATTAATATTATTATTTTTTATTTTTTATTTTTAAAAATAAAATTATTATTATTTCTTCTTCTTCTTCTTCTTCTTCTTCTTCTTCTTCTTCTTCTTCTTCTTCTTCTTCTTCTTATTATTATTTTTTTAAGTTTAATTAAAAAAAATTAGTATTATTTATTATTATTATTATTATTATTATTATTATTATTATTATTATTATTATTATTATTATTATTATTATTATTATTTATTTAAGTTTAAAAAAAATAAAATTATTATTATTATTATTATTATTATTATTATTATTTTAAAGAGAAAGCTTTTGATTGTTTATTCATATTCTTCTTCTTATTTTATTTTTGAATGAGTTTATGTTATTTCCGATCAGAGCTTTTCTATTCAAACTCGTAGATTGTTCAATCTACAATCGGGCACCGTCCGGCAATGCAATACGGGATCCGCGTTTTAGCACGGACTCGCTCGTCACGTGAGTCGTCAACTGAAGCGAGAAGAGACGAAAAACAAAATGTACGCGCAGACAAACGTGCTTGTTGTTTACTTGGAATAAAATGTGAAGACTGAATGGTTTAAAGAGAATAATTCACTAACCTATTTACAGCAATCTGATGTTGCCGATATATTTTTATTGAACGCACAGTTCGTTTCGCACATATATGCAGTTTTCGTGTAAAAAGGCGTGTTAAATATGGACCGTTTCGGCGGAAAATCCAGACAGGAATCGATAGGCAGATGTTAGAGACGCAGTAGTAGACTGCGGTTCTTCATAGAGACTATCTGACCAGCAGCCTTGGTGAGTTGGTCAAGTTCGACTCCTAACCATAGTTAGACTAGATTCTGAGTCAAGCTTCAAATGGTTAACTAGCTAGTCAACTATAGTCAACCGAGCACCCAGGCTCGGTTCAGATGGTTAGTTGGATAGTTCAAAATTTGCGTAAAATCCAAAATGGCGGATAGGGTTCGCTTGCCACAGTAATATGCACATAAACATGTTAATATTTCCCTAACCTATGTAAGTTGGATGAAATTATGATGCCATATTTTTTATTGAAATATTTTGAGAATTAGAGCTAAAATTGATTTAAATATTGATACCATCAACCGAAATCGCTCAGCCATAGCATCATGTTCCTTGAAAAGCTATTCTTGCACTAAGTCAGGCTCCACAGTGAGGTGTCCCTCTCATTATAGACACTAGAATCAGAGGGATATCTGTTAATTATTTCTGAGTAAAATTAAATCATCGCAATAAGGAATGAATTGCTGCAATGAATATTGCATAACACAGGTCTTTTAACATGTTTAACACTTGCCACTCTGATGTCAATATTCTGTCTTTTACTGAGTCAATAGCAAAGAAACCGGTGTACATTTTCCAACAATTTTGGTGGAAGATATTGCTGTCTATGACAGCACCATTGCCCACCAAATTTGTTGAAAAATGAACACCAGTTCATCTTTTAATTTAATATGCAAATTTAAAGTTTTGACACCAGAGTGGTAAGGGTTAAGCAATGTGCTGTTTTATTAGTTGGTTTAACCATATACTGATCAAGATTCATCATGAAAATTGATACCGTGGCTCAATCATTAAGTCTGGCATTTCAGTCCAAAAAAATAAAAATAATAATCAACACTTAGCAGACATATGGACAAAAAATATCCATATATTCTGACGCTTCATGCAAATTTTCACCGACCCACTCATGCATGTGTGCATGCATACATGAGATGAATGTGAGTATACATGCGTTTGAGTACACATGTTTGCATATGAATGCCTCTGGACAATGAGTCCATTCACATCAGTTCACACGCAGGAGTGAGCATTCATTTGGGCAGAAAACTGGTCCTAATTATACGACATTAATTATACAAAAACATCTGAGTTGTTATCAAATATACGATACAGATTTGTATACGGCTGAGTTAATCTCCACACACTGAGCAGCGAGGTAAACAGTTGGAACAAGATACTCCGCCACCCATGCTGGTAATTACCTACAAAAAACGTAATTAAATAAATTAGATGCAATCAACAATTGGACTAAACAGCAGTCCATAGCATAAAAACAATAAATAAGAATTTATCAGCCATACAAAAATGGACATACTTAACTACTATAAGACCTCTAATGACGTCCGAAAAAGGACAGAAACGTCGTGAGTCTGAATCATTAAAAAACTTGGAAGCTGGAACAACAAACCACTCCCTCAAAAATAGCAAAATATACTTGCAAAAAGGAAACAAAACGGTCCTAAATACCTAGAAACCATTCAGGAAACCCTAAGCCGCTCTCAGCCAATCAGAATCGAGATCTCCATTAGCAACTGTCCTAAACCCATCAGCAGCCGTACAAAAAAACCAGTGGCTCACTGATTTTTTCGCTCACCTGGCCAAAGGCCACGTGAGCTTATGTCTATCGTCCGCCGTCTGTTAGATCACTTCTCCTTAATGGTTTGACCGATTTCAAACAAATTGGGCTGGAAGGATCCTATGCTGGTGATACCCTTCAGACTTTTTTTCAGAATTCTGATTCGTCAATTTTTTGGGGTGAAAATCATAGATTTTATGAAAAATTTACCGGAAATTGTCAAAATGCTACTTCTGCATAGTTACTTGACATATTTAAAACAAATTTGGCTGGACTGATTCTATGGTGGTAGGCTCTAGAACTTCTATTCAGAATTTAGTTTTGATCAATTTTAAGGTTGAAAAACTTAGATTTTATGAAAAATTTACCAGAAATGCTCAAAATGTTACTCCTCCATAGCCGCCTGACATATTTCAACAAAATTTGGATAGATGGATTCTTCCGTGATAGGTTCTAGAACTTCTATTCTGAATTTTGATTGATCAATTATTTGGGTGAAAATCTTAGATTTTATAAAAAAATTTCTGAAAATTGTCAAAACGCTACTCCTCATTAACCGCTTGGCAGATTTCAACCTAGTTTGGCTGGAGGGACCCTATTGGTGTAGGTTTCAGAAATTGTATACAGATTTTTGATTGGTAAATTTTTGTGTGAAAATCTTGAGTTTTATGAAAATTTACCGGAAATTGCTTATAAACGCTACTCCTCATTAACTGCTTTGGCGATCTCACCCAGACTTGGATTGAAGAACCCTCTATGGTGGCAGGCTTCAGATCTAATATGCAGAATTTTGATTGGTCAGTTTTTGGGTGGCCATCTTGGATTTTCCAAAAGTTTTGGTTAATCAGTTAAAATACACCTCATTAACTGCTTAGCGGATTTCAATCAATCTCAGCAAAGGACCCTAGCAATTCTTTTGGTGGCCATCTCGGATTTTCCGAAAATTATCCATCATGTCTTTAAATGCAAATGGTTGAAATGCTAATGGTCTAGGTGAGCGCCACAGGCCCTTAGGCCTCTTGTTCTACAAACAGGAATGTGAGGGCCTAGTTGGTCCATTCAAACTTCTGTACAAATAAGTACAAGGCATAAGGCTAACACCGTACACATTGTTATTATAATACATTCCTTAAGACCATTACAGACACTGGTTTTGGCTGGCTGGACTATATGAGCTATCTCTTACTGGACAAATGCTGGGTCATAAAACTCTCCATGTTTTAATCCTTTAACATTCAAATTTGTTTAAAATAATTTATACTTTCTCATAGAAAGTGTCCATTTTCAGACCAAAATTTTATTTTTGAAAATTTATACTGAATCAGCCATTCCAGTGATAAACTTTCAAAAAGAGTCTTCTTGGTCTGCAAATAGGCATTTATCAAGATCACTGAAAAAGCTGTTTTTGCTGGGTTTGATTGTAAAGGGCTTAAAATATATTTTGTGTTTTAGATATCTTGTTAAGCGCTGTCTCAGGAAGCAAGGAATCCCGTGACCTCAAGAAGCAAATCTGGGACTGTGGCCTCTTACAAGTTCTTATTCTCGTGCTCAAGCAGGACTATAGTATTGTCGATGGAGGATGGTCGACTGCTGCAAAACTTGCTTCAGTACTCAGGTACTATGTTCACTATACTTGTTAATGTGTGGGAAACATCCCACCCACCACCTTGTAGCACATTTCATCTTTTAAGCCAAATATGTAAGCATATG
This sequence comes from Chaetoderma sp. LZ-2023a, assembly GCA_034401795.1. Classification (NCBI taxonomy): domain Eukaryota; kingdom Metazoa; phylum Mollusca; class Caudofoveata; order Chaetodermatida; family Chaetodermatidae; genus Chaetoderma; species Chaetoderma sp. LZ-2023a. The sequence continues at coordinate 70,299,614 of CM067364.1, forward strand.
TGGCACTCAGTGGGTGGGTTATAATAATCTCTATATTGGAAGTTACCATCCCCAGTAAACAATCAAAGATTGCGTTGTTGAGAGGCTAATTTTCAAAATTGCCCATGTCAAAGGAGGATTCAAGTTTCTCAATCAATCATATGACATCATAATCAACTATGTGACGTGTATGAGGATATCATAATCAATTACATCATGAATGACTTGATTTGGTCCGTCTTAGATGATAATTAATAGTCTGTCGTTTTGTTCGAATTGTATGTCTTTACTATAATAATAAACACGCTGTTGAATATTTTGAAACTATTTGAATGAGCGCTGTTGCTGACATACTAAGCAGCATCAGCACCCAGTTAAATTAGTTTCAAAATATTCAACAGCTTGCCTGTATAGTTTTCTGGAAATTGATTGTCATGGAGTGTATGGATCGATTGATTTCAACATGGGCAAAGTGTGGGTAGAGCTTAGCTAGAAATATTATGGGCATAGCTAAAACTGGATTCCTCCATTGGACCTGTTGGAGGTAAACACACTATTCATTTTCTCTGTGATGAACTACCATGCTGCGCATACTGAATAATATTACTGTCTGTCCACCTTGTTTTCCATAACCCTAAGATGGCAAAGTTGGCCAAAACTGGCCTCTGTAGTGGTCCAGAGGAATGTCGATTTACAGACCAATAGAAGACTGTTGTTCTAAATTCACCACTGGAATGACTGACTCGATAACAGAGCCAGTCATTCCAGTGGTAAATTAAAAAATATAGTCTTCTCTTGGCCTGCAAATGTGCATTTAATTAGAAAATATTTTTATATTCTTGACAAAATTTAGCCATTAAAAGTTTAATTATCTGAGCAGTTCACAGTCTTCAACTAGACTGCACTAGACTGAGTATGTTTAGAGTCATGCATTTGCGCTCTGTTTTGCCAGTGAACATGGTCATAGTGATACCTGTCACCTAGATATTTGACTCCCTGACCTGAGATTCAAAGTATGTCTAGCCCTCCATAATATAAATGGGTGTGCCAAATGTGGTGATTCTAGCTTCTTGCATTTCACAGTTATGACCAGAAATGAATATTTCGATATGCTGTTACTCTTAGTGACCCAATGACCTAGATATTTTACGTGAAACTCAAAGTAACTGTTTCTCGCCTAGCAAAAAGGGAATAGATGTATCAAGCTTGATGTTTAGACCTACTGTCTTGACTGTCTTGCATTTGTCTTGTATTCTCAAATTATTGCCAAAAATAAGCATTCCGATACACACTTAGTGACCTGTGACCTAGATATTTGACACTTAGCCCACCATAATATGAATGGATATGTCAAATTTGGTGATTCTACCTTCTTGCATTGGTCAAAAGGTTAAAGGTCAAGGTCATGGGGACCAGATTAAAAAATGATTATTTTTAAAACTATGTACCTGAAAGAAACAATTTGTCAATAATTCTGGTTCTATTGAAGAGATCTTGAACAGACTTTGGTGGAAGGTTACCCATGAGGTCCCGAAGATGTGTGATAAATTTGAGGTGAAAAGATCGAATATCAAGGTCTTAGATTTTGTGACACAACTAAAAATTATTCTGAGCACGAACAACACCAGTACTGCACAACTTTGTGCTTATGTACAGTACATAAGACGAGTGGGTGCTGGTCGTGCGGGTAGTAGCTAAATAAACTGCAATGTCGCTTAGATAGTTAGTCAGTCAGTTACAAAATCTTATTCCGGGCTGTCGTTTCAAAATGTTTTTGTATCCGTAACAGTAATCAAGCTCGGTGTATGCATGCATTGTATGCTTCAGGTATGTAGCATAACAAAACTAGGGCAATGTGACCTCAGTGTGACCTACTTTTCACGCTTCACACGCAGCTACCGAGATTCTATCAACCTTGTTCTATTCTATTTCAGTCAGGCATGCTCTGGGTTAGATGTTCCGGATAATGAAAATTACAAAGGATGTCAGTTACCTGAAGCGTTGGACAATATGTTTATTCTGGCTCGTCGTGTTCAGGCCCGATTTGTGCAAGTTAAGAAGGACACTGTGAGTTGCTTCAAGGAGTATTCTTCAGGATGATGTGTGATGGATATCCTTTTAACTATTTGCTGGTCAAACCGACCAAAACTATCCGCTGCAGTGGTCTTGAGGAATCTCGATTTTCAAGTCAAGAGAAACGCTATTTTTGAAAATTTATTCCAGTGGTAAATTGTCAAAAATAGTCTTCTTGACTTGTAAATGGACATTTACCGAGCAAAAATCTAAATTTTCTTGACCAATGCTGATCATAATTGATAATCGGTTAAGGTATACACTGTTTGTGAGTGTTTGTGCCAGTTATATAGACCCTCTTTATCCCTGGCATACCTAGCATGGACATACTGGCGCTGTATTTGTGAGTGCTTGTGCCAGTTAATAGACCCTCATTATCCCTACCATGGACAAGCTGGTGGTGTCTTTGTGAGTGCTTGTGCCAGTCATATAGACCCTCATTATCCCTGGCATGAACACACTGGTGCTGTCTTTGTGAGTGTCTGTGCCAGTCATATAGACCCTCATTATCCCTGGCGTGAACACACTGGTGCTGTCTTTGTGAGTGTCTGTGCCAGTCATATAGACCCTCATTATCCCTGGCATGAACACACTGGTGCTGTCTTTGTGAGTGTCTGTGCCAGTCATATAGACCCTCATTATCCCTACCATGGACAAGCTGGTGCTGTCTTTGTAAGTGCTTGTGCCAGTCATATAGACCCTCATTATCCCTGGCATGAACACACTGGTGCTGTCTTAGTGAGTGCTTGTGCCAGTTAAATAGACCCTCATTATCCCTACCATGGACACGCTGGTGCTGTCTTTGTGAGTGCTTGTACCAGTCATATATACCCTCATTATCCCTGGCATGAACACACTGGTGCTGTCTTTGTGAGTGTCTGTGTCAGTCATATAGACCCTCATTATCCCTGGCATGAACACACTGGTGCTGTCTTTGTGAGTGCTTGTGCCAGTCATATAGACCCTCATTATCCCTGGCATGAACACACTGGTGCTGTCTTTGTGAGTGTCTGTCCCAGTCATATAGACCCTCATTATCCCTGGCATGAACAAGCTGGTGCTGTCTTTGTGAGTGCTTGTGCCAGTCATATAGACCCTCATTATCCCTGGCATGAACACACTGGTGCTGTCTTTGTAAGTGCTTGTGCCAGTCATATAGACCCTCATTATCTCTGGCATGAACACACTGGTGCTGTCTTTGTAAGTGCTTGTGCCAGTCATATAGACCCTCATTATCCCTGGCATGAACACACTGGTGCTGTCTTTGTGAGTGTCTGTGCCAGTCATATAGACCTTCATTATCCCTGGCATGAACACACTGGTGCTGTCTTTGTGAGTGTCTGTGCCAGTCATATAGACCCTCATTATCTCTGGCATGAACACGCTGGTGCTGTCTTTGTGAGTGCTTGTGACAGTCATATACACCCTCATTATCCCTGGCATGAACATGCTGGTGCTGTCTTTGTAAGTGCTTGTGCCAGTCATATAGACCCTCATTATCCCTGGCATGAACACACTGGTGCTGTCTTTGTAAGTGCTTGTGCCAGTCATATAGACCCTCATTATCCCTGGCATGAACACACTGGTGCTGTCTTTGTGAGTGCTTGTGCCAGTCATATAGACCCTCATTATCCCTGGCATGAACACACTGGTGCTGTCTTTGTGAGTGTCTGTGCCAGTCATATAGACCCTCATTATCCCTGGCATGAACACGCTGGTGCTGTCTTTGTGACTGCTTGTGACAGTCATATAGACTCTCATTATCTCTGGCATGAACACGCTGGTGCTGTCTGTGAGTGCTTGTGCCAGTCATATAGACCCTCATTATTCCTGGCATGAACACGCTGGTGCTGTCTTTGTGACTGCTTGTGACAGTCATATAGACTCTCATTATCTCTGGCATGAACACGCTGGTGCTGTCTTAGTGAGTGCTTGTGCCAGTCATATAGACCCTCATTATCCCTGGCATGAACACACTGGTGCTGTCTTTGTAAGTGCTTGTGCCAGTCATATAGACCCTCATTATCCCTGGCATGAAGACGCTGGTGCTGTCTTTGTGAGTGTCTGTGCCAGTCATATAGAGCCTCATTATCTCTGGGATGAACATGCTGGGTGCACCATTAAATTGTGTTTGGGATGAAGTGTGATGACTTTGCTTCCATTCATTGAGCCGTGATAGTCTGTATAGACACTACAAATAAGGTTCAAAGGTAGTACCATTTAACACTAACTTGATGGTGATGAAGTACATTTATGTGGGAAAGCGCTTCAAAATAAACTAAGTTAGTCTTAGAAGGTACTACCTTTGAATCCAGATTTTAGCTGTGTGTTCCAGCTCAATAAACCGCCTTGCCTCTTAGTCAGTTAGTCATACAGTCAATCACAAACTCTTATTTGGGGCCGTAGTTTCATGTGTGTTTGGTATACAGTATTTAAACTTGGGAGAATGGTTGCACGTGGTGTCCTGAAGATGTATGATAAATTTGTGGTTAAAAGGTCACAGTGACCAGATTAAGGTAATTATTTTGTCAATAACTATATATATACTAGAATGATCTTGACTAGACTTGGTTGGACGTTTGCCCGTGGGGGTACTGTGGTTGAGGTGGAGTAATCTTGACTAGACGATCACGGTGTCATAATTAAAGATTTCTCCAAACATTAATGATGTGAGGATTGCACAAATTTGTGCTTGCTTAACATACGTAGAACAGTTGTTGGTCGCGTTAGGCAGGTGGTTTGTGCGGGTAGCAGCTCAATCAATAAACTGTGACATCCCTTAGTCAGTCAGTCAGTCAGGTATGCCTCGATCTGCTTTAAAAAAATGGGGTGGGAGGGTGGGATTATGCCTTCGCTGGTGTCCATCCATGCATCCGTGTGTTTGTTTTTCTCTAAATAACTTCACTTGTAATGGATGAATTCATTTCAAATTTAGTATGTCCACTCCTAATAACATGCCCTCCGTGAAGATTGTGTATCATCAGTGAAACTCATCTAGATTTACCATAGTTATCTCCCTTAGATTCTGAAAATTTGTCAAAAATATTCATGCATTTACTTTCTGCTTAATATAGGGTTCCCAGCCGCTCTGGAAATCAGGGAAAACCTTGAAAGTAGAATTCCATTTTTCCAGTCTGAAAACTCGGGGAATTTGAAAAAAAAACCAAAAAATCAGGGAAAACTGACTTTGACAATGACTGACGAAGTGTTTTTCACATTTTGCCAGTTTGACCTATGTGCACCTTGTATCATGTTTCCTAGTTGTGTCCCTTGACTGAAAATGGAAATAAATTAGAATTATTGTATGCACATTGTTGTACATTTGTATATTTGATGAATATCTTAGTTTCTGTACTGCAAATACATCTTGACTTTCCAACAACCTTGTTAAGGTGAAAATATTTCTCATGGAATTTTGTAAATTTCTCAGGGAAACATCATGGAAAACTCAGGGAATTTTGTTTTGCTAAAGTGCACTGTAATCCTGCAATAACTTCACTTATGATGGATAGATTCATTTCAAATTTTGTATGTCAATTCTGATGAGATGCCCTCTGTGAGACTGACCATAGTTATCTCCCTTGAAATATGTACAGTTTGTAAAAAAATTCCATGCATTTAGTTTCTTCTCAATAACTTCACTTATAAATTATAATAGATGGATTTATTTCAAATTTGGTTTGTCAACTCCTGATTACATGCCCTCGGGGATGATTTCGTATCTAGCTTCACCATAGTTATCTCCCTTGAAATACTTAAAAGTTCATATAAAAATGTCTGTGCATATGGTTTCTGTTCAATAACTTGACTTATAATGGAAAAATTCATTTCAAACTCTTGATGAAATGCCCTTGGTGGAGATAGCATATCAGTGAAACGGATCACAATTCACACGTAGAGATTTAGTGTAGTCATTGACTGGAATCCATTTGCCCAATAGAACAGTTCCATTAGTTTGTGCCCACAAACATGACAAATGCTTTTATAGTGGTCTTTCATGATATTTTGAGTTTTATTTTCAACTTTATTTGTGTTGAGGTCTGAACTCTTTTGTTGTGACTGTTAGCTTGTCTATTGTCTTGTCACATATTTGACGTTTTGGACAAAATCGACTAAGTCGCAATAGAGGGATCCATTTCTAGCTATACCCAGCCCATTTCTAGTTAAGCACACCCATGTTTTGTCCATGTTGGTATCGATTTATATACTATGAAACCTGAATTGCCAGAATCTATAAATTGCGAGGTAACTATACAGGTAACCTGTTGAATATTTTGAAACAAATTTGACTGGGTGCTGTTGCTGCTTATGGTAGCACCAGAGCCCAATTAAATTAGTTTCAAAATATTCAACATAAGTTTATTAAATAGTAAATCCATCAAAGACATCCAATTCATACACGTGACGAACTATTCCAGCTTCATAATGGAGTATTCTCTGTCAATTATGATTGTGATGGCAGCCTACATGTGATGTGATTGATTATGACATCATATACTTAAGTGACAGATTGCATTCATCCATTATAGTGCATTACACTTGTTTTTGTAATTTTCACAGCCAAGTTCCTTTTCACATGGTGAGCTGTTGCTGGACTTCAGAGATGTACTTGATGCACAAACTCACCTGTTTACGGCTCATATATTCTTAACATCTAAAGGTAAAAAATGGCAATAATCACTTACCATGTGACAGGAGGAGGCAATAGCTCAGGTGGTAATGTGCTGATCCATGAAACCAGCTACCTGGGAACACGTCTGTCTGTCTGTGTGTCTGTCTGTCTGTCTGTCTGTGTGTCTGTCTGTGTGTCTGTCTGTCTGTCTGTCTGTCTGTCTGTCTGTCTGTCTGTCTGTCTGTCTGTCTGTCTGTCTGTCTGTCCCAGATCTGTATTTAAAAATTACTTACCCAACACCAAACAAAACCTTAGCATTAAAGAGGATTTCCAGACTTTGGCCATGATCTGCATAAAAAGATCTGGATTAAAAAAACAGCTGGCATCGGATCAAATTCTGGATCTATGGATATCTCAGGAACTACTGGTCTGATTTGCCTCAAATTTTAACACAGGAAAGGATGTGACGATATGTACAACCTTGTACATGATCCGAAACAATCTGGAAAATAAAATAAATCTGGAAAATTGTAAAAAAATGTACAATGTGACAAGAACGGGAGGATGAGGGTCTGCAATGAGATTTCTCTTGTTTATATAAGTACACATTAACTGATTTACGGTACAGCTCAGAGTTAACTTAACATCAAATGCGTCTGCAACGCGTACATGATGCGTACATAGCGGATCTATTTTAAAATAATGGATGTATCACTTTCCCGTTGTGAACGGTAAAACAACGCGGTGTGAAAGTAAAACAAATGGGTTGGAAACAGTTTGACAATATGTCAGACCTTATTATACAATGCATTTATGGTATTGGCTAGACAAGTCGTTTGAAATCTGATAACGTGAAACGCATTCATAATTACGCCGCGCTGGTATATTAAAAAAAAATTTGATCACGTCTCGTCATTCATAACGAATTGATGACGTGATTTATTTTAACCAGTCTCTGAGCGACTCACGATCAACAATGGCGGAACGCAAAATGTACACGTATTCGCGGTGCCGCTTTTAAAAGCAATATCTTAACGCCCACTTTGACTTTTAAATTAATAAAAACAAACAATGTCTGGTTCATGAAATATAGTGAAATTAGCTCCCTGACTATTCATAATTTTAACTTTCACGGGTTTATTAAGGCACTATTTATCGTCTAGCTATGTTATTGCTACGTAGAGGGGGGTGCGACGATTGCTCATTTCCTCGGCCTGGTTCCCGAGTGAGGAAACAACAATGTGTTATACTCGGCTACATTACATTGCAAAATGGTGAATCCGAAAGCTACAGAATGTCACAAAAAGAAAATCATTAAATCACTACGGGCATTTTATTTCCGCAAAAAGCAATGAGATATCGGTACATGTTACAGCTTTAGGGGCGCATAGTATTTCATAACTAGCCCTGAACTAGTCTTTTTTCGTGTAGAGCACTAATGGGGATATTGCGGTAGCGGACACGAATCTGCTAATTTGTGAGTCATATTATCAATAAAAACCACACCATCTGCATTTTTTAATAAAAAGCGTCTACATTAGTCGAGCATTGGTACACATAAGCTATATTTTGACATCTTTAATCCATTATTTTGCGTTTATTTGCTGTCTGTTCATTACAAACACAGGTGATGCGTAGAAGTGACAATGAAGTTGCTTACGGACAATTTTCACTATGATTAATCTATGTCAAATCTCGCCAGTCGGCATGTTTCGCTACGCTGGATGTTTATGAAAGTTAAATGTGAAACGAACCGATGCTTACGATTCTTGCACTAGATGCAAAACGTTCACGGCACAAAACGTTCAGGGGTGCATCGTTACATTAATTCTCAACCGGGAATCATGATTGTGTTTCGTAATATTTATAATTTTGATTTTTAAAAGGTCCTGCTGTATTTTTTAGGAAAACTCATATTTACCGTTGCCCCTTCTAGGAAATGTAATGTACCGCAAAGTTTGATTGGATCCCGGGTAGTTGGAGCCGTGGAGTTGGTATGTACGCCGGGGAATACGCAATGCACATATGAAACTTTTAAACGCATTTAAAATTTGGCGTCTGTCCCGTTTTGCTTTTAACAACGCGTTTGGCACTATCTCTGGGGGACATCAAACAAGTTCAAACTTGCTTATTTACGCATTTAATGCTCATTCTCAATGCATATATTTACTGTTTTAAATGCATCAAAATAATTAACTAGATGCGTTGTGAATGCATTGTGTTTTTAAAACCGATGCATTGGAAACGGGCCTTAAACGCATCATGCACACATTTCAGACCCGTTCGTACATTAAGTTAACTCTGACCTGTACTGTAGTTTTAAAATATATTTCAGTGCTCCAATCGCCCTGGTTACTACAGTTGTTAATTAGTGATGACACTGACACAGTTGTGAGTACACTGGCCCTCATACAGAATGTGTTCAGAGTCAATAGGTGAGACATTATTGAACATTTAATGGTCAAGCCGGTCAAAACTGACCTCTACAGTGGCATTGAGAAATGTTCATTCCCATGCCAAGAGAAGACTATTTTTGAAAATTGACCATGAATGGCTTATTGGCTCAATAAATGATCCAGTCATTCGAGTAGTAAGTTTTAAAAAAATGTCTTATCTTGCCCTGCTAATCAAGATTTATTTATATGTTTTGATTTTCTTGACCGATCTTGACCATTTAAGTATTAACCTTTTAACACTCAAGGCGGTCAAAACGGCTTTTGCAGTTCTCTTGTCCATTGGAAGACCAAGAAAAGACTATCTTTGAAAATTTACCACTAGAATGACTGGCTCGCTAACTGATTGTCCATTGCAGTGAGATATTTTCAAAAATAATCTTTTGTGCTGAAATTTTTTTGAACAGATTCGGGTGTTAAAGAGTTAATAACACATAACTAGTGTGCTAGGAAAGTACTTGATTGGTTGTTGAGGATCATTTGATCACATAATAAATGGATGTATACATTCCTAGCTAAGCTCTGCCTACGCTTTGTCCGTTTTGCAATAGATCAAATGCTGCCTTATGTTCTGTAGCAGAGGCGGAAAATAGTTTCAAAGGGGTGCTCAGCTACAAAACTATTCTAAGCGGGACAAGAATGTTTGCTAAGAAAACGGTATCCCAACATCCTTTGCGCGACATGCTTATGACGTAATATATGCCTCTGTGACGTATGACATTGTTTCGCGTGCAATTACGTCACAGATGGAAAACATGTTTTGCTTTTCGTGAGTCACCTCCAAACATGTTTCGCGAACTAGCAGAGCGCACTAACAAAACGTCTCATTCCGTGGCAGAGGCGGAAAGGCGCCTCGCTAATTTAGCAGAGCAGTCTGGAGTGCTTTCTCTATGGAACAGGCTCCAGGATTCCCAGAATCTCATTATCAAGGTGACTATACAGGTAAGATGTTGAATATCTTGAAACTAATTTGGCTGGCTGCTGTTGCTGTCATAGTTGCTGCCTATGGCAGCAACAGCACCAAGTCAAATTACTTTCAAAATATTCAATAGCATGTTTATTTAATAGTAAATCCATCAGACATACAATTCGTACACTTCCATGTTCATTACGGAATATTTCTGTAAATTATGATTGTGACCTCAACCTACATTGTACATATATGAGATAATTGATTATTACGTCAATAATTCACCTTTCCAGAGTATCCATCGATCATCTGACCTCGTATGATGTCATAATCAGCTCAGCGCATATATGATGATGTCACAATCATTACGCCACAAAGGGTTCCATATAGGCCATCATCAAATCTCAAACGGTCCGACACATTGTATAAATTATATGTCTTTGTAATTCTTTGCTATGTAATAAACATGCTGTTGAATATTTTGAATCTAATTTGACTGGACGCTGTAGCTGCTAGGCAGCAACAGCACCCAGTCAAATTAGTTTCAAAATATTCAACAGCTTACCTGTGTATTTTTATGGAAATTGATAGTCAGGGTGTTCAGAGATCGATCGATCCCAACACGAGCGAGGTGTGGGTGGAGATTAGCTAGAGATGGGCGGGGCATAGCTAAAACCGGAAAGGTCCATAGAATGACAGATTGGATTCATCCATTGGAACATGTTTCTATTTATGATCTCATGGAAAATTGTCAGAGAAAGACACTTAAAGGTGATCTGCAAAGCTTTTGGTAATATACTGTACTTATAGTAGATCAAACCCAATGCACATCGAAATGAGTGTGTAAAATTTCCTTGCATAAAAGAATATTTTTTTGGGAAATTGAAGTTTAAAAAAGAGAACAGAATAATCTATTTTCTGGCCTGGTATTGATTTACACCACCTAAAGACATGAAATCTTGTTGCTGCAATTTACGCAGTTTGAGAGAGAATTGGGTGCAACTTGATAGGATGATTGTACACAACACAAAGATTTGCCTAATGTTAAAAGTTTTGGTATCAGTCATGCATGGCTGATTTTGGTGAGCTAAAAACGTGGAACTTCGCAAGGTACACGTCGAAAACAATTCACAGCAATTCCTACAATTTAAGAGCGAATTGTATGAAACATAACAGGATGCCTGTACACCACTCAAAGATGGGTCTAATGTTATTAAAAGTTTTTGCAGCCGTCATGCATGATTGATTTGCATTCTGGTATTAGGAAATGCTCATATTAGTGATGCACTCACGTAGGCTCCGGGGTATCATGTCAGTCTCCAGATGGCTTTCACTTATTTTTGCTGTTTTGATCTTAGGTTTTAGATATTAATGAGAAATGAATTGCTTTTGCAGCATAGCGTTTACTCAAGTGCCAGAGCAGACTATGGTGAGTATAGTGGATGAACTGATATACAAGCTGACTGTAAACACAGATCCGGCAGTAGGACTGTAAGTATATTGCTGATAAACCATTTAATACTCAAGCTTGCAAAAAAAACCCAGCGCTTCTGCAGTTGTCTTGAGAAATCTGCATTTGCAGGTGAAGAGAAGACTATTGTTGAAAATTTTCCACTGTAATGACTGGCTCGATAATCGAGCCAGTCATTCAAGTGGTAAATTAAAAAAAAAATTATTTTCTTGGTCTAATAATGAACATTTTCTATGAGAAATCTTTTATTTCATGTTCAAATTAAACGGTTAAACTGCCTTCCAGCTGTGACAATTTTTTGTAAATGGATGATCCAATTCTACAGAAATTTTACCGATCAAACAGGCGTTCTGGGAGATTCAGATCATCCAACATTGGCATTGACGTGAAAAAGCCTGAAAAATTGTGACGCTGAATTGTAAGGATCCGCAAAATGTCATTGCTCCTCTGATTGCTTTTCTTTACATTTACAATCTGTCTGGCATGATAAGACATTTAATTGTGGAATTTGTTCAAAGATAAATATTTAATTATTGAATGTCTATTTACAGGCGAAGAGTATTTTGGAAAATTTACCGCTTGAATGACTGGCTCCATTATCCAGTGGTAAAATTAAAAAAATACTCTTCTCTAAGCTTGCAAATAGACATTCCTCAAGACCTCTATAAAGAAAGTTCTTGTAGGGGGCAACATCTTTGAGCAATATGTTGAGGCCAATTTTCACAGGTTGCAGCATATACTAGTTTTGAAGCAAATTTGGTTGATACATGTATGTTTCTCTCAACCACTGTATTTGCATTTCAGGAAAATAGGAAAATATCAGTGTTAAAACCGGAAATATGTTATAATAAAAGTAGTGCCAATCAAAGCATTTTCTCAAGTTGTGACATTACGTTTTACCTGATAAGTAAAATATAGTTGTATATAAAAACAATCATTTGAATGTATAGAATTTCTTGTGTTCTACATTTCAGAGTTGCGATTAAGTGTGTTCTGCGGCTGTGTGATCTGCATAAACCACTCATAGACTTCATGGCCTCCAGATACAAGTACATAAGATCTGTCCTTCTGTTAGAGATAACTTATCATGTGAATACAACTAAATAATGTAGAAGGAAGAAGTTTGAAGGGAGGAATGTATTCAGGCGATGAGTGTAGCCCATTAATCGTCAAGAAAATATCTTTCTTGCAGAAAATGTTGCGTACCAAGAGACAACTATTTTTTAAAGATTACCATGAATGACTGTCTCAGTTATTGAGTCAATCATTCTAATTCTAAAATTTAACTCTGACCCTCAAATTTGTTCAAGAACATTTAAAATGGCAATTTGCAGACCAGGATAAGATTAGTTTTGAAAATTTGCCACTGGAATGACTGGCTCGGTTATCGAGCCCGTCATTCCATTGGTAAAGTTTAAAAACCATGTACATTTCTCAAGACCACTGCAGAAGTGATTTTTGGCTGATATACAAAGGGTTAAAAAATTGCTTTTCTTTGTGGTAATGTAGTGGTCAAATTTATTTAAGAAAATCTCACTTTTCTAGGAAAATGTCCATTTGAAGACTAGGGGTGTAACGATACTGAAAAATTGTATCGCGATACCCAGAATGTATCAGGATATGTATCACGATACATTTTGCAGAGCTTAGATGTACACCAGATGCATCGTCCTTGGCAAAGTGTACATATACAGATGTGTAAAGGTTCTATGGACTCCAGGAGGACTGTCTATTACTACTATGCAAAGTATTATTGTGAACCTGGTTTATTGATTATGATCGAAGCAATAAAGTATGATTACTATCAGTGAACTGTTTTAAAATAGTGGGGAATATTGCTTTAAATGTGGTCTGCGAATGTCCCAGTAGTAGGTTACTGTGGATATAACCCGGAAATTTTATAAAATAAATCGGCTTTGTTCATTTACATAGAGTAAGGAAATTGTGAATGCGAAAATAACCGATTACCGTATTAGCGCATACAGGCGGATAGGGAACTAGTCTCTGATAGGGCACTAGTTACATTGCAATCATCTCATGATGTCAGTTTTTCTATCCGTTTCAATCTTTCTCAAATCAGTCAGATTTCTACAAAAGTATTATCGCCTCCCTTATTATACGAGATGTTAGCAACCAGATTCAATCATTTTGCAAGAAATGTCCTGGTGAAAATGACAACCAAATTTCTTTTTTTGCATCCATTTTGGACATTATAATATTTTGCGGTACTGAATATTTATTAGTTCTCTACATAGTGGAGGCGAGCCGTTCACCGATTGGTTGTTTCAAGACACACCCTGTAATTTTCTTCCCGCTGTGTGACGAAAAGATTATGCTTGGCGGGTGGGGGGGGCTGTCTTTGAACGGTCATAGACGTATATTATTGCCAAATTAATGTTTGTTGCTCCATGACTTAAATCATTTAAAAAACATTTGCGTAACTGACACAATTTGGGCAGGCCTTGCGGTAATTTTGTGTGCAATATTTTGAGTAATGTGTAGTGATCTGCCGGGAACCAGGCCAACATAGTTAGTGAGTGTGTGGAACAGACTGGCACATTTTATAGTAGTCAATATTCATCGCCTCGAGAATTTTCAAGCCTCAAATTGGTCTAAATAACATCTATACTGAACCAAAAAAGTTAAGCAATCTTGGATTTTTGCCTGTCATATAAAAAATATGCAAGCTAGTGTGATCAATATTGCTTTGTTTTTGGCGGAAAATGGTCACTCATTGTTTGTCATGAAATCAACTTCTTTACTCGCTTGTCCTGCCTATATTTGCACTGCACGTGCTAGTGCACTTTGTGTTTCCTGGTCAAAATTCTCATGCAGCACGTGTAAAATGACATCACATTTCCAATCAGGTAACCAGCTTAAACTGAAAACAATCGCAAAACTTTCGCATGTCAACATGGGTCGCCGTCCAGGTTTAACTGAAAATCAGCGTCATGAAGCAATGGGAAGACTTAGCGCTGGCCAATGCATTCGTGACGTTGCACGGCAATTCAATGTGCATGCAGACTGGACAAGTTTGGGATCAACCACGTTTTGATAGCCCACAAGCAAAAACCAAAAGGGAAGATCGGTATTTAGTGACGTCATCTCAATGTCACAGGTTCGAAAGTGCGCCACGTTTAGCCATGAATTTTCATAACGCCACTGGCACTAGAGTTCACGCACAAACTGTTCGAAACCATCCCCATGCCGTTGGATTATGCGCACGTCATCCGGTCATTGCAGTTCCACTAACAGCACATCACATTCAGGAACGTTTAAGATGGGCCCGAACTCACCAGCACTGGCGCCATGCACAATGGAATAACACGTTATTTACGGATGAATCCAGATTCTGTGAGCAATTTGCAGATGGTAGGCGCCGCGTATGGAGGAGAGTAGGAGAACGGTATCAGGCTGACAACATCATCCAGCATGACAGATACGGCGGTGGCAGCGTCATGGTGTGGGCAGGGATTCATGGTACAGGAAAAACAGATCTTGTTATCGTTCATGGAAACCTGAATGCTCTGCGTTATTGTAACGAAGTTATCACTCCGGTTATCATTCCATTTATGCAGCAGCATCCAGGCTTCTTGTTTCAACAGGACAATGCGCGACCACATACGGCTAGGCTTCCCACTGAACCTCTTCAGAGGAACAATGTTCAGGTGTTAAACTGGCCAGCAAGGTCACCTGACTTATTGCCTATTGAACATGCGTGGGACATTCTTGGTCGTAGGGTACGAGAAAACCATCCCAATATTCATAATGTCCGTGACCTTGAACTTGCTCTGATTCAGGAATGGAACGCTATTACAGTTCCTGAGATCAATCGTCTCATCAGAAGCATGAGAAAACCATCCCAATATTCATAATGTCCGTGACCTTGAACTTGCTCTGATTCAGGAATGGAACGCTATTACAGTTCCTGAGATCAATCATCTCATCAGAAGCATGAGAAAACCATCCTAATACTCATAATGTCTGTGACCTTGAACTTGCTCTGATTCAGGAATGGAACGCTATTACAGTTCCTGAGATCAATCGTCTCATCAGAAGCATGAGAAAACCATCCCAATATTCATAATGTCCGTGACCTTGAACTTGCTCTGATTCAGGAATGGAACGCTATTACAGTTCCTGAGATCAATCGTCTCATCAGAAGCATGAGAAAACCATCCTAATACTCATAATGTCTGTGACCTTGAACTTGCTCTGATTCAGGAATGGAACGCTATTACAGTTCCTGAGATCAATCGTCTCATCAGAAGCATGAGAAAACCATCCCAATATTCATAATGTCCGTGACCTTGAACTTGCTCTGATTCAGGAATGGAACGCTATTACAGTTCCTGAGATCAATCGTCTCATCAGAAGCATGAGAAAACCATCCTAATACTCATAATGTCTGTGACCTTGAACTTGCTCTGATTCAGGAATGGAACGCTATTACAGTTCCTGAGATCAATCGTCTCATCAGAAGCATGAGAAAACCATCCTAATACTCATAATGTCCGTGACCTTGAACTTGCTCTGATTCAGGAATGGAACGCTATTACAGTTCCTGAGATCAATCGTCTCATCAGAAGCATGAGAAAACCATCCCAATATTTATAATGTCCGTGACCTTGAACTTGCTCTGATTCAGAAATGGAACGCTATTACAGTTCCTGAGATCAATCGTCTCATCAGAAGCATGAGAAAACCATCCCAATATTCATAATGTCCGTGACCTTGAACTTGCTCTGATTCAGGAATGGAACGCTATTACAGTTCCTGAGATCAATCGTCTCATCAGAAGCATGAGAAAACCATCCCAATATTCATAATGTCTGTGACCTTGAACTTGCTCTGATTCAGAAATGGAACGCTATTACAGTTTCTGAGATCAATCGTCTCATCAGAAGCATAAGAACACGTTGTACTGCCGTTATGAATGCCGGAGGTGGTCACACAAATTATTGAAATGTTGCCACCATTTTTGCGCTTCGACCCCTGAGCTAAATAAAGTGACGTTAAAGGAGCAATGTTGATATTGTGACAAAAATGAATTGATATTCTCATTAAGAAATGCTCTGTCAATGAAATAATGTGACTAAATAAAATAAATATTTGATGAGATTATATTTATTTCATTCTTTGTACAGAATTGCTAAACTTTTTTGGTTCAGTATAGTAAGATAGCATAGCACACGTTGTGAGTCTGTATTATGGCGGGAATGAAATTGCTATCATAAACAACACACTTTAAAGTCAAACAGATTACTTGGCTACGATCTTTAATGACGCATTTCGTTAACTTCTTTGTTTTCAAATGTCCATTCTTTTCTCAAGTCCAGCTAGTAATCGGTTAGTAAATTTACGCATTCAAAATCTACAGTATACCTACTCAATCAGAACTGCCAATTGTAATATGCTCTAATTCTACTTAGTAATGACCGAGTCCAAATTAAATGTCTGAGAATCAAAGCCGCGTACTCGTACAGATGCTCTATTCTAGAAAAGTATGTAGTATCATGATACATGTGTGCGTGGATCGTACTCGTATCGTGTGACAAAGGATCATGATGCATCGATGCACCGATGGATTGTTACACCCCTATTGCAGACGAAGGTAGGACTCTTTTTAACACTCTTCACATCATGAGAACATACTTACCTCCCTAACACTCTTGATATACTAGTATATCGGCTCTAAATTCAATAATATTCAGAATTATAAACAGTTAGGTGCCCCTAATGGGCAGGTGGATGTACACAGTCATGCACATGACAGACCCCACCCACTGCGCATGCGCATACTAGTACTTCCGTTTTCTAATATATTGGCTGAAATCAACTTGTGGAAAACTTTACACGCTCTCTATTGAGAATTTTCACTATAATTTATCATCTTGTTCCATCATGGCTGATGCAAAAGTGTTAGAGGAGTCCTCCTCTTCATCTACTAAGGTGATATTGTTCCATATATTTATCTAAGACTTGTAACTTTTATTTGTTACCGGTTTTCGTCGTGGCCGTTTCGGCGGTACCTCGTTTTCAGGCGCTGGGAATCCTTGTTAAATCTTTTCCAGCGCTTTGGGCTATTAATCTCTTGTGCTTTGTGTTCACAGGTTCGACTTATGTATGTGTAAGGGTTCCTGTTCTTCTCTCGAAGGTTGTTCACGTCTCTTTTTTGACTTATCATCGTGATATGTCTAAGGGTTGGAGATATATTAAATTAATAAAAGAAATATCTCCTTCCTTTTGTCCCATCCCCCTCATCAGTTCTTCTGGAAGAGGAGTCTCGGCGGATGGATGGCCATGTTCTCCTGCACAAGAGGATGGTTTGCCTGTGATCAGGCTAAGGGAATTTTTTAGTTATGGCACTTAATTATTTGAAAATATTCACAAATTTCTGCTGCCATTTGTTATTGCACTGTATTCTCTCTTGTATGTGCATGGGTTCTCGAATATATATATTTAATATAAAGTAGATTATTCGAGAGTAATGAATGTCTTTAGTCTCTAGATGTTTCTTGCATTCATTTCTGATGTCCCCTCTCCTTGAAGGAGCTGTTGCATTGAGGCTTGATGTCATAATCAGCCAGAGGTTTTTCTCTTTCTTGATGTCATAATCCTAGTTTAGAGAAAGTCCTTGATGTTTTATCACCCTTTATTATGAAGGTGGAGAGATATCTAGTTAGTCATTACTCCTTTCTCTCTCTCTTAATTTGGGATCCTGGTTGTGATTAGTTATTATTAACTAGAGAAGTCAGGGTTGGATGTATAAAAAAAGGTGGATGTCTTCTCAAGTTTGTTCTTGTTTGTACTAATAGTCTATTAACAAGGTTTTGCAAACTATAATACTCATTGTCATCGTATCCATTCCCTTTCAGAAGTCATGTCCATCCTGTCTTAAGCCTATGAAGGCTAGATTCTTCCCCCTCCCTTGCCATCTTTGCTCAGTTTGTAGGCTGTCCAACAAATGTGTCATTTGTAAAGAGTGGGGGTGGGATCTAACCTCTGAATTCTTCTGTTCCCAGGCTAAGCTGATGGCTGAGGAGAGCAAGAAGACTAAGAAGGAGGGTAAGAAGAAGGCCTCTGAGAAGGGTGAGCTCGAGGCCTTCAAGGTTGAGTAGGTGAGTGAGATGTGCAGGACTTTGAAAGATCTGATGCCTGACATGCTTCGCGGCATGTTTCCGGGAACAGGTGTTTCAACTTCCTGCGCATCGACCTCAGTGCAGGTAGCCCCCGTCCCTGGATCATGCCCTACTAGCTCGGACAAAGTGTTTAGTGATCCAGGGGCGGCCGTCTTGGACCCAGGCTTGATGTTCGCATCGCCTGGTGTTCCAGCGGCGCGAGCAGCATCAGGCAGGACCCGACCAGCGGGCCTGACCACGATCACTCGCGGAGTAACCTCATCATTGGCTTTCGAGCATTCTCCTGGTCAGTCTGGGTTAGTTTTCCATACTAATCCAGAGTCTAACTTTCCTGACCAGGAAGATGATGAAGACTACCTGCTTGGCCCACAGGATGAGCATGAAGACATGGATGCGAGTGTCTACACTCCTCTCATGTGGAGCGCAGTCGCTCGCACCTATGGCACTGTTCCCTCGGGAGCAGGTTTCATGATTCAGCCTGTGGGCCGATTTGGAGCGGACGGCCGCCGGTATAAGTGTGGAATCTCATATGGATGTTCTGGGCCGCGCTGGTGTGCATGATTCCCCACACAAGCGCGGCCTTGGTGCCTGGTCAGCCTATGGAGAATGTTATGCCAGCCCTCGCGGGCTCGTATACATTCCCTGGGCAGCCAGGTTCATCTATAGCCTCCTCCTCGGCCTTACCTGCGAATGCCATTGAAGATGACGAGGGCCCTCTGCTCGTCGGCAATTCGCAGGTAGCCACGGATGAAGACTGGGCAGAAGCGTGTGCGTGGCTCCTCGCTGTCAGACCAGAGCTCTCCGTGGATGAGACGGCCGCCGGTAACCCTCGGGCATGGTTACAGGCAAAGCCGAAACTCTGTCTCTGCCATATGCTGAACATACTGTATCTTAGATATGTTCTCGGCAGCAGAGGAGTCGATCAGACCGAAAGGTCGCCTCACGAAGCCCCCCCACGAGGTTGCTAGGCGATGTCGGGTTACTGCTAGTCAGTATGCTCGATATGGTCTGGGAGAAGATATGTGGCCGGGTTCCCGTGCTGACACGGGAGCGTTGTGCACGGGCACTATGCGTTCGGCTAATGCCGCTTTGCGCGACACCGAGGAGAGCTCGCGAGCAGCGATTAGTATGCTGTCCCATGTCTCTCAGCTGCTATCTGCGGTAGTAGCAGCCTCGGTGCAGCAACAACCTAGCCATGTGACAGTCCAACGAGCCATACAGGATGGGATCAACCGGCGTTAGACTATCTGACTAGGTCAGTCACGAAGTCACTGAGGATGAGGCGTGCTTTTGCTTTGGACAATTTGTGCCCGTCTCAAGAGCTCAAGTCGCGCTTGTTGCAAGCGCCGATTGCGGGCCCTGGCCTTTTTGGAGGTGACGGTTGTCGGCACGTCCAAGAGACAGTGACTTTGGTGAACAGCAGTACGCTCATGGCGGTGCTGGCATTGTCAGAGGCCAGCAGGCCGGCTGGGTTCAGAGACCACGTCGGCTGCGCCAGCAGCAGCGTGCTGCTGTACATCAGCCAGCGCCTCAAGTGCAGCCAGCCAGACAGCAGCTCGCGCACCGTGTTGCACGTGGCGCTGGGCATGGCGCGCGAGGAGCTGCACATGGTAACTGGGCCTGATGGGCTAAAATTTGTTCCCGTTACCACAGGTACCACTCGTTCCAGAGACACTCCCACTTCTAAAATTGATGGGCGCCCCGTCAACCCTAGGTGCACCAGTGGGAGGTCGTTTGACTTGCCACATTCAGAAGTGGGAGCGATTAATTCAGGACCGCTTAGTCTTGCAATGGCTTTCACGCGGATACAGTCCAGAATGGATAAGATGTCTGCCGTTGCATCTGTCTCTGGTACCGGTCTGGACTCAAATTCCAAGAGACCCAGACAACCGGTTGTGCATAGAAGAGGCGATAGAATCTCTAATTCTAAAAGAAGCAATTCAACCGGCGCAAGATTGTCTGGGCTTCTATTCAACCGTGTTTCTTGTGACAAAGAACACCGGGGGGTGGAGACCAATTCTCAACCTCAAACCTCTAAACAAGTTTTAGATACACCGAGTTTCAAAATGGAAACAATAAAATCGGTGTTGTTGGGGTTAGAGAAGGGGATGTGGACAGCATCAATAGATCTCAAGGATGCTTATTTCCACATTCCAATTGCAAGGAGTTTTCGTCGGTTCCTGAGATTTGCTTTTCAGGGACGCCAATGGGAATTCAAGGTTCTTCCATTCGGCATCTCGACGGCTCCAAGGGTCTTCACTCGAGTGGTACTTGCTATCATGGCATACCTCCGCAGGAGTAATATAGCTGTTCACACTTACATAGATGACTGGTTGCTGAAAGCATACAACCCAGAAAGTTTGACAGCAAATCTGGAGATAGTTTTGAAAACTCTCACAGATTTAGGCTGGATAATCAACTTTCAGAAATCAGAGCTGAGTCCATCCCAGAAGTTTGTTTACCTGGGTATGGTCTTCGATCTGGAGATAGGATATGTTTATCCATCCCAGGAGAGAGTGGAAAATCTCCTCGCGTGCATTCAGTTGGTTTGCAACAGTCGTTATATTCTAGCACAAGTCTATCTGAGAATGTTAGGTCTGATCGTTTCAATGGAACCAGTCATTCCTCAGGCGGCCTTACGCAGGCGGCCGATTCAATTGTTTCTCATGCCTCAGTGGACGCAGAGTTCAGGATCACTGAACTCGCGCATTCAAGTGTTGGACCCTCTCATTCATCACCTTCATTGGTGGATGGAGAGGAAATCTCATGGCAGGGGTCATGCTGACCCTCCCCACCCTCAAGTAACGATGTTTACGGATGCATCGATGAATGGATGGGGAGCTTGCCTGGAAGAAGCCACTATATCAGGGCTTTGGAATCTGGAACAGTCAAAGGAACATATCAACATGCTAGAATTGTGGGCTGTAATTCTAGGCCTGGAACACTTCTTTATCTCTGTATGATGACATGGAAGCTGCTTTGCAGGTGCATGGATCATATGATCACCTTGAAAGCAGTTCATATTCCGGGAAGTCTGAATCTGTTAGCAGACTCATTGAGCCGAAGGATGAGCATTCTGCCTACGGAATGGCAACTAAATCAATGTGTGGCGGATCACCTGTTCAATCATTGGGGAAAGCCCAACAGATTTGTTCGCAATGAAGAAGAATGCGAAGATGACGACGTATGTTTCTCCGATTCCAGATCCAAGCGCTATCGCAATAGATGCACTAGCTATCAGTTGGAAGGGAATGTATGCATACGCATACCCTCCAACAAGCCTGATTCCAAGGATTCTTCAGAAGATCAAGCAGGAGGAATGCCAAGTGCTTCTGATCGCCCCGAATTGGCCAAGCCGATCATGGTTTACGGATCTGCTGGGCCTTCTGGTTTGCAATCTGGTTCCTCTGCCTCTGATGGACAATATTATCTTCCAGGGCAAGAAAGACCCTTCACAACAATCCGTCAATGTTTCAATTGACTGCATGGATGTTGTCAAAAAATCCGCGTTTAGGAGGGCTTTTCTGAGCAAGCAGCTAATTTCATGGCCAGAGCCAGAAGGGGGGTCAACCTCCAGAGCTTATAATTATAAAATCAACAGATTTGCAGAATGGTGCTCAAGGAGATGTATCAATCCGATGGAAGCATCTATTCAGGTAGTAGCTAATTTTCTCTGTCACCTGTATGATGCCTATAGTCTTAAGCCTAATTCTATTGCTGGATACAAATCAGCATTAATGACTGTTATCCCTTGCTTGGCAAAGAGGGGAAGTGATGAAGTAAGTGTTTTAAATACTCTTATTAAAGGTATGGGCAATCTCAGACCAAGAAATCCTCCACTGACACCATCGTGGAGTCTTTCTCTGGTTCTGCAAGTTTTGAGTGATAAACCTTTTGAAACACTTAGTGCTATATCTGTAAAATTATTGACACTTAAAACTGTATTTTTAGTTGCGGCAGCATCAGCTAGATGCAGGAGTGAAATTCATGCCTTGTCTGCTGAACCTGACCGTTATATAGTTACAGGTGAAGGCCTTAAGCTTCTACCAAGATTGAATTTCTTGGCTACGAATCAATCTTTAAAATATCCGGGTCAACCTATTATTTTACCTGCCTTAACCAGATATGATCCTGGTGCTAAAGCATGGGGTCCTGTCCCTGCTTTAAATAAGTACAAGAGAAGAACTCGGGTTTGGCGGACGGACCCATGTTCCCTATGCTTGTCATATATTGAACCCAATGGTAGGGCGTTAAGAGACACTATTTCCAGATGGATAGTAGAATGTATTCAATTCTGTCATAAGACAGCCACTGGAATTCAAGTAGATAGAGCCAAGGCTCATAGTGTCCGTGGTGTGGTAACTTCCACTGCATTATTTAATGGTGTTTCTATTGAAGACATTATGTCAGTAGCCCAGTGGCACTGTGAATCATGTTTTACCGATCATTACCTTCGTGACACTTCTAACCCGCTCGCCGTCTCAGTCCTCAGAAAAAAAATAATGTAGAGGTATATATTTGTAATTAGTTTTCCTCCTCTGCTATTTACAAATATCACATTTGTTGGTAGAGTATCCCTATTATTAGCTGGTACAATTCTCTTCATCCGGTGGGGGAAGAGATGAGTGCCACGCCCAAGACATTAGAGGTCAGTATAAGCCGTGTTGCCCACAACGTCTGATTTTTGGGGGTCCCAAGGACCCCACACTCAGATTTGGGGGTCCCACTGTAAAATCTGGGGGTCCCATGGGGTCCTCATCTGAAATATGGGGGGTCCCATGTTTTTTCTTAAAATAAACACAACACACTGATCTAATTATAAAGCACTTTATTAAACATGTTGAAAACCGTGCCAGTCATTCCAGTGGTAAATTTTCAAAAATATGTGTTCTGTGATCTACAATGGTGTCTAAAATTGATCTATTGAAATGGCCCTTGTATATTTAACGAATAACATTTGAACTGCATGTCAATAAACAATAACTTAAAGCACTGTACTTGTTTGTTGTCTGATAAAACAAACAACCTACATTGACACCCTTGTATGATTAACATTTCCAAAGACCACTACATTACTAATTAGCAAAGACCACTGCATTAGTTTTTCTATTAAACCCTAACTTGACTTTGGACGAATTGAAAAATTACGAGGTACTGGGGCGAGTTTGCTCAAGGATGACTTGACCTACTTCGATATAATGGGCGCGTATTTTTTATAATGTAACTGGATATAGTGGAATACATAGGTTAAGATCAGACAAAGCAATAATTTATCAAAAATAATCTGTATAAATCAGATTAAACTGCGTAATTAGTGAAAATATATCAGCCAATAACCGGATATGTCTAATTCATAGGCTGATTGGTTGAAGCATAGATAACGATTAGCGTGTATCCAATAAGGACGCTTGTATCGGGGAGCTGAGCTATACGCTGTTTTGAAAAATCAATATTTTAACGTATGCCTATCTGTAGATCGACGATATCGTTGAACATCGCTCCTGGGATGAGCTTTTTAGTTGAGAAATTGGGAAAACCTAACGATCGAGTATTGTTAAACATTATAAACACTAATCCATCAGTCAATCAATCAGCCGCTATTGCTAAATAAAAGATAGCTAATAGCGCATATTGATACCATTTTTCAAACAGCAATACAAAGACACCGCTGCTAATCCATCAACTGCCCATTCAAATGTAAAAGATATCACAATATCTTCCATATATTCCTGCATCCATTTAGATATTTTGATAAGTAAATGGAAAGAAATATTTTGCCTGTAAGTCATTGCTGCTTTAGGCAAGTAGGCATGCGCAAATTAATTTCAAAATATTCAGCATATTAGTGATAACAACTTTGTGATCTGTCCAATGTTCTGAGCTGTGAAAGGGTTAAGACGCCCAGACACGTTTGTATACGCTTGATCAGTTGTATTGGATTTCTCAACCGTGAGTTCCTCTAGAGGGAGATTCCGCTGTTATCCAATCAAATACTGACACGTCACACTGATGTTTAGCACAACAGACAGAAACATGGCGGGTATTTTTGCAATTTGTAGGCCAAACAAGGCGACTAACATCGGGCTTGTAAACTTATTATTTATCAAAATTAGATCAAATGGAATACTAAGGATGATTTGGGGATTGTGTTTACAATTAAATGTGGTTGTTGAATCTGATTTATGGGCATTAACAACTCTGAGTTGTGCAAGAAAACATACAACAAATCATAGTCTTAAACAACGCAGTAAGTTCTTTTTTATTGTACACACAATACATTAGGTATATTTTTTAAAGTAAAAACATGCACAGATAAATATACACACACGATAATATAATCGATAATTAAGCACACGCAAAGTTACCAGTTTCCATTACACTTTTTCACTGCGTTCCTCGGGACGCAGAGGGTTAATTTTTATGGTTCCCTCTGCCATTTTTATGTGTATATACGCGCAAAAGGATGCATAAGGGCAACTCTGAGTATATGTGACCATTTTGGTTTTTTGTCTTGGTGATGGTGTCATATTTTAAATTTTTAATATGGTGATTGTTAATGTCTCTTAATTGTGGTTCTTTCAGAGAGTTTTTTGAAAATGAAGCAATTCTTCTTTTTCCAATGTCTAGTAATACTTTTCATCAAGTATTAGAGAATGTGCTAGTCATTTAGAGCAGTGTTTTTTCCTAACCTTCCTCAGAAAGAGGGGGTGGGGAGCACATTTGCTTTTTGATCAATCTCTCTTCATCGGTCGATTATCCAATGAAAAATTCTATTCCTGTTTGTGTTTCAGATACAATTTCAGATGTTTTAAATCTCTTGAAAATTGGAGCAGCTAGTCTCTACGAGGGTGTGCTGGTTTTCAGGACCTTGCCTCCCTCCCGCCAAATTGACTTTCAAATTCTGGCTTTTATCAAGAGTGTTAGGGAGGTAAGTATGTTCTCATGATGTGAAGTAAGAAAATTTACCAAATTTCTTTTTCACGAGTGAGATGACATACTTACCTCCCTAACAGGATCCCGTCCTCTCCACCCCATGGAGGCCTGGTCCTTTGGTTATTTGAATAGTTGCTTTTATGTCAGCCAGTATTTAGTAACGGAAGTACCAGTATGCGCATGCGCAGTGGGTGGGGTCTGTCATGTGCATGACTGTGTACATCCACCTGCCCATTAGGGGCACCTAACTTTTTATAATTCTGAAAATTATTGAATTTAGAGCCAATATACTAGTATGTTAGGGAGGTAAGTATGTCATCTCACTCACGAAAAAGAAATTTGTTAAATTTTCTTATTTTTTGGCGAATATGAGGGTTGATTGGTTAAAAAACCGTAATTGTGTTTTGTACAGAGGTTTGAAGCCATTGCTAAACAAATGGACTGACAAAGGATTCGAAAAACAGCTGCAAGAACTAGTCAGACTGCTGCAGGCTGGCAGTTCACAGCGAGCCGAGAAAGAGGTAATGAACATAGCTCAGAGATAACCTAACGTACGAACGGGTCTGAAATGCGTGCATGATGCGTTGAAGGCCCGTTTCCAAAGCATCGGTTTTAAAAACACAATGCATTCACAACGCATCTAGTTAAGTTTTTTGATGCATTTAAAATAATAAATATATGCATTGAGAACGAGCATTAAATGCGTAAATAAGCAAGTTTGAACTTGTTTGATGTCCCCCAGAGATAGTGTCAAACGCGTTGTTAAAAGCAAAATGGGACAGACGCCAAATTTCAAATGCGTTTAAAAGATTCATATGTGCATTGCGTAATACCCGGCGTACATAACAACTCCACGGCTCGAACTGCCAGGGATCCAATCAAACTTAGCGGTGCTTTACATTTACTAGAAGGGGCAAAGGTAAATATGAGAAAGTTTTCCTAAAAAAGACAGCGGGACATAATATTAAAAATCACAATTAAAAATATTACGAAACACAAAATCATGCTTCCCGGTTGAGAATTAATGTAACGATGCGCCCCTGAACGTTTTGCGCCCCTGAACGTTTTGCATCTAGTGCAAGAATCGTAAGCATCGGTTCGTTTCGCATTTAGCCATTATAAACATCCAGCGCAGCGAAACACGCTGACTGGCGAGATTTGACATAGGTTAATCATAGTGAAAATTGTCCGTAAGCAACTTCATTGTCACTTCTACGCATCACCTGTGTTCGCGATGAACAGACAGCGAATAAACACAAAATTATGGATTAAAGATGTCAAAATATAGCTTATGTGTACCAATGCTCGACTAATGTGGACGCTTTTTATTAAAACATGCAGATGGTGTGGTTTTTATTGATATGACGCAGAAATTAGCAGATTCGTGTCCACTACCACAATATCCCCATCGGTGTTCTACACGAACAAAGACTAGTTCAGGGCTAGTTATGAAATACTATGAGCCCCTAAAGCTGTAACATGTACCGATATCTCATTGGCTTTTCACGGAAATAAAACGCCCGTAGTGATTTAATGATTTTCTTTTTGTGACATTCGGTAGCTTTCGCATTCACTATATTGCAATGTAATGTAGCCAAGTATAACACATTGTTGTTGCCTCACTCGGGAACCAGGCCGAAGAAATGAGCAATCGCCGCACCCCCCCTCTACGTAGCAATAACATAGCTAGATGATAAGTATTGCTTTAATAAACCCGTGAAAGTTAACATTATAAATAGTCAGGGAGCTAATTTCACTATATTTCATGAACCAGACATTGTTTGTTTTATTAATTTAAGTCAAAGTGGACGTTAAGATATTGCTTTATTGCTTTTAAAAGCGGCACCACGAATACGTGTACATCTTGCGTTCCGCCATTGTTGATCGTGAGTCGCTCAGAGACTGGTTAAAATAAATAACGTCATCAATTCGTTATGAATGACAACGAGACACGTGATCAAAATTTTACTACGATAGTAATTTTCATTCATTCATAATGACGTCAGATGTCCAGCAAGCCAATCAAATTACGGCTACGCTTTTCCAAGAATCTACAACTGCGCATAATTATCGAAAGGCGAGACAGACGCGCGAGGCATTTCTCATTAGTGGTGAATTTAAGCAGTGAATAAGTAACCGGGTTCATTTTGTTCTGTAAGAATGGAATGTTTACGTTACCAGGCAGCTGTATCGGAACTGATAATGCGACATACTGCCAATTATTCAACATTGAATGAGGCCTCCCCCTAAAATCATGACAGGAATTTCGCGAAAATTTTGGGTACCCTGGCAAAATTTAATTGCATAATGTGTGTATGTCCAAGTAATCAGTTGCCCTTCTTGGTCGACTCGCATAATATCGTTATTCCAGCGCGGCGTAATTATGAACGTGTTTCACATTATCAGATTTCAAACGACTTGTCTAGCCAATATCATAAATGCATTGTGTAATAAGTTCTGACGCGTTGTCAAACTGTTTCCAACCCATTTGTTTTACTTTCACACCGCGTTGTTTTACCGTTCACAACGGGAAAGTGATGCATCCATTATTTTAAAATAGACCCGCTATGTACGCGTCATGCATGCGTTGCAGACGTATTTTATGTTAAGTTAACAGCTGTACTGTATTTAAAATTAAAAATAACAAAATTATTAATAATCATCTTAAAATTCTGCATTTAAGCATGTAAGACGGCAGTAGGATATTTCTAATTTTGATCACTGTCAACAAATATACATCTAACAATAAAAATAAGCCCGTTTTGGATCTTAGTGATATTATATGCAAAAGGATCACAAGCTATTCTTATGCTTCAAGCCTTTTGCTTGTATATCTGATCACATGATCATTCCTCGATTAAACACCTCTCTGAATATATAATTACAGTAAAGCTCAGAAATAATTTAACATTTTCAAATGAGAAACAGAAACATATGTTAATAAGAAATGTTCTGTTGAATATTTTCAACATAATTGGATTGGAAGACAGCAATGTCTTCCGATTTAATTATGTTCAAAATATTCAACAGTACATTTTACTTTTTTTTTAAAGCATGTTAAGTTATTTCTTCACTGTATTTCTATATATCATTGTCTTGGCTGTTTCAGAAATTGGAGAGAGCAGCTGTAGCCATTCAGGCATCATGGAAAGGCTTTCATACCAGAAAAAAGCTGAAAAAAGCTAACAAAGCGATGACAGTTTTCCAAAGATCATTCAAGTAAGAATTGCACCTTATTATGTAGCTTATCAACCACATCTTAGTGTACTGTCCGCTATTTCACTTTTTCTGATCCACCCATCTTCCCATCCATCATCCATCCATTTACCCACTAACCTGCCCGACCATCCACCCATCCATCCATCTATATCTATCGCCATCTGTATCTATCTATCTATCTGGCTCCATCCGTGCACCCAACCATCCATCCATCCATCCATCTATTTATCTAGCTATTTGTCCATCCATCCATCCATCTGTCTAGGCATCCATCCGTCCAATATGACAATTGATATTGTATATGCGGTGCCTTAGATGAACTACTTGGTCTGTGTTAATGCCATACATTGGATAATGCACATTCAAATTACTGTGTACATTAGCCAACACACTTGTGCATATACTGCCCTACTGTACAAGCATTTGGACAGTATTGCTTAATGGTTAATTATTATCTCATCGCGATAGTGTCAATACGGTCAAAGCCATTCACACTATAATTTCATGTTAAATGTTTTAAAAGTTTCTATCAATGTTGGTAAAGACTTAATGTTAAAGAGGGATGACCAAGATTTAATCTTAATGTTTTAATTGAAGCTTGCTAAGATTTCATGTTGAAGTTTCACCAAGAAAAAATGTCTAAATCCTTGACAAATCTTCACCATTGAAGGGTTAAATGTTTACTGTACTGGTCAAGATTTTCATCTTTCATGTTAATGGTTTAGTGGAGTTATTCCTTAACTATCCGCCTGTTGCAAGCCACCAGACAATAATTTCAGTAAGCAATACCTCTGGATATGCTGGATATTTTGAAAACAGTTTGACTCAAATTGTTTTCAAAATATTCAGCATAGCTTCAGTTACACCCGATGGAAAATGTAATCTGTAGAAATTCAGCATGCAGACAGTTAAACATCGATCAAGGTTACACCAGGACATGACCCGTGCATTCTAACTTCAGGGATCGTCAGGCGCGACTCCAAACTGAGTATGAAGATGAACAACATCAACAAGAACTGCAGAGGAAACTTCTTATGCATCGGCAGCGTATCATGCGGGAGTTCCACGAACGACAATTACACACAATAGAAATTCTGCCAGCCGGTAAGACTGGCATCATCTTCTTCAATAACATAGGTTTTTACATGTATTCACATACGTGAAGACATCATTGAATCCACACATTAGGATCAGAGCTCAGATTAAATCGCAGGCTAACAGGGCTACATCCCCGCGGCCCCGAAAAATAAGGTCCCACAAGTGAAAAATAATAATCATATCTTACCCATTTGAAAAACTAATTCCAGTATGTCACTTTTATAGTCATGATATACGTAGGTGTTGAATATTTTGAAATCAATTTGACTGAAAGCTGGTGCTGCCTTTAAAAGGTTAAGCTGGCACATGAGCGGTTAATTTATGCTCAGTATTGACTTGTCAACAATTTATAACATTCAGATCTAGTACTATAAGCATTAGGTTATTATTGCTCAGTATTGACTTGTCAATAATTTATAACATTCAGATCTAGCACTATAAGCATTAGGTTATTATTGCTCAGTATTAACTTGTCAATAATTTATAACATTCAGATCTAGTACTATAATGCTCAGTATTGACTTGTCAATAATTTATAACATTCAGATCTAGTACTATAAGCATGAGCTTATTAATGCTCAATATTGACTTGTCAATAATTTGTAACATTCAGATCTAGTACTATAAGCGTTAGGTTATTATTGCTCAGTATTGACTTGTCAATAATTTATAACATTCAGATCTAGTACTATAAGCGTTAGGTTATTAATGCTCAGTAGTGACTTGTCAATAATTTATAACATTCAGATCTAGTACTATAAGCGTTAGGTTATTAATTCTCAGTATTGACTTGCTAATAATTTATAACATTCAGATCTAGTACTATAAGCATTAAGTAATCGAGCCAGTCATTCCAGTGGCAAATTTTCAAAAATAGTCTTCTCTTGGCCTGCTCATGGACATTTCTCAAGACCCCTACATCATCCTGAAAGGCTTATGTCAGTAGTTATACTTTTTTGTAATATTTCTAATTATAATAAATTAATTTTTTAAATCATATTTCAGATAAAATTGACGCATTCTTGGAAAAAGAGCGAGTTGTGGCCGCAGCAAAAATACAAAGAACCTGGCGAGGTCATCACGTCCGTTCCCAGATCTCAATCAAACATGATGCAACAAAACAATACAAAGCAGCTGTGATGATACAAAGAACGGTCAGTATATATTAGCTCACCTGGTCCGTCGTCCATCCGTTGTGTTGTCCGTCGTGTCGTCCGTCGTGTCATCCGTCAACTTTTATTTAAAACACTACTCATTAATCACTTGCCCGATTTGAACCAAATTTGGCTGGAAGGACCCTATGGGCGTAGGCTCCTGAACTTCCATTCAGAGTCTCGATTCATCAATTTTTTGGGTGAAAATCTTGTCAAATTTCTACTCCTCCGTAGCTACTTGACATAGTTCAACCAAATTTCACTAGATGGCTTCTATGGTGGTAGGCTCTAGAAACTGTATTCAGAATTTTGATTGATCAATTTTTGGAGTGAAAGTCTTAGATTTTATGAAAAATCTACCAGAAATTGGCAAAATGCTGCTTCTCCTGAGTTGCTTGACATATTTGGCTATAGTGACAATATCATGTTCGACTCTAGAACTTCTATTCGGAATTTTGATTGGTCAATTTTTTTTGTGACCATCTTGGATTTTCCGAAAATTACCCATCACATCTATTTAAATGCAAATGGTTCAAATGCTAATGGTCCACATGAGTGCCACAGGTCCTTGGGCCTCTTGTTATGATTGAAAGGACAAACCTACCCTTAATGGACCCAAGGGAGGTTTGCTAAATTTTGATGATTTTGTATTCATGCTGTTTGAACTTCCATTTAAACTGCATTTGTGTGGAAATATTTCAGTGTAAGATGTCCCATTTCTCAGCAATGAATCACAGTGTTAGATACATTAAATATTGTAACAAAATCAAAACGTGAAAGTAATATATGTACACATCAGACTCCAATCAGCCTATGGCCACCTGTTGGCCTCCGATCTTCTGGGATTAAACCATATTTTATTAGCTTAATATATTTCTTTAAAAAGAAACTTCTATGAGAGATTTATATGCTCTGTCATAGGTACGCCGCTGGCTTGAAAGACTGGAACGCAAGAAAAAGGCAATACTTAAACATCAGAGACCTCCCGGCTTAACAGATGAAAGACGTGTTGAACTGCAGGCCAGCATCGTGGAGAGGAGAGAGAACTATCCGGTGAGATTATTAATAACGTGTTTTAAAACATATGTACACAGCACTGGGCATGTTCGGTTATTTCATTGAGTGATTGCGATCGATTATTAAAAAATAATTGTGATTATTCGATTAATGAGCTTGGATACAAATTACCAAGACATAGCAACAAAAGAATATCAATGACGAAAATTTCAATGGTGTTTAGAAAAGTCCATTTGTAGGGCTAGAGAAGACTATTTTTGAAAATGTATCACTGGAATGTCTTGCCATGAAAATGGACATACATTCACTAAGCAAAATGTCATTTTTCATGACCTATCGCATTAAAAAGTAATTGAATGTTAGCTTTTGACGTATTTTATGCAATAGAAAATATTCACGATTTTTCAATTATTTAATTTTTATACGCCCGCGTAAGCGGGGTCGTATTATTTAAAGGCACTCGCCATCCATCCGTCCATCTGTCCATCCGTGCATGAGTCTTGCTATCCATCCATCTGATTTCTTGTCCAGACCAGATCTCGAAGTGTTTTGAACCTACATTAAAAATTTTGTTTCAGCAGATGTGTTAGGGATAGCCCAATAGAAAATATTCACGATTTTTCAATTATTTAATTTTTATACGCCCGCGTAAGCGGGGTCGTATTATTTGAAGGCGCTCGCCATCCATCCGTCCATCTGTCCATCCGTGCATGAGTCTTGCCATCAGTCCATCCGTCCATCCGTCTGATTTCTTGTCCGGACCAGATCTCGAAGTGTTTTGAACCTACATTAAAAATTTTGATTCAGCAGATGTGTTAGGGATAGCCGAAGTGTAGTGATTTTGTTTCAGCAAAATCTGCCCATATTCGGCCGCGTTATCTCCTCTGAAAAGCTAAAATTGTTCAACATTCTTTCGTCCGGACCAGATCTTGGAGTTTTGAAGCTACACTAAAAATATTTTTTCAGCAGATGCGTTAGGGATATACGAAGTGTAGTTTTTTACATTTCGGCAAAATCCACCCATATAATCGCCAGAGTTATCTCCCTTGAAAAACAAAAATTCGTCAAAATCTTGTCCGGAGCAGATCTCGAAAAGTTTTGAGCCTACACTCACAATTTTTTTTCAGCAAATGTTTTAGAGATAGACGAAGTGTCATTT
Source organism: Chaetoderma sp. LZ-2023a (assembly GCA_034401795.1). NCBI lineage: Eukaryota > Metazoa > Mollusca > Caudofoveata > Chaetodermatida > Chaetodermatidae > Chaetoderma > Chaetoderma sp. LZ-2023a. Next base: position 70,332,834 of record CM067364.1, read on the forward strand.
AATAAAGACAAACTGTTCACATTTAGCATTCCTCAAACAAGTATGCCTGCGGGCATATGTTGAATTTCACTAAAACTCATGTTAGTCATATAAATTCACGATTTAAAGCGTAATTGTGATTTTCAATTTAAACACGTAATCGCGCAAGCCTACACAGCACTACCGTAACTAAATACCCTAACAGAGTAAATAATAACAAATAAACGAGTTTGAGGTAAGCAGGGAAAGCCTGCAGCACACCATACAGTACAGCTTATAAATAAGGTTACCTGGTTCCTAAACAAAACAATTTTGAACACAATGTATGAAATGCTTTGTTGAGTATTTTGAACATAATTGGATTGCAAGAGATTGCTGTAAGGCAGCAGCAATGTCTTCCAATCCAATTATGTTCAAAATTAGGCAGCAGAAATATTTTCCAATCCAATTAGTTCAAAATATTCAGCAGTTCATTTTTATTTTGTTTTAGAAATATCTTATGTTATTTCTCAGCTGTCCTGAAGCTTCGAGTATCTGGGAGTTTGGTTGGGTTGGGGGGAATTGGGGGTATGCATCCATGTCATAAGAGGATATGGACTCCCTTGGAAAGCAGCTGTGATACAGAACAGCAACAGCTCCCAGTCAAATTAGTTTCAAAATATTCACCAGCATACGTGTATAATTACCTTGAAATTTAGATTCTGGTAATTCTGGATTTAAAGCTTCTAATCGGTTTCAACACATAAAGATTGTGTGGATCTTAGCTAGAAATGTGTGGAACATTGTTAAAAATGAGTCCATCTGTTTTGTTGTCAGGTCAAAGGTCATTGTTACTTCGATCTCAAAATGTTGACATATTAAGTGTTGGTATATAGCAGAATAATAATTACCATGTCGACGTAACTCTTTTTCCTCAGCCAGCGACACGATCCCGTGAACAACAACAAGAACTTCACACTAAGGCTCAGCAGATGTTAGCTCGTTATTATATGACAGTGAAGAAGACTCGTCAGACGCATGAGCACAGAGATGCTTTACTGGCGCGCCTCGAGACTGACTCAGAACTTCTTATGTGTGAGTGTAATAGTGATAGTTTGTTTTAGAACACTCTAGTCTAGATCACTTTTAGGAGGTAAAAAGAGCTCGTGTGAATTGTAGGGTCTGATCTGTCACTCAAGTATCTGACGTCCTAAACAGTTACGTCACTACTTAGCTAACATCACAATCTTATAGCTCCGTCCTGAAAATAAACAAGTCTGTCATTAGTGTATGAATTGTATCTCATAAATTTACAACTTAATAAAACTTTCTACCATAAGCTTCAATAGCCCCAAGTCAAATTGGTTTCAAAATATTAAACAGCTTAAGTGAGTGTATACTTGCATTGAAATTTAGATTCCGGGAATTCACGTTTCAAAACTTTAAATTGATTGCAATGTCCTGCCTGTCTGCCTGCCTGCCTGCCTGCCTTCCTGCCTGCCTGCCCGCCTGGCTGTGTCTCTGTCTCTTTGTCTGCCCACCCAACCGTCTGCCTGTTTGCCCTCCCACCCACCTGCCCACCCACCTGCCTGGTTGCTGCCTGCCTAGTTTACCTGCCTGCTTGTCTGCCTGTCGTGGTATCTCATAAACTACTAGTGTCTCAAGCAATGGCAACATAAACTAGGATTCCAAACCTGAGATTAAATTCTGGATCTATTTATTTATCAGAAATACTAATTCGATTTGACTCATATTTTATCACAAGTAATATGGTTATCTTAACTTTGGTCGTGATTCTAAAAACAATCTCGAAAATCTGAAATAAAAATAACGTGTAAAAACGTGATGGTGAGGATCTGCAGCAATCTTGTATTGCTCTGTTTGTATGTTCAGTAACTTACCAATCAAAACTCCTGAATGTATTTATCACCTGATAATCTGAGATTTGTCTTCCAGATTCACCGGCATTGAAAGATGTCACTGAAGGCGACGTGGAAATGTTTTCCAGTCGATCTGTTCCTGTGGCAAGCAGGGCTAAGATAGCACACCAGCAGGAGTTGAGATTGCTACGACAACCATGGTGGAAGAAGCTGGTAGATGAGCATCAAGACCAGCCATGGGAGGAGGAATATGATCACATGTTACAATTCTGATAGCACACTTCATCTTGTATAGCATAGAGAATATCATCTCGCGATTGAGGCATCCATTGCTCCATGTACACATCGCCCATTTCTTGCTATGCCCGCCCACTTTTTCCATGTATTGGGATGTATTTATGTACTTTGACTCCTGAATTCACAGAATCCCATTTTCAAGGTACCGGTAATTATAGAGGTAAGCTATTTTGAAACTAATTGGACTTGGAACTGTTTCTGTCTATGGCAGTCAAATAACTTTCAAATTAATCAACAGAATGTTTATTAACTTGTAGCGTCATTAAAGACACAACAACTCATACAATTTAGTGACAGACTTTGATCTTGATGTGCAACATCTGCCAATCAAATTAGTTTCAAAAGATTCAATCGCTTACCAGTATAGTTTAAATTCTGGGAATTCATGTTTAAAATGGATTTCAACATGCATAAAATGTATGTGAATCCTTGTTAGAAATGTGCATGGTATAGCTAGAAATGAATACTTATATTTCCTTAACCCTTAGCACACTGATGTCAATATTCTATCTTTTATGGTGTCATTAGCAAAGAAACTAGTGTAAATGATTGTATAAATTATTGAAAATTTTGAATCTCATTATGTGCCTGCTTTCGACACATTCCTTTTGCAAAAAACCCATATTTTCCAGAATTTTAAGTCCACTATCCTTTACTGTTTATTAAGATTTTATATATTTATATTTATATATTTATGTATAGTAAAACTTACTGATCATTCCGTCCATATTTATGTATGTTAATATGCAATAATGTGTACACACGCACGCACGCACGCACACACACGCATGCACGCATGCACACACGCACACACACACACACGTACACACCTGAATAGGTACAGCCATGCTGTGTGAGGCGTGCCTTGCAGACTTGCACAATTATTCAATTAATCACGATTCTTGAAAATATGATCGCGGACGATCACAAAACTAAATAATTGAATAATAATAGTTGTTTTTCAAAATGTAAAGTCCCGTATATCACCTATTAGTAGCCTAGGATTATAGTAGGATGACGTGTTCTCTGAGGAAGGGGGTGGGGCATATATTAGCGATTCCTTTTTTGTAGATCTCCACCTGTAGCAAATACAAACATCCATTGTGAAGATCTGCTCTTGTGCGTTTTAATGCCCTCAGTCTCTATATAAATCTAGACATTTGTATTTTATGACGCCTGTTTTCACGTCTTTTACTCATGCACTAGTGTTGTTCCAATTAATCAATGATCGATTGGTTTGCATGTCCAACCAACAGATCGATCATGATTTCAGATATCGATTCTGACTGCTTATAAATTTACAATATTATAACTGCAGATGATTATTTTTTTGGGCAATGCCATTTTAATTTCATTTTTACAGATATAAATAACATAGTATTACTCCATACGAGTCCATACTCTAAGACATTAACCTTCTCAACACTGAAACCACAATACCAATAGCCTGTTCAATATTTTTGAACTTATTTGACTGGAGGCAGCAACAGCTTCCAATCAAATTAGTTAAAAAATATTCAGATTATTTCTTAAATGGTAAAGATCCATGAACATGCAATAATTATTGCATTCAAAATTTCAAAATCGGTAAAAGAGAAAATGTTATGATCGATCATTAAATGATCATTGGTTAGTATGTAAAACCAATCATCGATCACAAAACTAGTACCAATTCCCAACACTATCACGCACACACACTCCAAGTTCACCGACTAGTAAATATACAATATTATATTTAACCCACATCTCACACTAGTGTCAGTATGAGTCCTTAGAAGGAATGTTGATATAGTCTCTAAATCTGATACCATCAGGTTTTCTGGTTTGTATGGATTTACAGTACAGCTCATAAAAAGTTAACATGTTTCCAGAATGAAACAATTTTGAACACAATGTAAGAATTGTTCTCTTGAATATCTAGCATGTAAAGATCTCTGGTAGTAAAATGGCAACCATTAGGAGTACGTACCCATGGCGCATACCCTTGATATATAGTTTACCCATCTCATTCTAGAATGCAGAATAAATTAGAATGACCTGACGGCATATGACAGATGGCATGCTTGTCATGCTTAACATCTGGTTACACAAATGGCCATGCTTGTGAACATGATCTGTCACAAAGTAATGAATACCAATTTTGAACATTTCTACTCTAAATATTTCTAGAATAGTATTTGTTTTAGCTACAATTTTTCACAAAGTGTTATAGATTAACCCCTAATTATTTTTATCTCTTCATTTCCTTTAAAGGTTGAAGCTTCACATAGTTGAAATAAATTTAATGACATAAGCTATTAAATTTTAATCCATCACACACACGCATGCACGCACGCACGCACGCACGCACGCACGCACCCACGCACTTTTATCTATCTCTTCATTTGCTTTAAATTGTGGAGCTTCACACAGTTTAAGTCAATTTGATGGCATGATAAGCTATCAAATTTTAAGCCCTCATATACATATATTTTGAAAATAATGTTGCTGCAAGTGTTGATGTCTTAGAAAGGAACAGCATTCATCAAGATTGTTTCCAAAATGAGCACCCGCAATCATGTAAATGGTAATGGAATTTAGGAGATTTCAGTTTCATTATTCTAGGTGCTAGGGTCCATATTCTTTATTCTAATCTTTAATGTTAACAGCATCATGCTAAAGCGATTTGAAGAGTACATGCTGAGAATTTAGCAGGCCAAGGGTTAGCTCGAATACAGGTTTGACGCAGACTACCATCCATCTCTTATCGCGTTGAGGATATATATATATTTAGAGATTTCCCACCTGATGTGATAATGGCATTTAAACAGTTGTTTAGCTGGTAACTAATCACCTCTATAAGTTGCTAGTCATGTTGAATAAATTAATTAACCTCTTCCATTGTTTATTCCTGTAACCTGGATTAAGTGTCTGACTGCTGCAAGTCACCAAACAATTATTTCAATGGGCAATGTCCATTTGTAGGCCAAGAGAAGACCGTTTTTGAAAATTTACCATTGGGATGATTGGCTCTGTTAACATTGTTTTGTCATATTTGACTGAATGTTGTACAATATTTTAGATGGCTATTATAGTACCTCTTATGTGGTCCTACGTTCAAATGAAGCAGAGTATGTGCACATAAAAGATGGATCCATTTCTAGCTATGCCACATCCATTTCTAGCTATGCCCCGCCCATATTTACCTATGCCCCATCCATTTCTAGCTATTCACCGTCCATTTCTAGCTATGCCCCATCCATTTCTAGCTATGCCCCGTCCATTTCTAGCTATGCCATATCCATTTCTAACTATACCACGTCCATTTCTAACTATACCACATCCATTTCTAGCTATACCACGTCCATTTCTAACTATACCACGTCCATTTCTAGCTATACCATGTCCATTTCTGTCTATACCACGTCCATTTCTAACTATACCACGTCCATTTCTAGCTATACCACGTCCATTTCTAGCTATACCACATCCATTTCTAACTATACCACATCCATTTCTAGCTATACCACATCCATTTCTAGCTATACCACATCCATTTCTAGCTATACCACGTCCATTTCTAGCTATGCCCCGTCCATTTCTAGCTATGGCCCGCCCATATTTACCTATGCCCCATCCATTTCTAGCTATTCACCGTCCATTTCTAGCTATTCCCCATCCATTTCTAGCTATGCCCATCCATTTCTAGCTATGCCATATCCATTTCTAACTATACCACGTCCATTTCTAGCTATACCACATCCATTTCTAGCTATACCACATCCATTTCTAGCTATACCACATCCATTTCTAGCTATACCACGTCCATTTCTAGCTATACCACGTCCATTTCTAACTATACCACATCCATTTCTAGCTATACCCCGTCCATTTCTAGCTATACCACATCCATTTCTGGCTATACCACGTCCATTTCTAGCTTTGCCCCATCCATTTCTAGCTATGCCCCGCCCATATTTACCTATGCCCCATCCATTTCTAACTATTCACCGTCCATTTCTAGCTATGCCCCATCCATTTCTAGCTATGCCCCGTCCATTTCTAGCTATGCCATATCCATTTCTAACTATACCACGTCCATTTCTAACTATACCACATCCATTTCTAGCTATACCACGTCCATTTCTAACTATACCACGTCCATTTCTAGCTATACCACATCCATTTCTAGCTATACCACATCCATTTCTAGCTATACCACATCCATTTCTAGCTATACCACATCCATTTCTAGCTATACCACATCCATTTCTAGCTATACCACGTCCATTTCTAACTATACCACATCCATTTCTAGCTATACCACGTCCATTTCTGTCTATACCACGTCCATTTCTAGCTATACCACGTCCATTTCGAACTATACCACATCCATTTCTAGCTATACCACGTCCATTTCTAGCTATACACATCCATTTCTGTCTATACCACATCCATTTCTAGCTATACCACGTCCATTTTTAACTATACCACATCCATTTCTAACTATACCACATCCATTTCTAGCTATACCACATCCATTTCTGGCTATACCACGTCCATTTCTGTCTATACCACGTCCATTTCTAGCTATACCACGTCCATTTCTAACTATACCACATCCATTTCTAACTATACCACGTCCATTTCTAGCTATGCCACGTCCATTTCTAGCTATACCTTGTCCATTTCTAGCTATATCCTGTCCATTTCTAGCTATACCCTGTCCATTTCCAGCTATATCCTGTCCATTTCTAGCTATGCACCATCCATTTCTAGCTATACCATGTCCATTTCTAGCTATACCATGTCCATTTCTAGCTATACCCTGTCCATTTCCAGCTATAGCACGTCCATTTCTAGCTATACCCTGTCCATTTCTAGCTATACCACGTCCATTTCCAGCTATACCACGTCCATTTCTAGCTATACCCTGTCCATTTCTAGCTATACCCTGTCCATTTTCAGCTATACCCTGCCCATTTCTAGCTATGCACCGAGAATTTCTAGCTAAGCTCCACCCACTTTTTATGCATGTTGGAATCGATTGGAAACTGAATTCCGAAGAATCTAAATTTCAAGGTAACTATACGGTTAAACTGTTGAATATTTTGAAAAAAATTTGATTGGGGTCTGTTGCTGTCTATGACTATGAATGCTTATTCAAATTGTAAATTCATATTCATATCTTAGTGACTGACTTTTCGATGTTCATGACAGACTTACGTTGTTTTGATTGTGATGTCACCTAAAATGTGATGTATGTAATTATGATGTCAGATACTTGTGTGACAGATCGGATCCCTCCATTTCACCCTTTAATTGTGATGATTTAGCAAGAAGATTAACATGTTTGTTCAATGTATATCTATTTGCAGACCAACAATAAACTACCTTTGAAAATGTACTACATGAATCATTCGATACTTTGGCCAATCATTCCAGTGCTAAATTCTCATAAAGAGAATCTTAAAGCGTCATCTCTTGGTCTGCAATTGGACAGTTTAGCCTAGCCATTGAGGGGTGTGAACCATGACAAAATTCCCACCTACGGTTTTTTGATGTCATTCGAAGCAGACATTAATCCTGAATTGCATACTAAAAATCCCCATTGATCCCATTTGGGCGGAATTTTTTACACAGGTTTTTATTTTAATGACCATTTTTACACCATGTATGAAATCTGATAAGGTGCCATGGTAGCGGAAAACAGCGTCCTTTGCTATTTTCTAACAAAACATCACATTCAACAATCTGAAATAATACAAATCTGAAAAAATATATTCCTTGTCACTCAACAGCTGAGATGCACATGTGTCAGCGAAAAAAGAAACAATTATATCACTGAGGATAGTATAGAGATGTTCATTAACACACGCTTTGAGGTCGGGATGTGCCCTGCGATGACATGAGATTATAAGTCCAAACCATCATTTTTTTTATCAATATTTACCAGATGGTCGATATTGCTGCAAATTTGACATCGGCACCCTGCACATGCGAGCAGACATTTCAATCCATTTTTGTTGCATAAGCATTGCTTGGTGCCAAACAGATTCTTGGTTGTTACTTTGCATTTGCAACTAATGAAACTAAGTACCTTCGATGGAGCAGCTTCAAGATCTGTCATTATCAGGCATAAAGACCCATTTTCCTCTTTCCATCCCCAATCATTGTGGTCCAGTTCATTGTTACTAAGAGTTAGCCATCTGAGAACCTGGAGGTGAACGCGGAGGCTGTGGAAGTAAGCTCAGATGGTGGCAGTCGTTGTGGCTCTATCTTACTTCCCTTCACAACCATCTGCATATATCGGGTATATCTCGGAGACGTAAGTATGTTCTCAGTGCCACCATACAGGCAACGGAATAGGCTAATTTTTGCACTGCCACATTTGTTCCTGTGATGTGTCACAAGTCCCAATTATGTCAGACAGGCCCTGTACCTCTTTGGACTTAGACATTACCTTCAGAAGATTTGTCTTATCATGGCCAAACGTGGCAGAAGTTGTATCGCACCCACTCCAGGCATGAATTATAAGAATACGCTTTTATTTCTTTGCTGAGACTACATCAGCAGCTTCCTTGAGACTACAATTGCTGATGTTTTGAGCGTTTCACTTCCTTCTTCAAGAATGTACCTGCCCCAGTGAGTGTTCAAATAGTAGGATCTACGTTGTCACATACCCACTGTGTGAACGTTTGGTCTGGTGGAGGCCATAAATCTTCTATGCTGTGCTGTTGCCTAACTGACTTTTTGTATCGACTTATTTCATCATATGCGATTAGCTCTTGCTGGCTAGTAGTCGTGGGAATGATAATCTTCTGCAATGCTGGTGCTGCTTTCTTTCATTTGAATATGTGATGGCGACATCCGGACATTTGGTAAAATGTTTTCCGGATGATTACTGTTACCATTTGTTTGATCACTTTGAAACTTGATATGGTGGTTGTACTAGGTCGGTCTAAGAAATCTTTCGAAATGGACAATGATCCGAAATTCAAGATGGTCGCCAGCCACCGGTATATGGTGGTTGGACTAGGTCTGGAGAAGAAACTCATCAAAATCAGCGGTAATCCAAAATCCAAGATGGCTGCCAACTGATGGTGTCCATCTTGAAAATTGGGTTCTGGATGATAACTCCATTACTGTTTATCAGGTTGCTTTGAAACTTGATAGTGTGGTTGGATTAGCTCTGACGAAAGAAACTATTGAAGTCGACAATGATCCTAAATCCAAGATTGCCCAACCACCCCCAGCCACTGGTGGACATCTTGAAAATTGATTTCTCTATTTCTGTTTAGTGGATCGCTTCTAAACTTCATGCGATGACAGGGCTAGCTCTGAAGAAAAACTTATTGAATTTCTTGATGATCCAAAATCCATAACTCCATAACTATTTAGTGGATCACGTTGAAATTTCATAGGATGACTGGTCTATGTCTAGCTCACATTATTTGATTTGTAAACATGTGGTATTATGCACCGTTTGCGGAGTTCTTGTATTAGTGGTAATGATGATTGCCGCATTGGTCAATAATGATGTGTCTATGGCAACAGTTATATTTTCCTGAAGGACCAATGATGCTTGTTGTGCGTTAATTAATCTAAACATGTTTACAGTTCCTCGTCACCTAGGTGAGCAGAAGTTGTGTCGCACCCACTCCAGGCATAAATTATAAGAATATGCTTTTGTATCGTTGCTGGGATGACAGCAGCAGCTTCCTTGAGACTACAATTGCCGACATTTTGGCTCTTTGGGCCATTTATTTCTCTTAAAATACTGCATTATTTGTTAGCAAACGTTCACACCAATAACAGCCACTAGGCATATGGCCATTTTAAGGAGCTCGCTTATCATTCAATACATCATAGAAACCAGGTGATAATTCCATATGATAGATGGTCATATGGCTACCCATCTGACAAAACGATAATTTTGCCCCCCTAAGCAGGTGTCCGTTATAGGCAGGTTTGCCTGTAATTCTTTCTAGTTCAGTTGTATGATAGGTTAACCATGGGCTCGTTTTCACAAGTGACTGTCCGTGGTCCACTGATGCGCTTCGTGGTTCATTCGTTTTGGCTTTCCGGAAGCAGATGATTTACTGATGTGGTTCGTCGAACTAGGAACCGAGTTTTGATCTCGGTTCGTTGTTACCAATATTTGTTACTGGCTCGTAAATTTAAAGATGGCGGTGCCTTGGGTCTTGCAATAAAATGGCCACCAACCCATGAAGATGATAAAGTAAAAATGCCAAACTCATATTTCCCATAGGCCAAACAATAACATAACCGAAAGAAAGCATTGACAAAAATCTATATGACATTTTTACATAACCCATGGCACATAAGAGCATGTACTATGCCAAATTGCATGTGCCTACATTGCCTCCATCTGCAGCTGCACGTCAACAACAGTGTAGCCTTGGTGAAGGGTAGACATGTGTTTGGAGGCTGGCTGGCTGGTGGGAGATCAAGACCAGATATCTCTCTCTCTTTGATAACCAGCCCCAAACATTAGTGGACATCTATGTTAGTGTGGATGAGTATGAGAAGGATGATACGTTAGACAATTCACCTTTCCAGTATTAGCTATGCCCGCCAACCTCTAGCTATGCTCCATCCACACTTCGCCGTATTAGGATCGATCGTTCCCCGAATGCACTGATTGAATTTCCTGAAAACTATACAGATAAGCTGTTGAATATTTTGTAGCTAATTTGACTGGTTGCTGCTGCTGCCTATGACAGCAACAGTGCCCAGTGGAATTAACTTCAAAATATTCAACAGAATATGTATTAAATAGTAAATACATACAGTTCGTACAACAACGCGTAATCCGTCTTCAATTATGCGTTCGTGACGTACTTATCTACGTAATTCATGACGTCATAATGCCGTCATTAATTATATCATTCTACACATCACGAAGTTGATTATGACGTCATATGATGGATGGATAGTAGTTCTATGTTAGATTGCAATTAGCTAAATCAGTGAAAACCTAGATATTTAATATAATATGAAAGAAATCTTCAGGATCTGTTCAGAAGACCTCCCTAAATATGGCAGCCATTTTCAAAGATTAGGGGAAAGACTGCAACAAGATTTAAAAAAAGGTTTGATCAATGAATAGATAAGATTTAAAAAAACTCAGAGATGAACATTTGCGGCATGGAAACGATATATCCGCACACAAATCATTACCCAACAATCATGTACACACGAAATATTAAAAATATGATAATAGAAAAGTATTAGATCAACCTTTAGTATCCTGCATTATAATAAATTGTCTTCCCTCAAATACAATAACAGGTGTTTGTTCTATTAATCTTGCTGCGTAAGTTGCCAATGTCCTAGGATAGTCATAGGACAGCAATAGATTGAGCCAGCATTGATCCTCAGAATAAACACTTGCTTGCCTTCCAAATTTGTAACCCAGCTGGTGAGAACAGGGTGAAAATGATCCCAGCCACCATCATGGCTGCTGTAAACTGTCACTCATTCAGGCATCCCAGTAACGAATACCATACCACATGTCATCGTCATATTGCACGGGTCTCGCCATCCCACTCCGCTCCCGTATCGAGTCCCGTGCTTGCACGCTTTTGATGTATGCGCTAAGTTCACGAAACTTCATAAATCTGGTCAGTCAACTACCGCCAAATAAAATTACCCCGTTATTATCATCCTACTAATATACGCCCACTCACATAGCCTGACATTCGTGTCCCGCGAGCTCTCAATAAATATTGGCACGAAGCCAAGCCTATATTTTTAGATTGAAAGCTAGATTGAAGTAGGTAGAAATCTGATTGCCGGACATTAAACTTGTCGCCACAGATCAAAGGACTGCAAGTACGGCCACGAACAGCGAAGCTATGTGAGTGGGCGTATGTTAGTACCATGACCACATGTATAATATTGCAATAATATCCGCAGCAGCAATTGTACTACCGCCGCCGCAGTGTGCGTTCGCAGGGGCGCCAGGAGCAAATTTGAGGGGCGGCAGCAGTCTCCATAGAAATGGCACACTGAATGGCATTGTCTGTAGGAATATCTGAAATGGGCTTTTCTCCTATTATAGAAGGGTGTTCGGGGATACCAACCAAATATAATATAAAAATATTGAAAGATGCAGGCTCTGAGAATCGATGTCCCGCATTATGAGTTTCCTATGATTCCTATGATGTATACATGTTACAGTAATGTTGAGTGAAGAACTTATGCATTCCTTGGTCTTATAATGTACAATATTCTCCTTTGATGCCTGCTTCTAGTCAATTGGAAGCTGTCACTAACCGACGATTAACTATCTCTCTGGGTGTGCATGCATACATACGTACGAGTGTGCGCGCGTATGCATGCATGCATACGTCTGCATGCGTGCATGAGAGAAAGAGGGGAAGGGAGGGAGGGTACGTGTGTGAGCGAGTGAGAGAACATGGGTGAAGTGTTGGCCAGTGTGGGTGTGTGTGAGCGAACTAGTAGGCATGGGTGGGGTGTGGGTGGGTGTGAGTGAGAGAGCGGGCGGACGTCTAATTGTATCAGTAAACTGTGTACGTGCATTCGTTCATGTGTCTGAAAGGTGGACCTGTGCAGTTTGCCGTGAAAAAAAATTTGATTGGACCGTAGTTCCTAATTATATTTGCTAAATTGTGGCCCAATCCCTTCAGTAGTTTCAGAGGGAAATTGTTTTTTCTTAAAACTAGGTTATCCAAGCTGGCCGCAAGTCAAACCGACCAAAGCATGTGAACAAAGTTTGTTCAGCTTTTGTCTTATGTGAATTTGGTTGAGTATCATGAGAACTAAGCTCACAGATCTTTAAATACAATTTTTAAAATAGTGAAAAATCCAAGATGGCCACCCAACAAAATCGAACAAGCAGCTTCCCGGAACCAACCCTGGATCCGACCATATGGATCCTTCCTGCCTAGTTGATCTTGAGGACTCGCTTGATGGATGCATAGACAGATGACGGACGGCCGACATAAAATAAGTTGATAGTTGGCTGCTGCTGCTACTACGACTACATCATGAATTTGTACACATTAAAAAATAGCCACCATTATTAACCCCTTCAACTTCCGGGACCAAATATAATACATTCTTTATGGTATGAAATTCTGGGGACTTTTAAAACTAATTATTGTAAGGTGTTATTGCTCGAGGCGGCAAATCAGTAGCAAAGTACAGCTATCGTGTGTGGAATGAGTGTTTTAAATTATGATTTCGCAGCCTATACAGGGTTCATACAAACTTGAAAAGTACTTGAATTTTAACACCTTCCTTGAAAGGGCTTGAATTGTAAAATTCCCTTGAAAAGTACTTGAAAATTGCTTTAATGCATTGAAAAGCCCTTGAATTTAATATTTCAACCCAAATTATTTTCATTGGGTACAAAAGTGTTGTCCTGAATCATCAGTCAAAATGAAGGAATTGCCTTCTCAATGCATCTAATATTAAAATGTGTGTGTTGTCAGACTCTCGGAGCCCTTATTGGTGGTATTGTCAGTGGATTCCCCGTCCCATCCTTGCTCCTGCATATCCCATTCCATGACCATCCTAGTATCAGGCGCTTGAAAATTTTACAATTGCGGCCATGAAAGTCCTTGAATGGAAACCAACGACGACTGTATGAACCCTGCTATACTTAGCCATCTCACATATACATATCTACAAATCATGAAACTAAAGAAAATGACGATCCACTTCGTGGCGGCAAGCCATGGTGGAAAAATACAATCCTGGACCGCTTTGTAGTAATGCTGGGCATTGCTGCACGCTGCTACGTCATGGGGAACATAGCTTTCCAGGCCTTCTGGAAGCTATGGATTCGTAGATTAAAACTGCCCTTGATAAAAAGACTAGATTTTTACAACGCAACCTGCGTATCCTTGATGCTGTATAACTGTAACAGGTGGGCAGCTCCAAAGGCAGCTCTAGACAAACGTGTTGCCCGCCATCACGATCACCTACGCACCATCACTGGACACCGATGGCCAGACGGCATAATTTCCAATGATCGACTATACAAGATCTATAATACATCGCCGCTGTCCACAAAGGTCGCCCAACAAAGATGGTCCATGTTTGGCCGTGTGCTAAGAAAGTCAGGGGACACACCAGCAAAAAGCCTTGGAATTTGTTCTGGGAGCCAGCAGATACAAAACCAGGAGAGGACACCGTTGCATAAATCTGTTAAGCGTTTCACGAGGTGACCTCAAGAAAACGGGACTCGGTACACTCAAGTCAAGAATGGACCTGAGGTAGCTAAAGATTTTGGCTGAGGACAAGACACAGTGGTCAAAAGCGAAGACGGACTGATTGCAGTTGTAGGATGTTTCTACTACTGCAGCCGCAGAATACAGTAAACATACATACTATTGGCATGTGGGTGCCAGAGGTACATTTAGCCCGGGCTCAGACGATTCAGAGGCCTTCAAATGCTTGATTTCGTTTTCGTGGTGGCGGTGGCCGGTAAATAATAATCCTTTTGGCTAGAACTGAAAAAAGCTTGACTTGATTAAACATGTGTATCTCCACCGTACCTATTGGTCGGCGGGGTGGGGGTGGGGGGGGGGGCTTGAAGGAGGTCATACTCATGCAAAGAATACAGCATTCAACAGTGCAAGAGAATGAAATTTATTACTCAGAATACAGGAGATGCCACACCCACCTCCCATTCTGTAAGAGGGATGGGGTGGGTGCGTGGGTGGTGGTGGTGGTGGTGGTGGTGGTGGTGGTGGTGGAGTTACAACAAATCTTAGACCCATTCCTCAACCACCACGGATATCGAGCCTGTGTATACAAATTCTTTCTACCTTTACATCCGTTTCACATGTGTTTGACTTTAGGTTGTTGTTAATTCTAGTATTCCACAACGGTCGCCGAAATATCACTTTTTGTAGTGTTATCGCAGCCGCCTGCCGCCCGCCATCACACACACACACACACATTTTATTCTGCACACAAAGGCATAGACAGATAGCGGGCAACTATCATTTCATATTCGTATCTTACCTTGTAAAAATGCGTGAAACGTTTTCAAATTTGAAGACGACACGTATCGCAAGAATGATAAGGTACAAAACATCAATATGTCACATGCAACTGTCACTACATAATCATCAGTCACGATATATCCAGCCTGGACGTGGGCCTACAGCCATATTTCTTAATGGGCTGAATCCCAAAACACGTTACACCCGAACTTTAATACAACTTCTGAGTCTTCTCTGAATATTCTAAAATTGGTTTTTAAGTTCTAAACAACAGTGGAATTTTTTTTACAGAAATGGGTCAAGGGCACAGCTGCCCCCGTTGTCCCCCCTTCCCAAAGGGCAACGGGGCAGCTGCCACCCACCCCAGCCGCTGCCCCATGCTTCCGGCGCCCCTGTAGGTGCGTGTGTGCGTGTATTTGTGTGCATACAGGGCTAGGGATCAACCAAACATCGCACCTTTCCACTGACATCCTGATCCATATGGATCACCATTAAAGAAGATGATTCCTGACCCTGGGATTTGCATGTGTCCATATGCATACCGTCTTAGTATGCATATATGTAACCGTATACATGTATGTATGTAGACCTATGCATATCTCACGTATCTATAACGAGGGCATAATTTATGTGAATTCTATGTATGTAGTCTATGTTCTATGTACGCTATGTTAAATGTTTTGTAAATGTGACTGTTTACTTATGTGGGGGTAGGGGTGGGGGGGGGGGAGTTGGTGCGTCCATCGCTTTGCCTGAGATAGACTGCCTATTTATATCTGAACTCATAGGCCTACTAATATGTGATTAAAGGTGTGTATTTACACCAAAATGCTTGAAAATAAAAATGTTAACATTATATACTGTTAGAGGCTTAAATGGTGTACCTAAATGTAATGAAACGAAATGAACCTTAACATATGGTGGTTTTATTTCGTATAAATTTATTTAATTTTTTTAGGTGTTAAGTTGAATTAGGGACTCGTGTCTCTAGTTCAATTTTACTACTTAAAATTATATTAATGTGCGCGTAAGGGAATCATCATATGTGACAATGGCTGGTTCCATAACAGAGCCAGACATTCGAGTGGCATATTTTCAAAAATAGTCTTCTTTTGGCCTGCAAATAGCCATTCAAATTTTAATAAGCAAATATTGTTATATTTGTGACCAATTTAGGCGTTAAAGGTGCATATTCACACTGAATGTTTGAAAATAGAATTTTTTTAATTGAGTACTTTTAGAGAAGTTTAAATTATGTGACTAGGTGTATTGAAACGAGCTTCTAATTCAATTTCACAACTCAAATTTTTTTATTAATTTATATGGAATTAAATCATCACATGTTAAGATTTATTTCGTTTCTTTATATCTAGGCCCAACGTTTAAGCCTCTAAAAGTATACCATTTAGATAATTTAATTTTCAAATATTCTGGTGTGAATATGCACCTTTAAGTGTTTTAAGCGTGAACACTGTAACTCAGATGTTTTCATTAAGCAAACATTATTATTCTCAAATGCGTGAGTACGCCTTGTTGTTCCAAAATAGCTTAACCCTGTAACATACCACAGAATTTCAATTTTCTCACAGAAAATGTCCATTTGCGGACCAAAGGAAAACTATTTTTGAAGATTTACGACTGAAATGACTGGCTCGGTTATCGAACCAGTTATTCCAGCGGTAAATTTTCAATCATACTCTTCTTTTGGTGTGCAAATGAACATTTCTCAAGAAATATCGCGTACTTAGACTCTACCTAACAACGTCACGTGCTTATGCGTCCTAGAATAATGTGGGGGTCATTTGGTCGTCCTTAGATCTTAGACAAGATGGGACTATTTGTTTAAGAGCTATCGTTATCTTTTTACAGAGACAACGTTACTATATAAGTCAGTAATTTAATTTAATTTCACTTAAACACATTTTCGTCCTAAAGAGTAACGGTGTAGGCAGGCATATAGTGCTTGACTAAACTGGCTTGAGAAGCGCGTGGCACTCTATAGGTGAAGTTTAGATTTATACGACGACCATGTGTTACTCTGTCGTTTGTTGTCTGATACTTGTCCAGTTTCTTAGCTGTTTTCCTGCAATAAATACGGACAAAATAACAGACGAATCATTGGCGACAGAATGGTATGAAAAATATGAAGTGAAGACAAAGCAGTTATACTGGCGTGCCACTCAGGTGGCCTGGGAATACCTAACAAACCTCACCGCACACAACAGGGACATAGCAGTAAGTACAGGCGTACTAAAATGAATGCATCTTTAAACCTATGAACTATGAACCACGAATTCCTAGAATCGTAAGTTATAAGCGATCATACGGGTAAGGTGTTGAGTATTTTGAAAGTAATTTGACAGGAACTTGTTGCTGCCATGGCAGCAGTATGGCAGCAGCGACTCCCAGTCAAAGTGGTTTCAAAATGCTCAACATAAATACATAATATTTATAAAATCGTCAATTTTTTGTGGTTTTGGACCTTTCGGGTTCAAAGGGGTACGGTTGCTGGTGGATTTTGTGTTGGATGAGTGTCAGTTCGAGCGATTGCATCAAATGATTCTATTCTCTTTTTTTTAAATAATTCATTTCTTGTATTTACACATTATTTCATGGACATAGGGGGATGTGACGGCAGTGAAGCCTGTTTATAACGGCCAGCTTATGAGCCGCCAAAATGACCACTAAAGCAAGCTGATCAACTTAGAGCTGGTCAAGCCGGCTAAAACTACCTCCATACTGGCCTCAAGGAATGCCCATTGGCAGATTGAGTCACCCAGAGAAGACATAACGAACACGGAATGATTGGGAGGGTATTGGGGAAGACGTTTGACTCATCTGTGTGTAATAAACTGAACTGAGCCGACAGTATAGAAATAGGCCTGTCCGTTCTTGCGTCTGTCCGTCCGTGTGCTCGGGCGTCCGTATTTGGTTTCACCTCATTAACTTCACTTAGCCGCCATGGAGTCGGTTCAAATATCGGAAATCCTGTGGGACCTTGACTGGAAATGGGCATGACCAAAATCCGGCTGTAATCACCAGAGTAGGCCTAATATTTTCCCGCTCAATAACGTCAATTAGACTACGTGTATTCAGATCAAATTTTGGCAATAGGCTCTACATGCCGCTGTATTAGGCATGAACCTTGACCGGGATTGTGATTGGCTGAAATCTTGATGTAATCACCTGAACTATCCCCATTGATTTCTTGAAAAAAGGTAAAATATTTGTTTTCCTCTTGATAACTTAAGTCAGCTTGCATGTATTCCGTTCAAATATTAGAAATCGATTCCTGCACACCAGAACACTATAGTCCAGTCACATTAGGGTTTGACCCGCCACTAATTGCAACAGGAATGAAGCCGCCCTTTGTTTGCCCATTTAGGTCTTAGAAATACTGTATAAAAATCTAATAATCTTTTGAGTGGAACATGTTGAATTCATGATGGATGCCAGAATGGCCGCAAACGTTGCAATCGATCGATCTCTGAACTCCCTGACTATCAAGTTCCAGAAAACTATACAGGTAAGCGGTTGAATATTTTGAAACTAATTTGACTGGGTGCTGTTGCTGCCCAGCCAAATTAGTTTCAAAATATTCAACAACATGTTTATTAAATAGTAGAGACATACAATTTGTCTATCCAATCGGACTATCTTCTTCTTCTTTTCGTTCGCTGATCATACCGCCAGTCCTGTAAGTGACTATCGACATGATCATAAGCGGACTATTAAGAGTTAAAATCATTAGAATGTATAGAAGGTATAGAATCATTTATTACGTAATGATTATGACGTCATCCTATACGGCGCTTAGCTGATTATAACGTCATATGACGTCATTACTCTGGAAAGGTCCATTGTGTAGCCTACAGTAAAACTATCGGTTAATCACCCGAGTGTATCATCCCTTGATTTTGCGAAACACACTGCTACCATCACTTTGATTGCTTTAATCGCGAGAGATAATCTAGCTACAAGACAACATATTCCACCCAGTCCCTGTTGTCACACGTTGGATCGCCAGTACAATGGTTAATCCTTGACCTTCGAATGTCACAGATTAACTTCGATCGATTTTAATTAAAGCGCTAATGATTAATCCCGGCAAAACAAGCCTCTGGAGCGGTCTTGAGGAATGTACATTGACAGGTCAATAGAATCCTTTTTTTGAAAATTGACCACTGCTATGACTGGCTCGATAGCCAGTAATTCCAGTGCGTAGTTTTCAAAAATAGCCTTCTCTTGGCCTGCAAATGGAAATTCAAGGATAAAATATATTTCTATTGACCAATTTCGACCATTAAAGCGTTAAAGATGCATATTCACACCAAAATGCTTGAAAATTAAATTATTAAAATTGTAAACTTTTAGATGCTTAAATTATGTGCCTCGATGGAATGAAACGAAATAAATCTTAACATATGATGATTTCAATCCCTTTAAATGAATTTCGTATTTTTAGTCATGAAATTGAAATAGAGGCACAGTCCCCTAATTCAAATTCACAACTTAAAAATTTATATTAATTTATACGTAATGAAATCATCATATGTTACGATTTATTTCGTTTCTTTACATCTAGGCACACAATTTAAGCCTCGAAAAGTAAACTATTTTAACAATTTATTTTCAGGCATTTTGGTGTGAATATGCACCTTTAAGCAGATTGAGATCGTTAAAATACTAGCGCTTTATCAACAATGATTCAAAATATTTTTTTTTTATAAAATAGAAATTTATTTCCCATACAACATATGCCTACTAGGAATCTCCTGATTGTTGATGTTTTGTGACAGGACTAAAGCATGTCGAAGTATTTGTCGCTCAAGCCGTTATAATCAAACAGGGGCCTACGTCATATATTACCTGACGTCACAAACAAGTTGACGTAGATCTCTCCTTCACGAATCTTGAAAGGTTCGTCTGGAAGAGTACGAAAATGTATGTCTGAAGGGTTTATAATTTATACAAAATGTAGAATGTGGGTCGAGTTTAGCTGGAAATAGGCATGGCATAGCTAGAAATAGGCGTGGCATAGCTAGAAATAGGCGTGACATAGCTAGAAATAGGCGTGGCATAGCTAGAAATAGGCGTGGCATAGCTAGATATGGTTCCTTCCATTGATCAGGAGACAAGTTTATCGTCCTGCCCGCTTACAATTCAAACGTTTATCATTATCTGCCAACCACAGTTCTCCCGCTTATCATTCAAACACTTATCATTATCTGCCAACCATAGTTCTGCCCGCTTACAATTCAAACGCTTATCATTATCTGTCAACCATAATTCTAGCCGCTTACGATTCAAACACATGCCATTGTCTGTCAACCGTGGCTCTACCCACTTACGATTCAAACACTTATCAGTGTCTGTCAACCGTGGCTCTACCCACTTACGATTCAAACATTTATCATTGCCTGCCAACCATAGTCCTGCCCGATTACAATTCAAACACTTATCATTGCCTGTCAACCATAATTCTACCCGATCACGATTCAAACACTTATCATTGTCTGTCAACCGTGTTTTCTACCCGCTTACGATTCAAACACGTATCATTGTCTGTCAACCGTGGCTGTACCAACTTACGATTCAAACACTTATCATTGTCTGTCAACCGTGGCTCTACCCGCTTATGATTCAAGTACTTAGCATTGTTCTGTCAACCATAGTTCTACCCGCTTCAAATTGAAACATGTATCAATTATCTGCCAATCATGGTTCTGCCCGCTTACGATTCAAACGGTTATCATTATCTGCCAAGCATAGTTCTTCCCGCTTATGATTCAAACACTTATCATTGTCTGTCAACCATAGTTCTACCCGCTTACGATTCAAACACTTATCATTATCTGTCAACCGTGCCTCTACCCGCTTACGATTCAAACACTTATCATTATCTGTCAACTGTGACTCTACCCGCTTACGATTCAAACACTTATCATTGTCTGTCAACCATAGTTCTACCCGCTTTACGATTCAAACGCTACAAAGTTTAACATCGGAAGCGCATATATTTTGATCGACACATGACGTCACGGCGATGTGTCATGGCGGGTGCGTAAATAGGATGCTGTGACAGGATAACTTAATCCAGTTATTCAAGCAGAATCAGACTAATGCATCTACCAGCAGAATATTGTAGAAAAGTGTTGTCATCTAATGCATCCATTAATGGGGGATACACCCAGGAACCCATCCATATAAAGGATCCATTTCTACCTCGGTCCATCCCATTTCTAGCTAAGCTCCTCCCACCTTTACGTGTGTAGAAATCGATTTGAAACTTAGAAACATGAAATCCCAGAATAAAAATTTAAGGTATCTCGACAGACAAGCTGCTGACTATTTTAAAACCAATTTAACTAGGGGATGTTTCTGACAATGGCAACAGCAGCTCCCAGTCAAATTAGTTTCAAAATATTCAAAACATACTCATGGTATGGCGCTACATATGCATTGTGTCTCCGCATGGACCTTCCATTTGTAGCTATGACCCGCCCTCACTATCTAAGCTCCACCCACACCTCGCCGTGTTGGGAATGATCGATCCCCGAATGCCCCAGCTATCAATTTCCTGAAAACTATACAGGCAAGCTGTTGAATATTTTGTAACTAATTTGACTGGGCGCCCAGTCAAATTAGTTTCAATATATTCAACAGCATATTGATTAAATAGTAAAAGCAGACAATTTGTACAACAACGCATAAACCGTCTTCAAATATGCGTTCATGACGTACTTATCGACATCATTCATGACATCATTTATTATGGTGTCATTGTACACATCACACAGTTCATTATGACGTCATAAGAGGGGTGGGTACTCTGGAAAGGTGAATTAGGTGGGGTGCCACGGGTACCAAATTTTGAAGGGATCTACGCAGCGAGCCACAAAAGGTTTGAGAATGCGTTTTGGTTAATTTTGGGCTGCTGATTACAAATTTTTCATGTGTACGTTCGTGAATGTGGTGGAAAGTGCTTAAATTGACATTAAAGGGCCATCCCTTAAGTTTTAATATGCAAATTTGGAAATTTAACATTTTATGCCAAGACCGGTTAAACATATGCTGGTTGTGATGTTTGGATTTCCAATTTATTTTTCATTTACTTGCAAAACCTCATACACAGATTAGTAATCGGAAAACAACCATTAAAGGGGCATTGCCACATTCTGAACAATTAAAGGGACATTCTCTCATTCAGAGCTCACAACCTTGCACACTAAACAAATTTTTTGGTGTTTTCAAATTGAAAGCAGAGCAACCAAGAACAAATTTATGTTTGTTAGATATTGAACACCACTGGCCCAATACATTCAAATACCCACAATGATTTTATGTACTCAACCAAAATTAGTGCCAAGATAATCCTCCGGTTTATAATTATTGAGCAATTAGTATCACACGTTCGTCGCTGTTCATACTTGAAACCTTTATTAATAACTGATTTTTAAAGATCAGTAAGCCACTGTGCATAGAATTACATAGTTTGACCCGTTGGAACTACATGTGCACCATATTGACGATGAACCATCGCTAGCCAATTAAGCTCAGTTCCCTCAATCATCAGGAAAATCCTCTGTATTCAAGGCTAAGCTACACCTTGTTGGCTTCTCTCAACAAGAACATAGTTACCAATATTGTCTCTACAACTACATCCCCTTATACACTTTCCTGGGAAACGGCAATATGCTGATGCTGCAAGATCCGTATGTGACGAGGGATCAGTCATGAGAACAGGCATTACAACATCATTTTCACTTTCCAACCATATTCATACATGTTTGGCAAAGGTGGCTTTGATTGGTCGGCTCTTACCCAAACGTCTGCCTGTAATACCGCTCTCAAGATATGCTGTCTGTATGCATCATCTGTAGGTGGCAAGCAGCGTAGGTCCACAGTGCGACCATAGAGGTTTGCTCGAATCTGGTTTGCAGACGAATAATCACCTGGTTTTTCCCATACAGTATGAGGAGCATTTCCTTGGCTCTTCCATGGCTTATGCTATAACCTCTTCTGATATTTCATTCTTAATGTGCAGACACAGTGAGGCCACTTTTTCTTTCAGAAATCTCCTACATTTAGACAAAACTGTCTTTTTCCCTTTACCATAAATGAAGCTTGCCGTGTCACACCCACTCATTGAATGGATTAGAGGAAGCACTTGTTTCTGCTTGTCCCAATACCCAAGACAAAGTGTGAACCGGGATATAATGCTCATTCATCTCTAAGTACAGCTCTTCTAATCCTAAATCGGCAAGATTTCTGAAGAAAAATGTGTTGATGATAACAATATCCGTGTCATTAGCTTTTGTTATTATCCGCTTTGCTCCAGTTTGGGCAGCATACAGTGCACGAAGTAGCACTCTTGTGTCTCCTTCTTCATGGGTGCTGCTCAATTCAGGAATTTCAACGGCGATGCTAGTAGACAAAGAAATGAACGTAAATCGGTTGGCAAACCCACTGGCGAGATACAACGTTCCTTGATTTGGTATCCACGATGCACCATGCTCTTCCCTGATCTCAAATAACACTCTAAGAAGTTCTTGTTTACTCTGTTTGTTTGAGAAAATATCCGACCAGTCGTTGAGTGGCAAATTCGGGTTTAACTTGAACAGTACAGACTGTTGGGTGGATCTCCTTCTATGACAACCACTGGGTTTTTTCAAGCCTACGCCTGTATCTCCAATTCCATCATATCTAACTACAACGATGTGTACATGCCTGCAACCTTCTTGACGGGAATTAAGGATGCACTGAAGAAGATGCTTAGCAAAGATTTGGCTTGCTCCTCGGATTGAGGTGCAACATATCTGATGAAACCCATCAGGTCAACAATATACGCAGTTGAAGCCGAAAGCTCAGAAGCATGGCTCTCGTCTGCATTAGATAAATCTGTAGGCCAATCATCAACTTGAAGTTCTAGCTGAAAATATTTCGGAAGAGATGACTTTGTTCCTGATCGCAGCAGAAAATCTCCCGAATCAGAGTCTTCTAACGCAGGCGGGTATGGAAGGAGTCCGTGTTTAACTAGGTGCATTATCTGCTCTTCTGATTCTTCCCGTCTGGACAGCATAGCCATCTTCAGCATTGTTAATTCAGTAAATTAATCCTTGGTACGGCTAACGTTTGACGGTTCTTTTGCTGTTTTGACATTGTTGCAAATGTTTGAATTTTTACAATACCCATCTTCTTTGTTCCGCTTGCGAGATACGTCTCAATAGTGTTCATGCCTATTATTTGTGCGTTTCAAAGTTGTTCTCTGACATTATTGGAAGCAACTGCTCCACATATTATATTCATCAGATCGTTATCATTGTACCTGCATGGATCAATAAACTCTTCAACTACATCTACCACATTGCATCTATCTTTAATTTGCCTATCTACTATGCGTGTGTTGTCTTCATGGTGCGTGTATGTTGTACCTCCAGAATCCATGTCTAGCATCTCTCTGACAACAGTACATACTTCTGTTGTGAAGGGTAGAGTGAGGATCCACCTCTCTTGTGCCTCGGGGAAATACATTGCCTGATATTCCAGCCTTACCTACGTCTCCCCTTGGCATTTGCATTTGGACCACATTCAAGGGCCATATCTGTCCAAATACCTGTGAATAGCCCACTTCCTTGATTAACTGTAAAATGTCCATCCTTCAAAGCGGCAGAAATTGGCACTGGTAGATTACGCATATCATTCAATTAGTTTACAACTTGAGTAGCATACTTATGGTGACTGGCACTTGCGATAAGTGGAAGCATACGTTAGGGTGCGGTAAGGTGTTCATCTAATTTATCATCTCCTTCTGCATGAAGAAACTAATGCTATCCCCACCATTTCAATATATATGGACCATAGTCTATGGATTGGAATTTCTCTCCTAGATTCATTAAACTCAATCATTGTACATTTTGCTTCAATAAGCTGCCTGTCAATGTCATCTATGAGCTGCCTCGAGAGAATGCCATTCTCTATAGTCTTGTCCAAGTTGGCGATTGTGGTTACGTCTTTATCTTCTTCAATGCACGAATCCTCAAATGCCTTCCGCCAGCTAACAAGCATTCCTTCATAGACAGCTAGCTATGTGTGCATTCATCGCCTGATAATAGGCAGAACCATCAATCCCCTTATTGGCAGTCTCAGGAAGAAGAATTTTTTCAGACCAGAATCCTTCATTAAGCAACATATGGTACCAAGGAAGTTCATTTCCATATGAAAGCCTCCAAGTCGAAGGATCAGATTTTCATATTCATCTGGGTGTTCATGCCGGAGTCTGCAGCCAATTTCATACACGGCAAGATCTTGTGTTACTATTGCGTACTCATGACCAAGCCTTCCACTAGTCTTTATGAATATTTGCAGGGATTCATTCACCACTGCTTCCGATGTTGGTGAAAATGGTAAGAAAGGTAGATAACTGTGTGCGGAGAGCAAAGTGATCTGATATTCTGGCACAGAATGCCTTGTATCCTGGAATCACTGGTTTCGATTCAGCATCAAGGCCAATGAGTTTTGTTGGGCATAACTTCGCCAACATCGAACACATATCCAAGTTAGGAATATCACTTGGTGAACATTCTAACAGTTTCCCGGTATTCATAGGTTCCGCATGTGACCTTAGCTTTCTTTGGACACACTTCACAGACTTCAACTTCATATCGTGTCTCATTAAAATAGTCTTAGCGCTTTGCCTTTATCACGACTTTTCGGGATAGCTCCAAACTTGCCACCTCTTGTATCACTTCCTGACTGAAATAATGCCATACTGGTTACATGTAGAGAAGCTCCAGTTGGTGAGGATATCTGAGTAAAATTAAGATTATCAATTGCGAACTGAATCGACCCATCTTGTGTAATGTTAGAAGGGATGAATATTCTCTCTTCGTCTAGTGCCCCTTGAATTTGTGTACCAACGGTTGTTAGTATTCTTTGCATTACCTCGTAGCTACAACTGTTCCCAAATCTATTGAGTATTTTAATGGTATCTTTGGGCCTAGTTTTGTGATGAATGTATAGGGCAATAGCCATGGTGCTTAGGCATATAGCCTTTCCTGTGACTGGACGTAGCATATCTTGTGCTAAGAAGACTATGACCCAGTGAATACACATGTCAGTAACATTTACTCTTCCTTCTTGTACTTCTTCTGGGGATTCAGATGATAAGATAAATGACAACAACTTGTACATAGAGTCTGGTATTTGTTGAGAAGCTGTTTCCATGTCTAATGACATTGATGACACGTTGCTTCCCTCAGATTCTTGAGACTGTACAGACGAATCATTGAATCTTTTTATGTCACTCTTTACTTGCTTAGCTGCATGGTATAGTTGATCGTACCCATTAGGTGTATGTTTTGTCAAATCAAGTTTGTCTGGCTCTTCGGAATCACAACTTTCTGAATCTTGAATCGGAACATAGTTTTCTTCAATACCCTTATTGATCTTCTCAATGGCTAGTATTAAAGCACCTCCTCTTACAGCGGAGTTTAGAAACACATATTCAGCAAGTCCACCTGAGATTGGTAGAATATTATATCTTCGAAATGGTTTGTCATACGTCTTTTGAGACACTGTGTGCGATTACTTCTCGCTTTTGATGGGTCAACTCGTAGTTTTTCCAGGCATTCTCTGTAGTTATCTGTCAGAACAGAAGAAAGTCACACCTTTCCCTGCATTAGAGATTCTTCTACATCTGTTAAAAATCAGTAAATGCATCGACATATACATCAGAGTACTGATCGCCACGTAGCTTTTTCTTCAGGAATGTTGCCATGCAGTTTGAACGGTAATGTACTTCCTTTGCAACCATATCTTTGGGCCTGCTTCCATCTCCCACTCTGAGAATAATGTCTGGATATTCACTGGCTAACTGCTTGGCTTGACTATAAATATTCATTTACCTTTGCAACGTACTGACTTTGATCAAATGTAGGCCCTTCTAGAGCATTCTGGTTTGGTACACATGATGCATGGGGGTGAGTATTCAAATGGCTATCTTGCATGGCGACCACTTGTTCCAGGCTGAGACGAGTCATTTTCCTTTCTCCTATCTGATAATGCAAATGTAATGATATGCTTGGCTGTCCAACCTGATCGTCATCGGTCGTACCATTTGGGATTAAGCGTCAGGAAGTCTTCTGAAAATGCAATCCGCTGAAGGCGCTTGGAAGCAACATCGTCTCTGTTTTCAATAGCAAAATGAATCGCTGCCACACTCGCCTTTTGTATATAGAATGTATTGTCATCTCTCTGTTCTTGGCAGATGATGCAGAGGTTAAAATCAGTACTGAGACAAGGCTTTGTTGAACTAGGCAATACAAATATTGATTTCCTTTTTTCGCCGCTAATTTTGGTCGTTCTCTGATAAACAGTACAATGGCCATTCCAATAGAGTTATTTTATACCTTGTTTGGATTGTGGTTTTCTTTTCCGGGATGTTTGGAATATAAAAGAAAACACAAGATTGTCATATTACAGGATTTGCTACATTGTACATTCGCCTTGGAACAATGCCCCTTTAACTGCATTCAGTTGCGTAATACCGTTATGTTTAGCGTGTAACCGGATGTACAGACATTCACTAAATATATACAGGGAGAGGCATACAACTTTAAATGTAGCGGAAACACACGTACGCGCGCGCGCTCGCTCGCTCGCTCGCTCGCACGCACGCACGCACGCACGCACGCACGCACGCACGCACGCACGCACGCACGCACGCACGCACGCACGCACGCACGCACGCACGCACGCACGCACGCACGCACGCACGCACGCACGCACGCACGCACGCACGCACGCACGCACGCACGCACGCACGCACGCACTCTTTTATGTATTCTAATATATAACAAGGGTTTGGGTAATATCAATGCAACTAAACATAGTCTTAGATTGACATAATTCCACCATGCACAGTGTGGCTGAGCGAGCAGTAACACAACCAAGTCAATATTACGTTTTCTAATTACTCGGATTGAGGATTTCATAAATTATCCGGGCACGTGTATTATTGTGAAATTACTGTAAATATTTCAAACGCGAAATATATATATCCATACTCATCCATTTGAATGCCAAAATTTGAAATGTCCATTTGCAGACCGAGATTTTTTTTGGGAAATTTACCACTGGAATGACTGGCTCTGTTAATGAGCCAGTCGTGCTAGTGACAAATTTTCAAAAAATAGTCTTCTCTTGGTCTGAAAATGGGCATTTCTCAAGACCAATGCAAAACCCAGTTTCCCCAGTTTCTGCCAGCTTAGGCATGAAAGGATTAGCCTCAGTTTACCCTCCCAAAGTATAAAGAACCACACAAATTGATAAAGGAACTATTTTCTAAAAAAATCAGGCTATGCATCTTTAATTGCAAATTTCGGTGCTTTTCACCACATTTATGAACGTACACATAATAGATTCGGAATCGGCACCCTCGAATTAACCAAGACCACTTCATAAACCTTTTGTGGCTCGCTGTGTACACATAAGTGGTTTTTAAACTTTTTTTGATAGCTGGCCCCCCAACTAAATGGAGGAATCCAGTTTTAGCTATGTCACTCCCATCTTTAGCTAAGCTCCACCCATACATCGCCCATGTTGGGATCGATCGATCCCTGAACTCCCTGCCTATCAATTTCCAGAAAACTAGACAGGTAAGCTGTTGAATATTTTGAAACTAATTTGACTAGATTGCTGTTGCTGCCTAAAACTTTTTACAACGACTATATAATCCGTCATCAATTAAGCGTTCATGACGAATTTATCTAGGCCATTCATGACGTCACTGATTATGACGTCATCCTACACAATCACGGACTCGATTATGACGGTATATGAGTGATGAATAAACTGGAATCATTATTCGTGACTTGTCAATAGGCCTATATCATGCATCATAGAAACACGCCCCGACATACGCCTGAACGTAAATGTCACGCCGTGGAATTACACGTCAAGACGATTACGTCTCTTACGAAAGCGTGGGCCACCTTTTCGTGGGAATGCATGCATTGAATTAGCAGAAATGCGCTCTATTTTACGGGGATGGGTGGATGGGGGCTGTGAATAATAATAATAATAATAATAATAATAATAATAATAATAATAATAATAATAATAATAATAATAATAATAATAATAATAATAATAATAATAATAATAATGACAACCGTCAACTCTGATGTTTGACTTTAAGGACGGCGTTGTCGGATTGATCACTCAAACGCCCTCCCCTACCCCATCCCACGACCGCACACATTTATTGTTCGTTTTCATGTCAAGACTAAATTATTTATTTAACCAATTGAGTAAACAGTCTCACTCTAGCAGCAATGACAATAATGATAATAATCCCAGTCAGGGCTGTACTAGATTAATGGGTTCGTATGTCCTACCTAGGAATATCTGGGCAGGAAATGCACGTACTCCCCGGATGGGCGGAGTGGGCTCCTTCGCCCGGAACATTCTGAAATCGAAATGCTCTTACAGGCCATCTCCTGAATTTCTTGGAATAAATATGGACTTGCACTTGGATGTGACGTTATACACTTATACACGTGCTGTAGTCTACGAGATCAAGGATGCTACTTCCGATTTATAGAGACGCTGTGAACAAATTACCACGCCCGTCACCCCCCCCCCCCCTCCCCCACCGGCGTTTTGATGAAAAAAATCGAAACAGGCACATTTCTGACTGATTTCAATGAAAGTTTTTATATTCAGCAACGACTAACATATTGCAGTTTCACATACTCTTTCAAAAGCATGAACTAAACCCCTCTCATCTCTGAAATCTGTTTCAAACCAGTGACAGTGACGTCACTACTAAAGGGCACTCATAATTCAGGGAATAGCTTCCTATGCCAGTGTGCTGGAACAATTTTTACATAGGGGCGCGTATCTGGGCATGGCCCTCACATAAGCGGTAGTCCATGTGTCTACAGGAACAATTGTGAAAAATGTAATTCTCTGATAAGCCATTTCTTCTAATTAATAAGCAGGTGATTGTCTGGGTCAGTGCCCGGGAAAATTAACAAAATTATGTTCTTAGATATGAGAGGTCATTTCCGAATGTTTTTCTACTAAATTGACATACCCGGGGCGGGGTTGGGGTGGTGGTGGTGGTGGTGGGGGGGGGGGGGTTGTTGCTGGCGGAGGAGGCTACCTATGAGATAATAAAGGAAGTTAGACTCTACGAGAAGGCATTTCAGACCGTTTGACTTATAAATTGAACAGTCTCTAAGAAACAGTCGTATATATTGGGAGGACAACTCTATATATGTTTGCCACCCAGCCCTTAGTTTGATATTGGAGAGCAGTACTCCATGCCCCTACCAATTCCACCCCCTGGTTCCTATGCCATCTAATGGACGTTCCATTTTAGCTATGCCCCGCCCATTACTAGCTAAGCTCCACCCACACCTCGCCGTGCTGGGATTGATCAATCCCCGAATGCCCTAGCTATCAATTTCCTGAAAACTATGCAGGGAAGCTGTTGAATATTTTGTAACTAATTTGACTGAGTGCTGTTGCTGCCTATGGCAGCAACAGCGCCCAGTCAAATTAGTTTCAATATATTCAACAGAATATTGATTAAATAGTAAAAGCAAACAATTTGTACGACAACGCATAGACCGTCTTCAAATATGCGTTCGTGACGTACTTATCGACGTCATTCATGACGTAATTCATTATGGTGTCATTCTACACATCGCGTAGTTGATTATGACGTCATATGATGGGTGGACACTCTGGAAAGGTGAATTGTCAAATATTCGCAAAGGGACGGCAGCCCAGATGCACCGTCCCCAACTCCTGCACGAGGTGGAAACAGGTTGCGGAATATCACGCACTAAAGAGGACGTTAGTAGTAGGGGTGCAATAAAAGCCACAGTCGAATGATCATCTACAATGAAAGAATTATTCTGTTGAATATCTTGAATGTCATCAACAGGTTCTTGTATAATTAACTTCAAAATATTCAACAGCCTGCCGTCATAAGTACTTTGAATTTGAGATTCTTGGAATACATGCATCAAAGGTTTAGCGAATCATTTTGGCAGCATTTTGGCAATTCTTTCAAGACACAATCATAGAATGTCAGATTGTGTCAGCA
The DNA here is from genome assembly GCA_034401795.1 of Chaetoderma sp. LZ-2023a. Classification (NCBI taxonomy): domain Eukaryota; kingdom Metazoa; phylum Mollusca; class Caudofoveata; order Chaetodermatida; family Chaetodermatidae; genus Chaetoderma; species Chaetoderma sp. LZ-2023a. The sequence continues at coordinate 70,364,072 of CM067364.1, forward strand.
TGTGGTCGTGTGTGCGCTTGCGTGAGTGCGTGCATGCATGCGCGCGTGCGTCGGAGCGTGCTATGGGTACATTATGTCATGAGATGGCCAGTAAAATTTATTTAAAATTCGCACATGTATGCATGCGCATAGAAAAATGGAAAAAAGTAGTAAGCCTATTGTTAATAATTTAGAGAAACAGGCCAAGAAATAACGCTAACAATAAGATATAATATTGTCTCACATGAAGCCTGGCCAGCCTCATATCACAAGAATGGAATGATTTAGTCGCAGTCCATTGGCCCATGGCAGTGTTTGTACCTCCGTAGATACGAGAGAGCAAAGGCTCGCTAACTGGTTCCCAATCCCGGAAAATGGCGGTGCCCAATTAAGCTGCATGTGTTTATATGCATTTAAATTGTCCAATTCATTTAAGAAATTTTACTGGTGATAGTAGTTTTATTATTTTATAATGTTCAAATTCAACAGGATTTGACGCTTCCATTGTCTTCTCTTTAACTGCATTTTTATTTCAGACGCACCGCTTATATGGATATATCAATAACCTCCACAACTGATTCTCATGATTTTTAGTAGGGTCATCAGATTGGAGGAGCTAACGGAGCCACTAAACTCCCCATCGTACCCACACCATCATTATCAATCAAATTCAGTGGACCTTTCCATAATAATGACATCACAATCAGCTAAGCGGCGTGTATGATGACGTCATAATCATTCGTCATAAAAGGATTCTATTTGGCCCGTCTTTAACTCTTAATAGTCCGACACGTTGTAAGAATTGTATGTCTCTTCTATTTAATAAACATGTCGTTGAATATTTTGAACAACAGCACCCAGTCAAATTAGTTTTAAAATATTCAACAGCTTACCTGTATGGTTTTCTGGAAATTGATAGTCAGTGAGAGTTCAGAGATCGATCGATCCCGACACGAGCGATGTATGGGTGGAGCTTAGCTAGAGATGGGCGGGGCGTAGCTAAACAATTGAACGGTCCATTGAGACTCATGTAAAGTACCAATGTAACGAATGCACGCGATGATGATAATATGCTTCACGTTATACAAGTATCCGTAGCACGTGATCCACGGATAAAGAACGTTCCCTTTCTCACGGAAGAGTATCGCCGAACAGCCTACAAACTAGAACGGGGTGAATAGGATTCTATGCTTGAACAACGGGCAACAGGTAGCGACGATAGTGACTCATCGAACGAATAAAAAACAGAACGCATTGAACTATAAATGACTGTGATAAACTTCATTTGCACACTGACAACATTCTTGTCAGCGGAACCGCTGAAGCCATTGTTGTAAATGATATAAATATTGCTTGGCTAAAGATAATGTTAACGATGATGTAAGCTATGAAAAACAAAAGAGAAAAATGTATAAATAAAAATAATGTAAAACATACAACAACATACTCGTCTATGCAAATTAATGTAATGCCTAACTTTATTTAAGCGACAAATAAGGAGTTCTATACTAATCTTGATAGCTTATTAAATAAACGTGCAGAGTTCAGTCCCATTGTCCCTGAACAAGATCCAGACAGAATAGAGGTTGTAGAGTCCTTACAAAATTGTTTTGTGAATTTTCAAGATAGCGAATTTGCACTGGAAGAATACGACTTATTTACACACCTGAATGAGAACACCCATACATCTCATAGGGGGAGGCGTGCGTGCGTGCGTGCGTGCGTGCGTGCGTGCGTGCGTGCGTGCGTGCGTGCGTGCGTGCGTGCGTGCGTGCGTGCGTGCGTGAGTGCGTGCGTGCGTGCGTGCGTGCGTGCGTGCGTGTGTGTGAGAGAGAGAGAGAGAGAGAGAGAGAGAGCGAACTGTTGTGCATATAGGTCACCCAGCAGTACACATGAACACGCACTTAATAGGCTTAGTCAGAAACGTAGCTGATGTATAATAAGGCCGTCTTCTTATAATGGGAGACTTCAACTACAGCCAGAATAACTGAAACATTGAGTCCTCAAATCTTAGACTTGGCTCTGATTCAAGTTTTCTGGAATCAATTAAAGATCTATACTGGCATCAGCATGTAAAAGATCCAACTCACTTTAGAGGCAATCAAACAACAAACGTATTGGATCTTATAATACCACATAAGGCGTATAAGAAAAGACCACCATGCAAGCACATAGGTTACTCTCAATTGTTATATAAATACCATCTTGCAAACCCCTCCTATCTGTTCCATAGAGGTGATTTTGGCGGTATGCGTGCAGATGCTGCAAATATTGACTGGACATCTAAATTATCTGGTGACATTGAACATGATTGGAGTGCAATAGGGAATGAAAAATGATGAATGTATTCCCATATCTAAATTAACACAAGAACAACGTCAATCTACCTAACCAAAACTGTTTTTGAAAATCTAAAAAGAAGAGGCTTTCCCTTTAAAACTGAAAAAGTTCGCGTGACAGAAAGGAGTTTTAAAAAAATAAATCCAGAAATCAAGCAGAAAAATGAGTGAAGAAAAGCAAAAGTGAAACTTTGAACAGAAAATAGCAACCGAATCAAAACGTAACCCGAAAACTTTCTCCCATTATGGTAGGACTAAGGCCATGTTCTCACTAGAGAGTTAATCGGTAATAATGCCATACTTCAGTATGGCAATATTCCGGATTAGGTCTCTAGTGAGAACACGGCCTTAGCTGAAAAAAAATTATATATGCGACCTACTACTAAAACCTAATGAATTCCTAGTTTATATTTCTGAGAAGGCTAATGTCGTAAATACCTGTCCCGCCCATCTCTAGCTAAGCTCCATAATCAACTACGTGACGTGTAATATGAGGTCATAATCTATGACGTCATGAATGACGTAGATAAGTGCGTCACGAACGCGTAATCGGTGACGGACTAACCATTGTTGTACGAATTGTATGGCTTTACTATTTAATAAACATGCTGTTTAATGTTTTGAAACTAATTTGACTGGGCGCCTTTGCTGCCTTAGGGGTCAAAACACCCAGTCAAATTAGTTTCAACATATTCAACAGCTAACGTGTATAGTTTTCTGGAAATCATAGTCAGTGAGTTCATGGATCGATCGATCCCAACACGAGCGAGGTGTGGGTGGAGCTTAGCTAAAACCGGAAGGTTCATTAGAGAAGATATGTTGATAGCAAAAATTAGAAGGTACCAATACGAGTAAGTCTGCTGACCATTATGGAATATATCCACGTGTTCTAAAAGACCTCAGCAGCCTCGTAGCCTACAGCATACTTCACCTCTAGAAACTCGCTAAAGTATGAAATGGTACCATAATTTCGCTGGAGTATGTGCCATCATTATTTAAAAAGGTGATAGACAGTCAGCAAACAAATATCGTCCTATTAGTCTGACATCAGTTGTGTACGTTAAAGTCTGGAATCACTAACAAAAGACCCTTTAGCAACCCATCTTGAAACCAACAATCTGATAGACCAAAATGGATCTATTAGGAGACGCTCATGTGTCACGCAACGGTTTGCCATTCTAGATATTTGGTCAAATGTACTGGATCATAACGGACCCGTTGACGCGCTGTATTTATAGTTCGCTAAGATAATTCGACACTGTGTCTCGAGAACGACGTCTACTTAAACTTGAGTAATACGGTGTCTGTGAATGGTCTAAAACTGGTTAAGAGTGTTCTTATATAGTAGAAAACAACTCCTAAACTTCTAAAGAAGCAAATATTCTCAGCGGGGTTCGTTTGATGCCCACTATTTTTGATTTGCTACGTAAATGACTTGCATGAAAACATAACCTTATCCGCTCACGTGTCGGCCAGCGACACAAAACCCATAGAGAAATACGCTCAATCGCAGATGTATCAGACCGTCAAGATGAGCTGAATAAAACCGAAGACTGGCGTTGTACAATGAAAATTCGTTTAAATCCAGAAAAGTGAAGCGTAATGCATTTAAGATCAAAGACTAAGGCAGTGTTCGAACTAGAGAGTTAATCCGGAATAACGCCATACTTAAGTATGGCGTTATTCCGGATTAAGTCTCTAATGAGAACACGGCCTAAGAAGCATCCGTTTTACGCAGCTATAGCGCAGCTATAGCGCAGCTACCGCTTAGCTCAAACACTCGCGGTGTGGCCTCATACTGATATATTGTGTAATAAAGATCTATCAACTCAAGTATCTGACGTCGTAATCAAATACGTTACTTGTTAGGCGACGTCATAATCCATCACATAATCCGTCACGAAAATTGAAAATTACGTCACGAAGTTATCTGAATTGTATGTCTTTGGTGTATTTACAATTTAATAAACATTGTGTTGAATATTTTGATTGGGAGCCATTGCTGACATAGGTAGCAACAACTCTCGGTCAAATTAGTTTCAAAATACAGCTTACCTGTATAGTTACCTTAAAATTGAGATTCTGGGAATTCAGGTGTCATATTTTTTAATCGATTCCAACACGCTTAAAAAGCGGGCGGGTTTATCTTGACGTGGGTGAGACAGAGATAAAAGTGGGCCACTCTTACAATACCTGCATTTCGTGACCACGTATCCGTTATAGACAGGTTGGGAGATAGTCTAACATATTTTCTTTCCATAAAAAGGGGTTGTGGTTTGTTATACACAAGTCAAACTAAATAAAGATACTGTCATCAATGATCTAACTATTAATATTGATAACCAGCTAAAACTTAGTGAATATTGTTGTATGCTTCTATTGTAAGGCCGATCCCAGAATATGGTCTGTTAATTCAATTATTCGTATTGTTTAATCTATTATATTAATGGCTAACTGCTATCCGACAATGACAGTGTTTGAAGGAACTGTTCTTTTCTTTCCTATTCTTTTTTAATCTGTTTACATCGTTTTTCTCCCCTACATCTCTCTCTCTCTCTCTCTCTCTCTCTCTCTCTCTCTCTCTCTCTCTCTCGCTCTCCCTCTCCCCACCCCCCCACCCCTCTCTCTCTCTCTCTCTCCCTCTCGCTCGCGCTCTCTCTCTCTCTCTCTCTCTCTCTCTCTCTCTCTCTCTCTCTCTCTCTCTCTCTCTCTCTCTCTCTCTCTCTCTCTCTCTTACCTCTTAATTTATTGTTTCTCTCACCTCGGTTTAGTGTTCTCAATCATTGGCTGCTTATAATAATTCTGTAGGGAGAGGGTAAATCTAAGTTGTAAGAACTTGTGCCCGATCACATTGTACAATTGTTACAATAAAATATGTTTAAATCAAATCCCAGAATATGACAATGATGCATGTCCCACACACCCCTTATTCATTAAAGATTGTCAAAACCTTGAATCTGTACAGAGAATGGCAACACAAATGGTGCCTTAAGTAAGATCACTCAATTATCCTGATAGACCTAAACATTTGAAGTTTCCATCACTATCCTATCGACGTAGCCTACAAGAGCGGATATAATTGAATCATACAAACACGTTCATAAGTTTTAATTTTTATCGCATTCAAAGTCAGTATCTTGAATGAGATAAGGAAACCAAAACTCGTGGACATAGCTTGAAATTATTAAAAAAGCTGACATATTAAACCATGAGATAGTATTTCTTTCAATGCGTATCACAAAGAATTGATATAGTTTACGTGAAGCTGTTGCAAATACCTCCCGATTGAAGATCTTTAAAATCAATTAGATACATATTGGACTACATTTTGGTATATCCAAGAACCGATGTACAGCAGATGCTCTGCAGTAAACATTGCCTATCCATGCGTATCACAAAGAATTGGAATAGTTTACGTGAAGCTGTTGCAAATACCTCCCGATTGAAGATCTTTAAAATCAATTAGATACATATTGGACTACATTTTGGTATATCCATGAACCGATGTACAGCAGATGCTCTGCAGTAAACATTGCCTATCCAAGAATCCTATAAGGTATCCTTCATGCGCTGTATGATCTAACTAGAAGGTGTATAGCCTATCAAGGTAGTACATGATAGGTACATGTATAAGTACATTATTTCCACTTTTTGTTCCGCTTTCCCAACAGTCGCCATAGAAAGTGGTGTGAGTGGTGTGGGTGGTGAAGATGGGGTGGGGTGGGTGGGGGTGATGTTGGGCATTGGATTAGTCTAGTTATACGTGAAGTGCACTTTATATCATGTATATCGTATGCATAAGTTATTTGTGGGATTGCCAAGGTTACGGTATTAACATAGCATTGTAGTCAGAAAACGCATAGCGCCTGCAAAAGGGAATGCAAATGGCTACGGATCGATCTTTTTTTAGAAATGGCAACGTAGATATTTATGAAAAAAGGAAAGTTGTTTGCCTATCGTGCACACTGTTTATACTGGGAAGTGTATGGGCTGGTACCATGAGGCCACAAAAGACAAGTGGACGCGTAACACAATAGAAGGAGCAATTTCTAGCTATGCCCCGCCCATTTCTAGCTATGCCCCGCCCATTTCTAGATAAACCCGCCCATTTTTTATGCACATGTTGGAAGCAATGTGAAACTCTTTCATATGAAACCCTAAAATCACGTTTTTAAGCTAATTATACACGAAAACTGTTTAATAATTTGAAACCTTTTTGTCAACAGCTTTCAGTCAAATTAGTTTCAAAATATTCAACAGAATGTTTATTAAATTGTAAATTAACCAAATACATCTAATTTCGATACTTTCGTGACGGACTTGTTCCAGTTTGACCTAATAAGGGACGTACTTCATTATGACGTCCGTTACTTGAGTTCAAATGTCTTTATTACACAATATATATGACTCCTTGTTCAAATGCTAGTATTCACTAACTAGAAGCTAGAAGCATTATACATATGCACACTATTTTCTATAAAATGTATATCTAAAAGCCAACACTCCTTTCCCAGATTGACGTATTTTGAGAAAATACTTTCCTCACATCGCGCACATCACTTCTGTTTGGGAAACTCACTGGGTGAAGCGAGAATGATATTATCTTACTATTAGGTTCAGATACAACGCACTTTAAATCGTTTATATGAAGAAGTAAGATCATAAAATGATTGAAGTCATGCATCATTAGGATGCTCATTTAGTTTTCTATAGATTACCGTATTAGTTTTTTAATTTTTCTAAAAATTTTGTCACGCCAGGGACAAATGTGTGTTTATATATATCCCATCTTTTTGTCTAGACATTCATATATTAGATTTTTTATTTTTGTGACATTTTCAGTAAGTCATTTCACTTATTTGTATTTATATATATACAAATAATTGAAATAACTAACTGAAAATGTTACCGTGGCAAAAATAAAAAATCTAATACATGGATGTCTAGAGAAAAGAATGAGCCTTCCCATATTGTATGACTTCAATACTATTGTGATCAAGCGGTGTCATTTAACCCAATAATAACTCAACGCGGGCCCACTGCTCGTTTAGCAATTTACCAGCCAGCAAACACGCTATGCGAGCGTTTATTTAGGGGAACCCCTCGTGACGGTGTTAACGCTGTAAAGGTTTATTATCTCGTTGTGCTCAGGAAGATGGGACAACCTTTCGGAAAACTACAATTCATGAACAGTTGAATGCTGTTTATCATAAGGAAGTAGTTAAAGCGGACACGCTGAAATCTCTATCACCATCAGAATCAACAGTTTCTGGACGCATGGGAATTGTTATTTCACAGGCCAATGAAACATTGAGTAACACAATTGGTAGTTTTTTGATGCACGTGTCTAATGATGCACAATGGCCAACACTATATGCAAATAGTTTCCATAGTAGAACTATTGTGTGAGAGCTTTCCAATAGTTTCACATTCATTGTTGAATATGAATTCTTATGATCCAAACTTATCACTACGCTATTTAACTCTTTTCAAATGTATTATTGAAAACGAGAGAATGGAGTTCTCAGAGATCGGACACAGATAGATAAATAGTTTCTCTTGTTGAATGTAGTAAATAGAACTGGGCATGAAGAACTTTACATTTTAGGGTCAGTAGATCCTGGCGAGCGTGCAGAAAAGGGATGCATAATACAACACAGAAAACGAGCACAGCAATACTTGGAGAAAATGAAAGAAATTTATTATCATTTGTAACGGATGGTTACAATGCAAATACTGGGAATGAAAGTGGATTATGGACACTAACGCAGACAATAAGAGAAGATGCGTCACACGAAACAATGCCACTGCCTCTCATCATATGGTGATTTGCACACTTGGCATGGAATTCGGTTAGTGACACAGTTAAAGAGATGTCACATATCTTTCAGAAACCTGTCTTTATATGCCCCTTCTTTCACCAATCAGGTTTATGATCCCGTTAACTATGTGGCATTGCTTCTGAGCATAATCATATAATCTCCTGAGATTACCCAAAGTAATCGAATTAAGATGCATACAATTTACGTCTAACGTGTTGAATGTTATTATAACTTCATGGTAAGCCGTAGTACAATTTTTGGAGAAAACTGGAGAAAGAGCAGGAAGAGGATTCGTACAGTTCCTGACCAGTGTTGACAATCTGGATATCAAGACATTTTTGGCGGATATACTTCTTGAGTTGACGAGATACCAGAAAAAACTCCAGTCAGATACCGTTACGATTAATTATTGACCCGGAGAGACTGGTAGTCAATGTGAAAGTGAACATTACATCAGTGAATCATTTGGTAGGCGTCCGGATAGATTCTCTGAGTAGGCAGCTAATTAGGATGTTTTCATCATTTCTCAGTTAATCAAGAAGCCTAGCTAGAGGTTTAAGGTAAAATAATTACCAATAATTTAGTCATAATCAGTACAATTTATGCTGTCATATGGGATCATGGAAGTAGTATAAAGTTTGTCACTGGGCCCTCAAATCTGCTGAGCGATCAAAACTGCTGGGCCTCTCAAATCTGCTGGGTCAAAGCTGCTACCACCTCTAAAAAGGCGTTAGCTCGAGCACACCTGCTGTGAGGTCACAGTGAACTTGAGAAAATTTAAAAAAGCAGACCACTTTTGAAGGACTGGCAGAAAGACGACTAAAGAGGTTGCTTAAATTATTTTAAAAATGTCATATGCGATAACAATATTTCAATGTGTTGTAAGGTCCCCTGCCCATCTAATAACCTGAAGAATAACAGTTTGCCACGCGAATCCCAAGCTAGTGGGCCCTGTGCGGGTGCACCTTTCGCACATAACTAAATCGCTACTGGATGTTAACATTCGTTGTGCCCAGGCAATGTCAGCGCAGTTACTTAAAACCACTCTGCCAGCTTCATGCGACGCTTGGATGACCTAGTCGTTAGTTAGATTTGGGAGATCATGGTTGATCTTCGATTTTTGTTTTGAGGGTCGCTTTTAGATGAGGCACAATTGACCAATCGAGTACTCATTATTTTGTGGTCGGAATTAAAGTCTGTACCGCCGTATGATCGTGAGTCACGTAGTAACGTCGTTGCATTCACCTTGCACAAAATGTAGCCACTCTGGTTAATGAGTGTTGCCTTTGTCATTTAGTTTTCTGGTCAGCTATATGTTCTATCCGCGCTGTTCGATGACTGTTCGATGACGGCATGAGTGCTTAAAGGCGGTGCTCGTTGCACAAAAAACCATGAGTGCAGATGAAAGCAGCTAATGCCTCTCCATACTGTTGCGTCTATCCCTTTCCAATGGAACCAATACGCGAATCAGACCGTGTTCATTTGTCTATCTTACTTAGTTTTCGGAGTTTGGAGCAGGAATGTTGATGGTTGTGCACAACGCATCATAGCAAAAATTGAGTATTGAAAGATTGATGTGATTTCTCAACAGTTGGTCCATATGCATTCATAGCGGTGGTAGCGGTTTCTCATTAGCATGGCTATTGGCTAGGCCAATAAATCCAATGCGTTCACTGATGTATTCAAAACCGACGACACTGCATAGGTCTAGTTTAAGCCTACAATGCATGCACAGACCAAGTCTGATAACTGTATAGGAAACGAATACGCTTTTATGACCGACCGACAGACCGACCGGCCGACTGACCGACCGACCGACCGACCGACCGTCCGCCAGACAGACTGATTGATTGACTGACTCACCAACGAACCGACGTCCGACGGACCACTGATCAGTTTTGATAAACAGTGCTACAAATATTGCATTTTTATATTCTATTATTTTCCAGATCGCTTCAGAAATGGAAATAGCGAATTACGATCAAGAGGTCGCCAGAAATGGCTCACAATTTGCCTGGGAATCATTCAGCAATCAGACTCTCAAACGAATCTTTAAACAAGTTACAAAACTCGGGATATCTGCTATGAAAAATAGCACCAAATTGAAGCGGGTGAGTTTGAGATATATAATCCTTCTGCACTGCGGTTGCTGTTGTTGTTGCTGCTGCTGCCGCTGCTACCACATGCACTATTACTGCTGCTGCTGCCGCTGCTCCTACTACTACTACTACTACTACTACTACTACTACTACTACTACTACTACTACTACTACTACTACTACTACTACTACTACTACTACTGCTGCTGCTGCTGCTGCTGCTGCTCCTACTACTACTACTACTACTACTACTACTACTACTACTACTACTACTACTACTACTACTACTACTACTACTACTACTACTGCTACTACTACTACTACTAATACTACTACTACTACTACTACTACTACTACTACTACTACTACTGATGTTGCTGCTGCTGGTGCTGGTGCTGCTGCTGCTGCTACTACTACTACTACTACAAATTGGCGTGACATTGCTAGGTATGGATCCCTTTTTTGCATTGACCATTTTGTAGCATCATAGCAATATCTCCTGAAATTTGATTATGTGGTCGCTTATTTATTCTTAGCTCTTCAAGGTTTTAGCCGATATGCAAGAAATGTACAGCAGCGGCAAAGTGTCAATCGATGGGAGAGAGTTGGCCCTTCAGCCAGGTAATGCAATACAATAGGACACACACCTTTATCTGTATGCATTAAGTACAACAGTTCTATATCTTCTGCGCTATATCACGTTTATTCAACTTTCTACAAAACTGATAGCTTCACTTTTGTTATCCGGGTACCTTTCTGACGTACTTTTGGATTCTTTTGATGATAGGCCTATTTAGCTATACAAGGACTCCCTCAACAAACAATACACGCACGCACGCACGCACGCACGCACGCACGCACGCACACATACACATCAACATAATGCATACATGTATGTGAAGGTATTTCACTACTCTGTCAGTGTATTTATCAGTATTAGCTATATTTTGATCATCAACAATCCAGACAATGTTGACTTTAACCATACCAAATTATTATGATAGTTTAACCATTTGCACACAAAAGGCCAACACCAAAATCCTTTACAATTTTATGTTACTATTCTGTTGAATAGTTTGAAACTAATTTGACTAGGCGCCGTTATTGCCTATGGAGGCATGCATCGGGTACCTATAAAATTAGCTTAAAAATATTCAACAGCTTACCTGTATAGTTTTACTTGTATAATTACCTTTAAAATGAGATTCTGGGAATTCAGGGTTCAAAGGGTTATTATCAGTGATTGTAAAACACATTCGTTTCTCGCGAGATTTCATTCGATACGAGATCGAGAAACTATTTTAGATTGTGTAAAAATTGAGCTGTTTTATTTTCAGATCTGGAGGATATATTATCGGAATCCCGTGATTACAATAAACTGACCGCGGTTTGGAAAGGCTGGAGAGATGCGGTGGGTAAGGGAATGAGACCGCTTTACAGTGAGTTCGTTAAACTGCACAACGAAGCCATCAGAGATGCAGGTACGTACTCGGAATACTTTAGACGTTAACCATTTAATGTCGAAGCCGGCCAAAACCGGCCACTGTAGCGGTCTTGGTGAGTGTACATTTATAGGCCAAGAGACGACTATTTTTTAATTTTGCAACTAGAATGCCTGGCTCGGTAACCGAGCCAGCCATTCCAGTGGCAAAATTTCAAAAAACAGTTTTCTGGTGATCTGCAAATGGACGCTGATTACGCAAAATTTTTGAATTTTATTTGCCATTTAATGTTCATGTCGTTCAAAACAGTCGTTGCAGTTGTCCTGAGAAATATCCATTTGCAAGGCAACAACACTTTTTTTGGGGTAAATTCCGGTGATAAATTTAGAAAGAAAATCTCTTGACCTGCAAATGGATATTTGCTGGGCAAAAATGTCATTTTTTAGAAACCTGGCCCATTGACAGGGTAATTAATATAAATACCATTATGACCGCTTTGAGGTGATCGACACAAGTGGGGTTAACACACATATATGACTGACGTGGTATTTAAGAACGAATTGAAAACAGACAAACAGAGAATGAGTCCAATAGTCACGTGTTAGCTGACGTCACAATGGAAATGACGCAGACCTCCCCGACACGAAACTCGAACAGGTCCGGCAAGTGTGGGAATTGCTATTTGTATGACTTTGATGGATTCAGAATTTAACAAACATTCCCTTGCATATTTGAAATTAATTTGACTGGGGGATGTTATAGCTCACCTGTAAATTCACCGTGAAATTTGGATTCTAGAAATTCTGAGTTGAAAGTATCGAAATCGATTCAAACGCGTATGAACAATGGAGGGGGCAGGGCGGGGTAAGGGGGAGGGGGTTAGGGCGCAACTAGATTTGGGTGGTTCTAGCTAGAAATGAATCCATATATAAGGTAAGGTCATTGACGTTTTATTAATGCTTAACTGTCTGCCTGCTGAAGTTCTTCAGACTACATTTTCTCTCGGGTTTAACTCTGGACCTGCTGAATATTTTGAAAACAATTTGACTGAAAGATGTTGGTGCCTTGGCCACTAACATCTTTCAGTCAAATTGTTTTCAAAATATTCAGAAGGACACGAGTTAATGCCCATTGAAATTAATAATTATTATTGTCTGGTGGCTTGCAGCAGTCAGACAGTTAAGTTATAGACCTTCGAAATCTCCAAAGTTCCCTCTCATTTATACTTGGACTTTTAGCGCGGTGTTCGACGAGGTATGGCGGCCTAGCCTATTTTTTATATCAAGGCGTTCGCAATGGGAAAATGTTAATCCCTATGTTATTCTGGTTATTCATAAATGACCCGCATCTAGAGGTAGATAAAGGGACTAAGCGCCCTGCTCATCTGTAGGAAAGTAAACTTCAAAGTATCACGTATGCCGGCAATATTGCCCCTCTTATTTGTTCGAATCTAAAGACGGCTTACAACGGTGTTTAAATAATTTAAAGGGATGCTAATCTCATTTCAAATGCTGTACTGCACTTATAGATTATGGTATATAGATTCCATATCATTTATATCCTGTCACATTAGCCTAGCTGTATCGCAATTATTTGCATTGTAATATTGTGTATATGTTGAACAGTGATCGCCGCCATTTTGTCTCCTCAAGCAATAGCGTGTGATGTCATCTAAGTGCCAGTGTATTACATTCCATGTTATGTAATACTCATCGTGTTGAATATTTTGGAACAAATTTGACTGGAAGTTGTTGCTGCCTAAGGCACCACCAACTTCCAGTCAATTTAGTTCCAAATATTCAAGAGCTTACCTGTATGGTTGCTTTTACACGACATTGTCAGACTATAGATGGCGCCTCTATGACTGTGCGTATATACAGAGGCAGACTCACTAGGTTTTTCTGATTGGTTGAAAAGTAAATCATGACAACCATCATAGGGTGTAAAAATATACCAACCTTTAGCTAGTAAAGCCTGAATATCTTTCTTTAGCGGAATTATAAAAAGTTTAAAATTGCCTGTATAGATTTTGAGTGGCATATTCGATCACCTGAATAGCTATCAAGAGTGGAGGTTAGTTATCCTTTAAATATTTATTGTTATAAGCGGAAACTTGAGGACGATCTTTTTAAGACAAAAGCTATAATAATGTTTAACAAAAAGTGCAAGCTGATGAGTCAAAATTTCAATATCAATACTCACTATGTCGAACGCGCTATTAGGCTTGCGCGATTATGTGATTAAATTGAAACACGCGATAATTTTTTAAATCGTGAATTTATATGATTGAAAATTCTCGAATAATCGGGAATAATTCTACAGCATAAAATATTTCAAAACCTACCTTTCAATTACTCTTTAATGCGACCGCACACGGAAATTTACATTTTGCTCAGCGAATGCATGCCCATATGCAGGCCAAGAGAAGACCATTTTTGAAAATGTATCACTGGCATTCCAGCGATATATTTTCAAAAATAGTCTTCTCTTGGCCACAAATCGACCTTTCTGAACACCATCGCAGCTTTCGTCATTGATATGCTTTTTTGCTGTTATAACTGGGTAATTTGTACTCAAGCTGATTAATCGAAAAAACCCAACCGTGAGATCGCCATTGCGCGAAATCGCGTGACTGTCCTAAACTAGTTTGTTCTTGACTTGAGTTTAATGTTATCATCTATGCGATTCTTTTATTACACTTTATTGCCTTGTTTGGGTGTGAAATCTCTTGTTCATTCCTTTGTTCCACTGCAAGGACCGTTCAGGAAATTTGAGTGTCTATCTGCAGAGAAGTTTAACCTCAGTTATGCAAGACATAGACTTGGAAAAATATACTTCAACTGATGCAGTGAGGGGTTTGCACTGGGGGTGAACTGAAACGTTTCTCAGTAGGAATCTCATCAATAAAGGCAGTTCTAATGTGCAGACTCTGCCTAGAAGAGACGTGCACAGACTCCTTTCTTGGAAAACATAGCATCATTTTAAAGGCTGGCCAGGAAACGTGTTATGCTCATTGGCAGAGCCTTATGGTCATGGGCAGGGCCAGCGAATGAGTTAATCAGAACCACCACTGCATCAATATAATAAAAGATTAACTGTTAAATAGATGGAATAGGCCACGAACAGATTCAATTAACTGATGCAACATTTAAATTAAATTTTGTTCAATATCCCCGCAATAAAGACGAACGAATGGCTCTGTATGCACATATCTACACATTAAATCCAAATTTCCAAACATTAAGCTGTAAAGATAGGACTAAGTTTATCTACTTGGTGACTGCTGATGATGCTGCCATGGCCCAAACTTAAGGCAGTGTAACTAATGCATTTGCACAGCCCCACCCCACACCCCCACCCCTTCCAAATTTACAACGAATTTTTTCTGTCTTTAATTTTTGGAGCTTCTGCGTAACTTCAATTTACACACATAGATGCCACACCTATAGGACTGATGTTGCCAAATCCCACGACCTTCGTTCCCAGGGGCCTCCCGTCAGTATTATGGTTGAAATAGGGTTCTCTCTTTTTCTCATGATCCTAATGACGGTTCCGAGGGGCCCCTGATACGAATTCCCGAAACTTTTCACAGGGTCCTAAGTTCGGCCCTGTTTCTGCCATAAATGAATCGGCAAGCTTTTGCATTCAGGCATCATCCCGTACGTGCATGCATGCATGCGTGCGCGCGCGTCTGCGTGTGCGCGAGCGCATGTGCGCGCGCGCATGTGCGCGCGTGAGTTTGTAATGTGTCAGCCAATGCCTTAGGCATACAACCTAATTTGAATGATGAAACTTATATATGTCTATTATTGGATGAATAATCACCTTATTTATTTATTTATTCCTCTTTAGGTTACGAAGATACTGGTGCATTTTGGCGAGATACATATGAAGAGCTGGGCTTCCGGCAAAATATGGCTACCTTGCATGCCCAATTAGCACCATTGTACGAGGAGGTACATGCCTATGTCCGTCATAAGCTTAAGGCAGTCTATGGAGCCGAGAAATTCCCTAAATCTGGCCATATCCCTGCACATCTTTTAGGTATGACGCCACATGATTCACAGGGGCAGCGAGAAATATTATTATTATTATTATTATTATTATTATTATTATTATTATTATTATTATTATTCCTGGTACAAATTAATACTGACTCCTGCTAAATGTATGCCGCTGTCGATTCTTGAAAGCAAATGGGATTGTTATAATGATTTTAATGGGTTAAATAAAGAGGGCTTGTACATATGACTCGGCTGTCTAACCTCCATCTATTGAGGGCATTTTAGTTGCGCGCGTGTGTGCGCACGTGTGTCCGTGCGTCAGTCCGCGCGTGCGTGCGTGCGTGCGTGTGTGAGTCCGTGCGTACGTCCATGCGGACGCGCTTACCCTCCTTTTAATGTTAAGAACTATTGTTGCAAATTTAATGTTCAATGGAGACAAGTATGCTCGAATCTATGTAGTTTTTTTTCTGATTAGGTTGTCTCTCTTGAACCTGACATATTGCCTGAATTACACAGGTCAATTTATAAATGTAAATGGGGTCTTACCGGACCGGGTGGGTGTACAGATGGAATATATACGGGAAGGGGAATTGTAAAATAATACAAATAATATGCATTGATGCGACGTCACATTTAAGAAAAGCTCAACGTTCTCCGGGTTTAGCGCTAGTTGCCGATATGTTTCCAGAGTTCGCCACAAGATTGTTGGATCGTGAGCCCTCTTCACATATTCTGTGAATGCCTCTAGTGCCGGTGGTATGGCGCACAGTTTTGACGCTGATGTCACTTGACGCTGATGTCACTTGCCATTCCGTTTACCCCATATATGTACTCGTGTCTCTAACATGTCTTTGAGTTTCTTCATGCCACAACAATCGGAAAAGAAAGCAGCGGCCTGTTCCATGACACCAATGGAATGTGCGTCTATATTGTCGATGGCAGATAACACATATCCACCCGTTACTGTTCTGACAACAAACCCCGTTCCAACCTCATTGTAGTTTGGCACTGTGTCACATCCTGATAGAGTATGAGCAGGGAGGAGTTCCTTTACAATGTTACCGTGTTTGTCTATTGTCAGCCTAATGTCTACAATGGACCTTTCCAGTTTTGGTTATGCCCCGCCCATCTCTAGCTAAGCTCCACTCACACCGCGCTCGTGGTGGGATCGATCGGTCCCTGAACTCATGACTATCGATTTACAGAAACCTATACAGGTAACCTGTTAAATATTTTGAAACTAATTTGACTGGGTGTTGTTGCTGCCTATGGCAGCAACAGCGTCCAGTCAAATTAGTTTCAAAATATTTAACAGCATGTATATTAAATAGTAGAGACATACAATTCGTACAACATGTCGGACTAGCCTATCAAGCGTTAAAGACGGACTATATCGAATCATTCATGACGTAATGACTATGACGTCGCCATAGACGCACGTAGTTAATTATGACGTGATATGACGTCAGCTGATCGGTGGATAAACTGGAAAGGTGAATTGTTCTCCTGTTACTGGATGCTTCCATGCTAATGGACAAGGAGCGAAAACACATCTGTGTCATCTGACATCATTGAAAATCTGCTAGCTTCATATGCACACTTCAAGATCAGCCGTGTGTTCCGTAGGGAAAACGTGTGCCAAATCAGCCTTTCTCATTTTGTATATTATATGATATAATTAATGCGAAAACAGCAGATTGTCAATAGTTTGCGGATTAGCAAAACGTTTTGGATTGTTTTCGCTATGGAACGCAAGGCCGTTGTACTACAATAACAATACCAGCTTCTTCGTAGGATGTCTCCAGATTATATCTAATGTTTATGTCGTCATTGGCGGTCTTCTGCAGTGCTTATCAATTTGTGTTTCTTAGTGCTGCGAGAATGAAACAGTCAGCCTCGATCTATAGTTTATCGCAGATGATTCTAATAGTTTGCATTTTATTTTCCACGGCAGACAGGGGACACGTTTTCTGCAGGTAGCTTTATCTTTAAATTTAAGTGATCGGTTCGACCTGTTTCTGTGCCGTCCCTTTGGACAGCCATTTTACAGAATTCATGGTACCTATCAAACATCAGTTAGACATTACTGCCCGCCAAGTATGTAGCGACACCCCCACCCCCACCCCCACCCACACACAGCACCCGACACATTTGTGATATAGTTTGCTACTGTACCAACTGTTGGCTAATGAGTCAACAGAAGGGCTAAGTCATCCATCAATACCTGTCACATCTGCATATCCGAAATTCCTGCCAGAGACGTCCATATGCAAGGACCTCTTCAGAGCTGATTTGCCTTTTGCATGTGAACATTGCAGTTGGTACTGGAGCAAGCTCATGAGAAACGAAATCTGTAATGTCAATGCCACGATCACCTTGACAACAAGGCTATGACCCTCGAATATATTTAATTGAAATCATACACTATGGCGTCACCAAATGGTAGTGACTTGTGTCTCTTGTTGTCATAGTTGTCACCTTTTTTGGCATCAAATATGTAGGAATACTCAAGCCAGCTTTTCTCAATGTCTCCCAGCAGTGCTTCTCCAATGGCTTCTGCCTTAGGCACATTCACGATTGGTGTACCGGTCCTCCCACTGTTAGTGTTAACTTTTGCGTCAGTAGGTTTCTTTGGATTCATGCATGTTTCCAGCTTCTGATGGATTCTAGCTTTGTATTTGACATCTGCTTCAATTCGTGCATTTCTCGCACTTAAATTTGACTACAACATCCAGTTTCATCCTCCTCCATGTTGTTCACAGATGCTTCATTCATGCAGCAAAAATGGCTTCTACGTTGAGTGCGACTCCTGTCACCCCACCCCTTACTGTGTCCGTATCTCATGAATGTGGACTTTATAAATGTATCACTCAAAATCTGATTCTAAATGCCACGTGGCGTGTCACATGCTCACATTCATGAAGTGGCTCAGAACATGAGTAGGGAGTTTATCTATTGAGAGGATACGGTAGAGGCCATATCCCGCATATGCCACATAGCCAACAGTAAAGTAGTGAAGAAGCATCTGCCTGAATCTCACAAAGTGGAGGAGTCATTCACCCAAACGTTCCGTCCTGATGTACGGCATCATTACTAACACATTCTTAACTAGGCCATCAACCCGGAGCTTCGGCGTCTTGCTATGTTTTGGCCTTCCTGCCAGAACCTTCGTTAGGTCATTGTCACAGTCAAACTGACCACTATTTATAACACTCTGGATAACCTTCTTGGTAAGCATCCGTAGTGCGCACACACATTTTGCGGTAAATTTTCTTCACATAACATATTGGGCACAAACCCAAAGACCACTGTCAAGATATCTGAGAGTCCACTTTCAGCCATCAGTGAACCTATAGCTCACACAGAACTCATCAGTGTGTGCATTCCTCTAAGCCGCAAGTACAACACTGCGAACCTCCGTGGATGTACCAATAGCACTTGTACTGCAACCTGTACTGCAAACTTGTCGAGCTATTGGTCACAACTTTGAATGGTGAACTTCTGACCAATTTCAAATCTTTGTTCTTGTGCTCTATATATATATATATATATAGGTATAGGTCAGGTTTATAGTCTGCTTCCACTTGCGTGCTCAGCCGACTTTCCAACTTTACCCCCTGGTCATTGGGCCCATTTCACTCCTTGACAATCTCAACTCCCTTTTGGGAGCATACAGCCCGGCTGCCGTTTTATAGGCGCTCAGAGGCTTTGACATTCCACATTGCCGACACTGCCCTCACATGTACCTATTTTACAGACAGGTGAACTGGAACAACGCAGAGTGAAGTGTCTTGCTCAAGGACACAACGCCGCAGCCCATGGCTCTCATTATAGTGTCAGGGTCAGAGAGTCATGTCAATGAGTGATCCGTCCACTGTCTGTCTCATGAATAGACCTATTCCCCGCCTACCTCTAGCTAAGCTTCACCCACATATCACCGTGTTGGGATTGATCGATCACCGAATGCCCCGACTATCAAGTTCCTGAAAATTATACGGGTAAGTTGTTGAATATATTCCTAGGGCTGCAACGGCGCCCTGTCAAATTAGTTTCAAAATATTCAACAGGACATTTATTAAATAGTAAAGACATACATTTCGTATAGCAACGAATAGTCCGTCTTCAATTATGTGTTCGTGACGTACTTGTCTACGTCATTCATGATGTCATTCTACACGTCACGTAGTTGATTATGAAGTCATATGATGAGTGGATACAGTGGAAAGGTCCATGGCTCTTTCTGACGTTATTCTCCGCTTAGTTTGCTGTTGCAACCAGGACTCTCTGGGGCGTCTTTCTTCGTCACAACATCAGGCAGAAATCCAAAGTCCATCTCAGATGCCCGCTTGATAAGCTAGCGATTTGAGAAACAAAAATTGAGTTAAGAGATCCCTGGTCTGCCATAGCTGGCTACTGGGTCCCTAAAACGAAAACTGGTAACTTTGCAACTAAGGCGTGATGTTGACTTTAAGGTACCTATGTGACACCATATGGAATTTCCGGGACCATGCCGCTTTTATGGTTTCACTTTCTTTTATCAAGATGAATGGTTCCTTCATCTATTGCCTGTGACTGTGCTAGCAGGACATCCAATGGATGAGTACCCTGCTTCCCATTCGGTGAGGCTATATTGGTATTAAATTAAAACATTTTAAACGATTCGAAGCTAATTTATTAACTGACTTGGAATATTTCGCTGTGATCGCCTGAACTTCATCAGCCACACTGATTCCTGGTGGCCCTCGTTCGTTCCGAGACTCGTTGAATCCGGAGCTAGGTAACAATATATTTAAACCTGCATCACAAGTGTCTTCAATAACCTGGAAACAAACATTGTTTGATATACCTGGCATTTTGACATCTGCAACATCCGCTCGTGTAGCAAACCTATTGAAATGTCGGAATTCTGTATCAGATCATGTTCACCACATGCGATTCACCCATTTTACCTACGAGATCTACCCGCAAATTCACCTTTCCAGAGTATCCACCCATCATATGGCGTCATGATCAACTACGTGACGTGTAGAATGACATCATAATGAAGGACGTCATGAATGACGTATATAAGTGTGTCAGGAACGGATATTTCAAGACGGAGTATGCGCTGTTGTACGATTTGTATGTCTTCACTATTTAATAAATATTATGTTGAATGTTTTTAAACTAATTTGACTGGGAGCTGTTGCTGACATAGGCAGCAACAGCATCCAGTCAAATTAGTTACATAATATTCAACAGCTTTCCTATATAGTTTTCAGGAAATTAATAGTTAGGGCATTCTGAGATCGATCAATCCCAACACGGCGAAGTGTGGGTGGAGCTTAGCTGGAGATGGGCGGGGCATAGCTAAAAATGGACTTGCCAATGGATGAATCCACTTTTAGCTATGCCTCGTCCATCTCTAGCTAATCGCCGCCCACGCTTTGCGCGTGTTGGGATACATTATATATTTGGAATCCTGATTTTCCAGCATCCCAATTTCATGGTAACTATGCAGATAACCTGTTGAATATTTTAAAACTAATTTGACTGGGGTCTGTTGGCTATCTATGGTGGCAACAGCGCACAGTCAAATTAGTTTCAAAATATTCAACAGAATGTTTATTAAATGCTTAAGACATACAGTTCGTACAACTTGATGGACTATTCCAGGTCAATGACAGAGTATTTCTCTCAATTATGATAGTGACGTCAACCGATATGTGACATAGTTAATTATGACGTCAGTACCTGAGTGGATTTTCATCCATTGAAACTATGAGCAACGCAGTCCGAATATTTTCTAGGTTAGGAGACTATTTCGTTAACAATAGCTATAGAAGGTGTCTGAAAAAACGGCCCTTTCCAGTTTATCCATCAATCATATGACGTCATAATTAACAATGTCACGTGTTCGATGATGTCATAATCCATAATGTCATGAATGGCGTAGATAAGTTCGTTACGAACCGTTGTTGTACGAATTGTATGTCTTTACTATTTAATGAACATGCCATAGGCAGCAACAGCACCAAGTCAAATTAGTTTCGTAATATTCAACAGCTTACACGTATAGTTTTCTGGAAATTGATAGTCAGGTAGTACAGGAATCGATCGATCCCAACACGAGCGAGGTGTGGGTGGAGCTTAGCTAGAGATGGGCGGGGCATAGCCAAAACTGGATTCCCAAATTTCCCGATATATGTATGTATTCATCCGCCTGGAGGTGTGCTTTTCTGTCACTCTGAATATCACACTTATCACCACAGAAAATACGGTGCTGTGGAAAATTGAAAATCTCACCAGTCGCCTTTGATAATGAGTGTTTTGTCATCTTCCGATGAATTTTGAATCAGTTTTTTCATCACTTTGACATTTGAAATGATCAGTTTGTCTACTTGATGTGTATGTAGAGACATACCTTTTGTGATATTCACCCAATTCACTTTTTCTGGTTTAAAGTTTCCTGAAGCTCAAGATGGTTTTCATCACCATATATCTTTCTACATCATATTAGCCTCTGTTATTTATTCAAATAGCGGTCGCGGTGATTGCTAAGCTATACCTTCTTCGTTTGGCAACTGAACTTCCAACTGAAGAAACGTACTTCACGATCGAGATCCATCATATATCTCAACAGTGGAATAAAAGAATAATAGATGAGTAATTAATTTGGATACACAGCATTTTAAATGGAGCAAGAATCGTATTACTTTGGCTAAAGATTGGTTTGAGTGCATGAAATAAAACAAATTCCTTTTAGAACCGATGTAGTCCAAGAGCCACAGTTTGATATGTTGTGGAAACCCAGATTTTGTTTATTTTTTTTGGTAAATCCGTTAACAAATGACACGAAATACTTCATTATAATATGATAGTACATCCACCGGCCACCATGGTGCCTTTGGTATGACTACCTTGCAAGAATTTGAGAAAAATCAACATTTGAAGTATTTCGACGTAATCGGTGTAAACGGTTAATATCTGAAATTCACCTTTCCAGAGTATCCACCCATCATCTGATCTCGTATGACGTCATACTCATCTCAGTGCGGGTGTGATGACGTCACAATCATTACCTCACAAAGGGTTCCATATAGACCGTCACCAAATCTCAAATACTCCGACACGTTGTATGAATTGTATGTCTTTGTAACACTTTGCTATTTAAGAAATATGCTGTTGAATATTTTGAAACTAATTGCCTTAGGCAGCAACAGCACCCAGTCAAATTAGTTTCAAAATATTCAACAGCTTACCTGTATGGTTTTCTTGAGATCGATAGTCAGGGAGTTCAGAGATCGATCGATCCGAACACGAGCGAGGTGTGGGTGGAGCTTAGCTAAAGATGGGCGGGGCATAGTTAAAAATGGAAAGGTCCATTGCCTAAGGGGTGTGAACGGCCACACGACCCCCTAGACTATATATACAGTAAAGAAAAAACTTTATCGGACAAATCCAGGTTCACCGAAAAATCAGCTTTGGGCTCCGGGACTATAGATGGGACACAGTTCCGTATTCTATTACACTGGCCAAATAAAAAGGTTTCGTAATTCACACACCCTGACTTACCACGCCCATCTCTCTTTTATCACAGGTAATATACACGCACAGAACTGGATGAAGATCTTTCCACTTGTCAAGCCGTATGATAAGCAAGCTGCTGATGTTACGCAAGCCATGATTGATCAGGCAATAATAATAATAAAAAATAACTAGAATGCTAATTAGTCGATAGCACGCCATCGCAAATCCCAACGCTTCCGCTAACGTTGACGTTCTGTCCCCATCCTCACCCCGCCCTACACCGTCCACGCACTGGGGGAGGAGTCAAATGTAACTCCCCTCCCCAACCCCCCGCCTCCCGCCCCCCCCCCCCCAACCACCACCGCCACCAACACCATCACCGCCGCCACCACCACCACCACCACCACCACCACCACCACCACCACCACCACCACCACCACCACCACCACCACCACCACCACCACCACCACCACCACCAACACCACCACCACCACGATCACCACCACCACCACCATCACCACCACCTCCACCACCACCACCACCACCACCACCACCACCACCACCACCACCACCACCACCACCACCACCACCACCACCACCACCATCACCACCACCTCCACCACCACCACCACCACCACCACCTCCACCTGCCGCTACCGCGGCTGTTTTAATATGAATAGATTATGTAATTTTTCGCATTTATCCACCAGAATTATACCGCACTGCGGATGTTTAAAGTTGCTGAAGAGTTCTTCACCTCGCTTGGACTTCCAGCTATGCCGCAGACGTTCTGGAATCTGTCAATGTTAGAGAGACCTGATGACGGTCGTCCCGTGCTATGCCATGCTTCCGCCATGGACTTCCACACTAATAATGATGTTCGGTAAGAACAAACCAACTCAAGTGTTTGCAAAACTGAATGGTATTATTCTGAAAATGGATTAGGGATTTTTATATACCTATCTCCAGTGCACAATGCTCTATGATTTTAAGAAGCTTTAGACAACACTCTCACCACACAGCCCTATGCAGACTCCACGTGATGAGGCTGGAGAGTGAAGGGATGATTCAATGGACCTTTCCAGTTTATCCATCAATCATATGACGCCATAATTAATTACCTGACATGTAGGATTACGCCATAAGCAATGACGTCGTGAATGACGTAGATAAGTTATTCACGAACGATTAATTGATTACAGACTAAGCATTGCTGTGCGAATTGCATGTTTTTGTTATTTGATAAACATGACGTGGCAGCATCAGCACCCAGTCAAATTAATTAAAACATATTCAACAGCTTACCTATATATTTGTCTGGAAATTGATAGTCAGGGAGTTCAGGAATCGATCGATCCCTATACTACCCAGTGCGGGTGGAGCTTAGCTAAAGATGGGCGGGGCATAGCAAACACTGGATTCCGCCACTAAATGATGAAAAGGAAATAAGAGTATAACAATATCTTTTATCTACGTATACCGCAAAATGTTTTACTAACAATATCGATAACCGTGGTTAAATCAGGATATATTCTCCAATGAATTTTTTATTCTGCAGCAATAAAAATATGTGGGTAACCTTGACCTATGATGTGTTAACAAACGATCGTACATTACATATCCTATGAAATGGTGTTATTCTATTTGAAATTGAACAGGGATTGTTTTCCCATGGATATCTTCAGCATAGGATTTTCATGGGATGCGCTTTTGAAATTATTGTAAACTTGCACATATGAAACCAAAATTGAATTTTAATGCATATTTGCCCGTTTTGTGCTGTCCTGTTAAATATTGCTACTACATTGCCCTATAAATCTAAGATAGGGCTGACCATTCCAAACATTTTGACATCAGATTAATCTCACCAGCTCTATGATTACTGGATTTATAACCGATTATGTGTATATATCGCAGTATCGTGATAAGTCTAGGGCACCGACTCTCCACAAAATAACTCACGGTGTGGTAAACTCTCAATAGAAAATGTCATCCAGGCATTTTGTGACAGGTTGATGGTACAGATAAAGCCTGACATGGATCACACAAATGACGTGTTTTAATTATGGCTATATCAGATACTTCAGCGACAGAGTGGATATATCAATGAACCTTTCCAGTTTCAGCTAAACCCCGTCCATCTATAACTAAACTCCACCCCAACTCGCTCGTGTTGAGATCGATCAATCCCTGAACTCTCTGACTATCAATTTCCAGAAAACTATACTGTAAACTGTTGAATATTGTAAAACTAATTTGATTGGGTGCTGTTGCTGCAATAGCCCAGTCAAATTAGTTTCAAAACATTGAACATCATCTTTATTAAATATTAAACATACTTCTTCTTCTTTTCGTTCGCTGATCATACCGCCAGTTCTGTAAGTGACTATCGACATGATCATAAGCGTTAAGTGCGTGGATCCATGGTTTATTAGAGTGCGCTGTGCGGCCTGGAACCTCCGTCTTCAGCACTCAAGGTTTCTGTCAGGGTTACCTCACCCGTACTTCCTTTAGTCGCCTCTTACGACACGCAGAGGATACGGAAGGTGTATTCTAAGCCCCACCTACAGGGCAAGATTAAACATACAATTCGTACAACAACGGGTCCGTGACGTACTTATCTACGTCATTCATGACGTCATTGGTTATGACGTCACTCCATACGTCACATAGTTGAATATGACGTCATATAATGGGTGGATAAACTGGAAAAGTCCATTGATTGCTAGATTGATATATTTATTGGTTTACTTTGTATACCACAGAATAATGATGTGTGCAGCTGTAACCACAGAAGATTTGACCATAATCCACCACGAGATGGGCCATATTCAGTACTATCTTCTCTACGGCGATCAGCCTCTGATGTTCAGAACCGGCGGCAATCCAGGTGGGTATGCTACTTGAATCAGTAATCTGATAACTGCCTCAATGTTGTCCAATAATAATGATAACATGAGACAAGGTTAATGCATTTTATGACTAATCTTAATTCTGACACGCATTTGTGCATATAGTGGTACATCAAATCAGCGTGCGTGCGTGCGTGCGTGCGTGCGTGCGTGCGTGCGTGCGTGCGTGCGTACGCGCGTGCGTGCGTGCGTGCGTGCTTGTGATTCATACCGATAGAGACATGCATATGTACAGATATTACAGCTATGCACATCTTTATTCTACAACACAATGGAAAATGAATGCATACACTTCACAATTATATTTTCTGTTGTTCTTACAGGCTTCCACGAAGCTATTGGGGATGCTATCAAGTTATCTGTATTAACTCCAAAACACCTGCAGAAGATCAATTTAATGAGCAGTGTCGTAGAGGATTATGGTAAATCACTTCTATATACATATAGTAGAGATCAAGTATATGACGTCATAATCAACTACGTCACATGTAGGCTGACTTCACAATCAAAATGTGTGATGAATGCCATACCTGGCTCCGCTTTGAACATTTAAATGCCTGTCAAGTTTACGAATTGTAGGCTTATATCTTTGATGAATTTACTATTTAATACACATTCTGTTAAATATTTTGATACTAATTTGACTGGGCGCTGTTGCTGCCTATGTCAAATTAGCTTCAGAATATTCAACAGCTTACCTGTTGAATATACCTTGAAATTTGGCTTCTGCGAATTCCGGGATCAAAGTACTTAAATCGATCCCAACACTCGCAAAGGATGGGCGGAGGATATCTAGACATGGGTGTGGTATAAGGTAAAATGGGTCCCTCTATAACCTATCTACAGCAATAACAGCGTGTTCAAATTATCGTCAAATAAATATATCGTTAAATGTGCATATTCACACCAGAATGCTTGGAAATAAAATGGTTAAAATTTCATACTTTCATAAGCTTAAATTATGTACCTATGTGTAATGAAACGAAATAAATCTTAACATATGATGCTTCCATTCCATATAAATTAATATAATTTTTTAAGTTGCGAAATTGATATAGAGGCCCGTGCCTCTATTTCAATTTCGCAACTTAAAAATTATATTAATTTATATGGAATGGAATCATCTTATGTTAAGATTTATTTCGTTTCATTGCATATAAGCTTACAGTTTAAGCCTCTAAAAGTGTGTAACTTAAACAATTTTATTTTCAGAAATTTTACTGGGAATATGCACCTTTAAAGAGATTGTAAACATCAACTTATTAACGCCTTTAATCCTCAAATTTGTTCAAGAAAATTTCTCATAGAAAATGTCAATTTCTAAACGAAGAGAAGATTAGGTATATAAATTCATCACTGGAATGACTGGCTGGGTTGCCGAGCTAATTTTTTCAGTGTTAAATTTTCAAAAATAGTCCTCTCTTGGTCTGCAAATGGACGTTTCTCAAGACCACTTTAGAAACATATTTTGGCTGGCTTGGGGGTTAAACGTTTAAACTATCAATGTATTGCATACATCTTATAAGTACATAACGGAATGTAGGCCTGCTAAGTCTGACGTCACACACCTATAATAGAGGGATCCGATCTGTCACTCACGTATCTAACTCATTTACGTCACATTCATAATATGAAAAGTCCGTCATGAACTGTACGAATTGTCATTGATGGATTTACTGTTGAATAAGTATTCTATTGAATATTTTGAAATTAATTTGACTGGCTGCTTCCATAGGCAGCAACAGCATGCAGTCAAATTAGCTTCAAAATATTCATCACCTTACCTGCATAGCTACCTGAAATTGAGATTCTGGAATTCAGTATTCAAAGTATACACTTTGATTCTAGCACGCGCAAACGTGGGCGGAGCTTAATTAGAAATTGGTGGAGCATAGCTAGAAATGGATCCCTCTGGAGACTTGTTAAGTCTAAATACATAGAACATAATGGCGCCGAAAATGTGTGACTGGTTTTATTGTTATAATTAGGTGCTAATTGGATCATCAGCATTTTAAAATTTAACCATCACTTAGCCGTTTGAGGATTACATACATGAAATGACACATTTTATATGATCTAAGGAATATTTTGTTGTATATTTTGTACTTCATTTGGCTGGGAGATGCAACAACACTCACTACTCCAATTTGTTTCAAAATATTTAGCACCCTTTCTATATAGGTGTTTTAACCATTAGCACTCTGATGTCAATATTTTATCTTTTACTGAGTCAGCAGCAAAGAAACTGGTGTATATTTGTCAATAATTTTGGTGGACAATGTTGGTGTCTATGACACCAACATTTTCCACCAAATTTGTTGAAAAATGAACACTAGTTCATCTTTTAATTTAATTTGAAAATTTAAAATTTGAACGTCAGAGTGGTAAGGGTTACGATACTCAAATCGCAAGGGACAATGGGTTAAGAAATCGGTAGACTCTGAAGTATGTCATCACTTAACATGGCTATATGACACAAACTGGAAATCAGAATATAATAATATGGTGTAAGGCGAATATAAACTACATATCTTATAATATATTTCATAATGGACCTTCGTGCGTTCGTGACGTACTTATCTACGTCATTCGTGACATCATAATGATGTCATTGAACGTGATATCAGTCTATATGGCGCGTAGTTGATTATGACGTCATATGATTGATGGGCACAGCGGGAAGGTCCATTGTTATGTGGATAATGCCCATAGTGTAATGTAATGAATCGAGGAATTGATTTCCAGCTATACACCACCCATTTCTAGCTAAGCCCCGCCCATTTTGTATGCGTGTTGGTAGCGATTACTTTGAATCTTGGAGTGAGCTCGGAAAGGCGAGTGTTCGCGAACGTTCGCGTTCTTCGTGGGACGGGACAGTGTTCAGTAATGTGTCATCTACATTACTTACCTGAAGTAGATAGTGAGCATACGACACATTATTGAACACGGCTACGTAACGGAAAACCTTTTTTCGCGCTCCTGAACGCACCCCTGAATTACCAGAATCGCAAATTTCATGTTTTTAATCCAGGTAAGGTACTTAATATTGTGAAACTAATTTGCCTGGTTGCTTTTACTGGCGCAACAGCTCCTAGCCACATTCGTCTCAAAATATTCGACAGAATGTTGTTTAAATCGTAAATTTATCAAAGTCATAAAATTCCTAAACTTGACGGACTTTTCGAATTAAATGTTGGCGTCAGGTAATATATGACGTATTTGACTATAACATCAGATACTTGAGTGACAGATCTGATCCCTCAATTCGATATTCTGTTCAAATTTTCTAGAAAGCGATATCAATTTCCTGCTGAGCGGTGCTCTGGATGAAGTTGTCTTCCTGCCATATCGTTATCTCATAGACAGATGGCGATGGGGTGTTTACAGCGGCGACGTCACAGAATATGAATACAATCGCCGATGGTGGGAACATAGGTAAATATAAGTACACGTTGCCGCCCAGTTTCAAAATATACAACAGTTTACCCGCGTGATTGGGTTAAGTTTGATATGTTAGCAAACCAGGATACTGCTGGCAATGCAATAGGTTAAATGCCAAACTCTCTGTTATGTTCACATATACTATAAATTAAAATTAAAATTCACGTTATTCATCTGTGAAACGAGTCGGGCAACAATTTAATGAGCAAAATCTCTTAACCTACTGAATATTTTGAAAACAATTTGGTTGAAAGTTGTTGGCCAACAACTTTCAGTCAAATTTTTTCCAAAATATTTAGTTGATCCAAAGATAAAGCACTTGGTATATGTCGTCTGCAAAAATTCGTTTTATTTTATTTTTTGATATATTTAAAGTGATTTTTTCGTCTTTAATGTAATATTAATTTGACACCACAAACGTCTCATTGTAGATGCCACTTTCAAGGTGTATCGGCACCAGTTCCCAGGACAGAAGATGACTTTGATCCAGGTGCCAAATATCATATCGCCGGGAATGTACCTTATGTACGGTAAGCTATTCATGCAAATACTGATCAACAAATCACCCTTCAAAGAGCAGTTGTAAGCGCTAACCGAGATTGACAATTCACCTTTCCAGAGTATTCATCTATGTGCTGAGGTCATATGACGTCATAATTATCTAAGTGACGTGTTTGGTGAGGTCATAATCATAACGCTATGAATGATTCCATATCTCCCGTCTTTAACGCTTAATAGTCCGACACGTTGTATGAATTGTTTATCTTTGCTATTTAATAAACATGCTGTTGAATATTTTGAAATTAATTTTACTGAACGCTGTTGCTGCCATAGGCAGCAACAGCACCCAGTCAAATTAATTTCAAAATATTCAACAGCTTACATGCATGGTTGTCTGGAAATTGATAGTCATGGAGTTCAGCGATCGATCTATCCCAACACCGACGTGGTGTGGGTGGAGCTTAGATTGCGATGGGCGGGGTTTCGCAAAAACTGGAACGGTCCGTTACAATGGACCAAGACACTATGCTCTTATGGTTACCTCTATCACATCTGCATGGCGAGCAGAAGTATGGTTTATCACCAGCATGCATCTTCATAAGGTTTCCTCCTATTATACATGTGCGGGCGGCGGAATAATTGTAATTTGGGAGGTGGGGTGGAGTTGGTGTGTCTCCCGGTCATGAGTAGGGGGTCCAGGGATCTTACCCCACCCCACCCCCATAATTTTCAGATTTAAACACTGAGAAGTTATTTAAAGCTGTTTTCATAATAAATTCAAGTCAAAATATGTACTGCAGAAAAAGTCGTGTTTATAAATGTAGAATTCTACACGAGTCCTTAATTCAAATTCACAACTGAAAAAATTATATTACATTTTACGGAACGAAACCATCATATATTAAGATATATTTCGTTTCATTACACCTAGGCACATAATTTAAGCTTCTAAAAATGTACAATTTTAACAATTTTATTTTCAAGCATTCTGCTGTGAATATGCACCTTTAAATAAACCATATAATATTTATACTTGTAGATACTTTGTGGCCACAATACTGAAATTCCAGTTCCACAAGGCTCTGTGTACAGCAGCCAATCACACAGGACCTCTCCACAAATGTGACATTTATCAATCCCGCGAGGCAGGAGATCTACTTCGGTAAGTAAGGCGCTATTTTCCCTTATTGTGCCAACTTTACCATATATTGATTTGCATTGGTCTTGAGGAATGTCCATTTGCAGGCCACGAGAGGACACATTTTGACAATTTACCCTGAAATGAGTGGTTCGATAACCGAGCCAGTCATTTCAGTGGTAAATTTTAAAAAATAACCCTCTCTTGGTCCTGCAAATGAACACTGGCTAAGCAAAACCTTGAATTCACTTGACCATTAGCCGTTTCATGGTGAAGCTGGCCGGAATAACATCTGTAGGGGTCTTGGAGGAATGTCCATTTGCAGGACAGCAGAAAGCAATTTTATTTTGTAAATTCAACTGCAAAAAAATTTAAAAAAATTAAAAATCCTTTGAAAATCTTGAAGGATTAATTGATATGAATGTCATCTTTAGCGCTTTGGCGTGCTGTTGCCGCAAGATGGTTTAACAAAACATAACATGCATTCATTTGCTGAGATGCACTTAGTATAGCTACTACTAACATTACTATTATTTTGGTTTTGAATAACATGGGTGACATATATTTTCACGGGAGCTTAGTGATAAACCGTCGGGTTTGATCTAAGATTTTATTACCAGCATAGCACCAATAAACAGTGTTTCTATCATTATTGTATTCTGACTTGATTTTGATAACTAATTTGCTCTAACATTACTTGTCTGATTCTGAACAGCTCACAATTAAAAATACTATCTTTTTAGTGTTTTGAGCAAAGTAGATTCTAGAGATATACTTAGCATAAAGATTGGGACATACATTAATATACACTTTGTCATTTATATTACATATAGGTTAGACAGTTATCAGCCGAGTTCTAAAATATCAGGAATGGCTAGCGGGTGCAAACATTCTATCCCCTGAATGGTTAGAGTAAGATAATGTGAGATTTCCTTTAACAGACCGGTTGTTGTTAAATGAAATCTCACCGTATCTTAATCTAACCATTCAGGTGATAGAATGTTTGCACCCGCGAGCCATTCCTGATATTTTAGAACTCGGCTGATAACCGTCTAACCTATATGTAATATAAACGATGAAGTATATTTACGATTCTAAGACCGTACGACTATAAGACCATAGGATCAAATCCTTACCCGCTGCTGAAACAATCTGTATTATGATATACATATCAATTGACCTTTCCAGTGTATCCATCCATCAAATGACGTCATAATCAACTACCTGGCAAGTAGGATGACGTCATAATCAACTACAGTATTAATGACTCGATTTGGTCCGTCTTAACCGCTTAATAGTCCGACACATTGCCGTTACTATTTAATAAACAGTATGCGTCGAATATTTTGAAACTACTTTGACTGGGCTATGGCAGCAACAGCGCCCAGTCAAATTACTATCAAAATATTAAACAGCTTACCTGTATATTTTGTCTGAAAATTTATAGTAATGGAGTTCATGGATAGATCGATTGCAAAACGGGGGAAGTGTGGGTTGAGCTTGTTTATTAAGCGAACATATTTCTCGAACGTGTTTTAAGACAGACTTCCAAGTGTTAATGAGGCACAATATTGCAACCCAATGAGCAACGAAGGTATCAGGACTGCCACTCAAGTATCTGACGTCATAATCAATTACGTCACTAGGTAGCTGACGTCACAATCATAATTCTTTCTTCTTCTTCTTTTCGTTCGCTGATCATACCGCCAGTCCTGTAAGTGACTATCGACATGATCATAAGCGTTAAGTGCGTGGATCCATGGTTTATTAGAGTGCGCCGTGCGGCCTGGAACCTCCGTCTTTAGCACTCGAGGTTTCTGTCAGGGTTACCTCACCCTTACCTCCTTTAGTCGCCTCGTACGACACGCAGAGGATACGGAAGGTATATTCTAAGCCCCACCTACTGGGCGTACACTCATAATGACAGACTATAACTCCGTTATGAAGCCTGAAAAGTCCCTCAAGTGTATGAATGTCTTTGATAAATTTCCAGTTTAATAAACATGCTGTTGAATATTTTGAAACTACTTAGGCTGGTCATAGGCAGCAGCAGCACCGGTCAAATTAGTTTCAAAATATCTAACATCTTACCTGTATAGATATATGGAAAATGGGATTCTGGGAATGCAGTGTTCAAAGTATATAAATCGATCACAACACTTGTGAAACGTGGGGCGGATCTTAGTTAGAAATGGGCGGGGCATAGCTAGGAATGGATCCTTCTGTTCTGTCTGACAGCTGCGGTATGTTGAGAGATCTTTACTGCTCACTAGGATTGTGCCTTTAATCCTTGTAATCAGCCATTAATCTCGAAGACAGCCATAGGGGCAAGGTATTGAATATTTTAAAACTAATTTAACATGGAACATGTTGCAGTCATTGGGGGACACAACTCCCAGTCAAATTAGTTCGGAAATATTGAAAAGAATATTTCTAACATTGCAACTGACTTCGTACTTGATATTTCGGGGGTGGGTGGGGGGGGGGGGGGAGGGCGTGGGCGTAAAGGTTAAACATGTTACAGTGTAAAACATGTCTGGTAACGCAGGTTACTGGGCCGTACTGGACCAATAAAGCGTTAATGTGGCCAGGTAGGCCCCTACTGGCCCAGTACCAAACCAATAACCTGTATTATCATGGATATTCCCAGTCAGGTTCATTCTGCATAGTATATTATATTCTAATAGTCAGATGATGTCAATTGGCTCATCGAAGCCCTGGCCTGAGATTCTCGAGCTCATGACGGGTGAGCGAGAAATGAATAGTGGACCATTGGTGGAATACTTCCAACCTCTCATGGACTGGCTAAAGGAGTACAATACCGCAGCCAGTGAGGAGCCAGGATGGTTCAGCGACTGTCCAAACATGGATGCAAAACCACAGGTGTTTGCATCATCAGTTGTCAAGACAGTAGCACAGTCTCTTACATTATTGGTATCTCTGTTGGTCTGCTTTTACATCATGTAAGGCCAACATATTTCAGAGTAAGAGTCCAACAATCAAATGTACCCATCACTCGAACCCAGGAAATGAAACGAGATGCATTGTGGGTATTTGTAACAATAAAATAACATTAGTAATGTTGCTTTAAACATTACACTTGTCCATTTCCATTTTGGCAATGCTCCCCCTGCTGCTGCTACTACTGCTACTGCTACTACTACTACTACTACTACTACTACTACTACTACTACTACTACTACTACTACTACTACTACTACTACTACTACTACTACTACTACTACTACTACTACTACTACTACTACTGCTACTACTACTACTACTACTACTACTACTACTACTACTACTGCGGCTGCTGCTGCTGCTGCTACTGCTACTACTACTACTACTACTACTACTACTACTACTACTACTACTACTACTACTACTACTACTACTACTACTACTACTACTACTACTACTACTACTACTACTACTACTACTACTACTATTTCCGCTGCTGCTAACTACTACTACTATTTTCATAATAATGCGTCTTCATTTCTTCAAAATAATAAATACAACCAGCATTGGTTCCGCAATGTATTCCATGATGTTGTCCGTGAAATTGTTGCCATTGTTAGACTAAAAGCTGACTATGAAGACCTTTAAAAGCAATGTCTTGCGACTTTGTATAAGTCTGTAGAATACCCCATTTACTATACACAAGTCTTTCTTCAGAAGGTTGTATACTACTATACTGTATTAATTTCTATTATTACATGCACTACATAAACAGTAATAAATGTGTATCTTTTATTTGCATTACGTAAACATCACTTAATATAATAAATGACATCGTCGTCGTCGTCATCATCGTCATCATCATCATCATCATCATCATCATCATCATCATCATCATCATCATCATCGTCGTCGTCCACAGCTGTACTGTAATAATAATTCTACAGGCTAGGATAACTTCCAGATCTGTTATATCAAGATGACAGCAGTAATGCAATAATAATAATAATAATAATAATAATAATAATAATAATAATAATAATAATAATAATAATAATAATAATAATAATAATAATTAGGCCTATCCTGGTTAAGTCTGCGCTACAGCAGTATTAATGTAATAATGGTAACCATAAAAATAAGCTCCAACTACGTAACGGGAGCTTTGTTGATGTCATCGACTGACTACACAGATTAAATTAAAATTACACCCGTAAGTGTTGTTGTTGTTGTTGTTGTTGTTGTTGTTGTTGTTGTTGTTGTTGTTGTTGTTGTTCACCACTGTTACATAATAAAAATAACAGTAGCATCAGCAGCAGCAGCAGCAGCAGTAGTTATTATTATTATTATTATTATTATTATTATTATTATTATTATTATTATTATTATTGTTATGTAACAGTGTGGTGACTGCCAACAATAGAGCATGATTCTATGTAAAGGTAACAGGTTGCCTCATACCGTATACCAGTTAAAGGTGGTCTGTAAAGGAAGGTGGTCTCTTAATAGAAACCTAAACATGTTCTGTATACTTAGACCTGAGAACGAATGAAAATTGTGCTTTAACCCTTTCGTGACGAAACCGTCCAAAATCGGCCCTTACAACGGTCTTGAGGAATGTCCATTTGTAGGCCAAGAGAAGATTATTCTTGAGGATTTAGCACTAGAATGACTGGCTTCATGAACGAGCCAGTCATTCCAGTGGTAGATTTCCATAACATCGTCATCCAATTGGACTGTTAAATGAACATTCAACATGCAAGTATTTACTATGTTTTGACTAAATTTATCCATTAAACGGCTAAGGCAGATGGACTTAAGCCTGGTGGTCTTAAGGCAGGTGGTATTTAAAACTGGTTCAAAAGCATTGTAACCTCTACCTGTTATCAAATAGATCCATATTGCGGCAATACTGTATATTATGCTACAAGTATTATAAGTTAATAACCAGCCGTAAAACGCATCCATAAAATGACGCGAAGCATAATGGACCTTTCCATTTTAGCCATGCCCCGCCAATCACTATCTAAGCTCCACCTAGCTATCAATTTCCTGAAAACTATATAGGGAAACTGTTGAATATTTTGTAACTAATTTGACTGGGTGCTGTTGCTGCCTATGGCAGCAACAGCGCCCAGTCAAATTAGTTTCAAAATATTCAACCGAATATTTATTTAATAGTAAAAGCCAACAATTTGTACAACAACGCATAGACCGTCTTCAAATATGATTTCGTGACGTACTTATCGACGTCATTCATGACTTCATTCATTATGATGTCATTCTATAGATCAAGCAGTTCATTATGACGTCATATGATAAGGTGGGTACTCTGGAAAGGTGAATTGTATGAATCGAAACTAGGCATGTACGTAGTAATGATACTTTTAAGCTAAGTCAGAATGGGTTCAATTAATTTAACCCGTACCACTTTGATGTCAATATTCTATCTTTTACTGATATCAAAAGCAAAGAATCTGGTGTACATTTTCCACCAATTTTGGTGGATGATGTTGCTGTCGTAGACAGCAACATCTTCCACCAAATGTGGTGAAAAATGAACAGCAGTTCATCTTTAAAATTAATTTAAAAATTTAGAATTTTGACATCAGAGTGCTAAGGGTTAAAAGAACGAGGCAGCATCCACGAAAACATGGTGCATTCTTATGTAAATATGCATGACAGCTGCCATGTCATTATGTTAAATTTCAGCATACATAAAATGACAATACTCATTAGATAAAGACATTTACCAGTTTAATGAACCTGACCGCATCCAACTAATGACGGTGCATTCAAGTTTAATAGATAATGGAAAAATCCAGGTTTAGCTATGCCACTTCCATCTTTAGCTAAGCTTCACCAACACTTCGCCTGTGTTGGGGTCGTTCGATCCCTAGACTCCCTGATTACGGTATCAATTTACAGAAAACTAGACATGTAAAATGTTGAAAATTTTAAAACTAATTTGACTGGGTGCTGTTGCTGCGCATGGCTATGCTGGACCTCTAGGATATTTGGATGAAAGACCACCAGAACATCTGGTATTAACTATTTAAACCCGAAAGTAAAAAACACAGAAATCAACTCCGATTTAATAGATAATCTGATGAATATTTGGAAACTAATATGACTTAAATATGCTGATACATGCTTTGCAAATATAGATTATAATGGAATGTTTGAGGTATGTGCATGCGCGCGCGCGTGCGTGAGTGCGTGCGTGCGTGCGTGCGTGCGTGCGTGAGTTATAAAGGCTATATGGCTGTCTAAGTATTACGCATTGCCTCCTACCTAGGTTTATACCTTAGGGTTTGCGTTGTATACGTTTACGTAGAATATGCAAATGTCATGTGAAATGAATAAAGATTAATGTCAGATGCTGTCCGTTCACCGTCTCCTCGTTAGAGGTTGGTAGTTGTTGATCCAGCTTCTTCTACCTCATCAGGATATGGATTGGGTAACATCGGGACAAATCTGCTACATTTCCATCTGCGCGTGTATTTACTTATAAATGGTGGCTCGTATACTCTCATCATCTCATCATATGTACGGAAACGTTTCCCCCGTTTCCTCGCATCAGTCTCACCTAATTCTATCGTTCCATCGTGTTCTGGTGTTGCAGTCGCATCCACATCTTTAGACATTTTTTTTCTTTTCGCGGCCGCCTCATCCGAACGACCTGGCAACAGAAGAGTTAAATCAAGGTATTGGTCAAGCCAGCCTAAAC
Organism: Chaetoderma sp. LZ-2023a; assembly: GCA_034401795.1. Lineage (NCBI taxonomy): Eukaryota > Metazoa > Mollusca > Caudofoveata > Chaetodermatida > Chaetodermatidae > Chaetoderma > Chaetoderma sp. LZ-2023a. The sequence continues at coordinate 70,401,952 of CM067364.1, forward strand.
AATAAATTCACCAGTCTTCAGAAACCGTTGCTTTGACGACAAATAGAAGAATCTGTTAGAAAACTGGAATGGCTACCAAGTAACAAATCCAGCCATTCCAGACGTAACTGATTATGACCTCATATACCTAAGTAACAAATCGGATCCCTTTGTAGGATCAGGTAATTTATTAGTACCAGGCCGGAGTTGGTTCCGTCATTAGCTGATTGAAGAAAGATTTAGTAATGACATGACATAAATGATGCTAGAATGGAGTGAGAAAATCATCATTAAGATCACAAAGTAGTTTTTGAGTTTAGTATTAGGACAACGTTATTCCACGTGGTGAGTGGAACTGTTTTCATGATGGCATGCACGTGGATTGAGATGATAAATAGTAATACCATTACTGTTACATTAGAGATAATACTGACCCATTAGACTGCTTTACTCAACCCGGAATAACACATGGTTACAGTATGGTGTTTTTATTCATTGATACGTGAGCATTTATAGTCGTGTTGTCCTTACTAGGTCCCGGGATATGACCTTGAGATTCTGTTCCATATGTTCCATGCCAAATAAGTTCAGCAGATGTATTCCATCTATAGTGCAATCTTCTCCGTCCGTCTGTCCAGCTCTCCAGTTGTCGGTTCAACTAGCTCAGTTGTTCGGTCAACTAGCTCAGTTGTCCGTTAAACTAGCTCAGTTGTCCGTTAAACTAGCTCAGTTGTCCGTTCAACTAGCTCAGTTGTCCGTTCAACTAGCTCAGTTGTCCGTTCAACTAGCTTAGTTGTCAGTTCAACTAGCTTAGTTGTCAGTTCAACTAGCTCAGGTGTCCGTTCAACCAGCTTAGTTGTCCGTTCAACTAGCTTAGTTGTCAGTTCAACTAGCTTAGTTGTCAGTTCAACTAGCTTAGTTGTCCATTCAACTCGCTCAGGTGTCCGTTCAACTAGCTTAGTTGTCAGTTCAACTAGCTTAGTTGTCATTTCAACTAACTCAGTTGTCCGTTCAACTAGCTTAGTTGTCATTTCAACTAGCTTAGTTGTCATTTCAACTAGCTTAGTTGTCCGTTCAACTAGCTCAGGTGTCCGTTCAACTAGCTTAGTTGTCAGTTCAACTAGCTTAGTTGTCATTTCAACTAACTCAGTTGTCCGTTGTCCGTTCAACTAGCTTAGTTTTAAGTTCAACTAGCTTAGTTGTCAGTTCAACTAGTTTAGTTGTCCATTCAACTAGCTCAGGTGTCCGTTCAACTAGCTTAGTTGTCCGTTCAACTAGCTTAGTTGTCAGTTCAACTAGCTCAGTTGCCCATTCAACTAGCTCAGGTGTCCGTTAAACTGGCTTAGTTGTCAGTTCAACTAGCTTAGTTGTCAGTTCAACTCGCTTAGTTGTCCATTCAACTAGCTCAGGTGTCCGTTCAACTAGCTTAGTTGTCAGCTCAACTAGCTTAGTTGTCATTTCAATTAACTCAGTTGTCGTTCAACTAGCTTAGTTGTCATTTCAACTAGCTTAGTTGTCATTTCAACTAGCATAGTTGTCATTTCAACTAGCTTAGTTGTCAGTTCAACTAGCTTAGTTGTCAGTTCAACTAGCTTAGTTGTCATTTCAACTAACTCAGTTGTCGTTCAACTAGCTTAGTTGTCATTTCAACTAGCTTAGTTGTCATTTCAACTAGCTTAGTTGTCAGTTCAACTGGCTCCTCCAAAACCCTTTTGGTGGAATTCAATCAAATTTGTTATGCGCGTTACCCATATGATTGCGAGATGTTGCTGCCTACGGCAACAACACAATCAAGCCAAATTTGTTACAAGATATACACCAGACAGTTCATTAAATTGTAACATCACCAAGGACATGCAATTCAAACTCTTTAGTAATGAATATTTTCCCCTTTCCTGACGGACCTACGTCATTTTAATTGCCTAACAAGTGACTTATTTGATTATGACGTCAGCTACTTGAGTGCCAGATCGGATGCCTACATCGTCGGAAGCCTGACAGAGAACATCCTTTGAGTGACTATATACGCATATCAATGGTATGTATAACCTCATAAGAAAGACTCGGCTGGTAACTTACAGTTAAACCTGTTCATAAGGAGCATATGCGTTTGGCGCCAGAAGTCAGTGGTTTCTATGAGTCTTTATGAACTACCGTATTTTACCATACTAAATGATTTGTAGTAAGCGACCACCTCTCATGTATGACCACATGTGCCAGTCTAAGCAATGTCCGTTATAGACAGGTTTTCTGTATTGTCAATAGCCTCACATGCGCAAGATACTATCTTACCTGGTAGCGTGTTATCAAGAAACGCAGCAACGAAGCCTCCCACTAGGAACTGGGTGGTGATAAGGTTGATGATGACGCGATCAGCCATATCAGAACCTGGTTGATACAAGAACAAAATATTCCATACGTTCATCGCTTCTCCTTTTCGTTTTTTAAAACCAAAAGCAACCATTGGGAATCCTAGTTCACTGGAGCACCTTATTTCTGATAGAATTTCAGTTGAAGCGGATAATTATTTTCTCCGGTGCAAAGAGACAGAGAGACAGACATACGGACGTACGGATGGATGGATGGCGGGTGGGCGGGCGGATTGACTGACGGATGGTAGTAGTACGATCGACTTTAGACATAATGGTTGATAATGATGAGATGAGGCTGCCATAAAACAAACATTTTCGCCAACATGGTAATGTTTATTCAAGAAAGAGATGCCAAAAAGTGTGGATATAACCTTTAATTAAGCAAGTCTGGAGGATGGAGAGGTATTTAAGGAGATTGACATGGCCAAGTGATGCTGATATAAAATGATGATATAAAATCACAAGGCAACTATCAAATTCTGATGATTTTCTGTAGGACAGCCCATTCACCACATACGTATTCTCATGTTCATATATATATATATATATATATATATATATATATATATATATATATATATATATATATATATATATATATATATATATATATATATATATATATATATATATATATATATATATATATATATATATATATATATATATATATATATATATATATATATATATATATATATATATATATATATATATATATATATATATATACAAACAACACGTACCTGTGTTAATCGCATCTCTATGGGCACTGAAGTATAACGGTACAAATACTCCAACCATTAAGCCACAGCCAATAGTTGTTTGGTTCCGCGATAGTCTAAGATCCACGTCTGCCAAGTTCATAAATGTGCCGCCAACGAGTAGAGCAATTGCTATGAACACAGGACCAGCTAGAACTGGCTTGGGAATGGTAATAAATACGGCTCCAACTTTGCCGAACACCGCAAGGATCATAAGCATGATGCCAGCCACGCCGTACACCTGTCGACTGGCGACCTGAAGGAAAGAACCTCCATGATTCAAGCATCTACTACCACAATGGACCTTTCCAGTTTATCCATCAATCACATGACGTCATAACAAACTGCGTGACGTGTAGGATGACGTCATAATCAATTACAACATGAATGACTCGATCTAGTCCCTCCGTTGTACGAATTGTATGTCTTTATTATTTAATAAACATTCTGTCGAATCTTTTGAAACTAATTTGACTGGCGCTGTTGCTGCCATAGGCAGCAACAACACCCAGTCAAACTAGCTTCAAAACATTCAACAACTAACCTGTATAGTTTTCTGGAAATTGATAGTCAAGGAGTTCAGAGATCGATCAATCCCAAGACGAGCGAGGTGTATTCATAGTTAAAACTGGAAAGGTCCATTGCGTCAACAGTTGCCCATTACGGTAAAATGATGTCAATGATAGATGTGGATGTTATCAGGCTATGAACACGCATACGACTGTATACGAAGGAATAATTGCGATCTAATAGAAAGCCTCTGAAGACGTATGCGTTGAAGAACACAAAGATGTAACCGGAACCACCAACTTGTACATATTTTAGGGAATGCCATTGTCCCCAGGGATCTTATAGATGAGATTGACGGGCAGCAGCTTATGGAAGCAGAACGTGTAATGCTTGTTAAAGTTCTCATCTATTCATAAAAGATACATATCCTGGCTAAATTTTTGGAATATTTGTTTCTTTCTGAACACTAACTAACTAGGAGGGTAGCCGCTATTTTAGATAGATATTTGCGGCGCCATTATTTCCGCCTTTTTCAGAAATGACTGTCAATAAAGTTGCTCGAAATATTTTCAGCAGGTCTTGCAACATTGACTACCCTGCTGATTACTTTGAGAACAATTTGAGTGAAAGTTGTTGCGTAAACGATTTTCAGGCGAATTCTTATCAAATCTTTTCTAGTGACAATTGAATTATTAGATGATTATATTGAGAACGATTTGACAGAAAGCTGTTGCAGCTATAGGCAGCAACAGTTTCCAGTAAACTTGTTATAAATATATTTGTTGTCACTTGTACCATATGAAATATACAACTGGTATTGAACTACGCTATTCACTTATTATGCGCTCACCAGCTCACCGTGGAAGCCAGCATAAGAATGACCCTCTTTAGCATTAGGAGAATGGTTTTATACCAACAATTACGCACCGGCGAAGACAATAGAATCTGAAATAATGGCGCTTGCAAATATCTATCTAAAATGGCGGCTATGGTTCTATATAGTCCTAAATTTAGCCAGGGTATGCATCTTTCTGAATATATGAGAACTTTAATGAAACCCGTGTAAAATTTCCAACCAGTGATTATGGTTCATCCACATGGTAGGCCTAATGCGAGGGAGAGAGAGAGAGAGAGAGAGAGAGAGATAGAGAGAGAGAGAGAGAGAGAGAGAGAGAGAGAGAGAGAGAGAGAGAGAGAGAGAGAGAGAGAGCGAGAGAGAGAGAGAGAGAGAGAGAGAGGGGGAGGGAGGGAGAGAGAGGGAGGGAGGGAGAGAGGGGGGTGGGAGGGAGAGAGGGGAGGGAGGAAGGGAAGGAGGTGGGTGGGGGGGGAGCAGAATTAGACGGCAACTGGGGTCAACGCGTTACTGCGACTTCATGGATGCTTCAATTCATGACAAGTTATGGTGAAGCATCTTGTTCAGCGCATCCACAAATCCCGTCATGAATGATGCTACTCGTATCGTAGCAGGTCGGTAGCAGGTAGATAGCGGGTAAGTATCATAGCAGGTCGGTAGCAGGTAGATAGCGGGTAAGTATCATAGCAGGTCGGTAGCAAGTAGATAGCGGGTAAGTATCATAGCAGGTCGGTAGCAGGTAGATAGCGGGTAAGTATCATAGCAGGTCGGTAGCAGGTAGATAGCGGGTAAGTATCATAGCAGGTCGGTAGCAGGTAGATAGCGGGTAAGTATCATAGCAGGTCGGTAGCAGGTAGATAGCGGGTAAGTATCGTAGCAGGTCGGTAGCAGGTAGATAGCGGGTAAGTATCGTAGCAGGTCGGTAGCAGGTAGATAGCGGGTAAGTATCGTAGCAGGTCGGTAGCAGGTAGATAGCGGGTAAGTATCATAGCAGGTCGGTAGCAGGTAGATAGCGGGTAAGTATCGTGGCAGGTCGGTAGCAGGTAGATAGCGGGTAAGTATCGTAGCAGGTCGGTAGCAGGTAGATAGCGGGTAAGTATCATAGCAGGTCGGTAGCAGATAGATAGCGGGTAAGTATCGTAGCAGGTCGGTAGCAGGTAGATAGCGGGTAAGTATCATAGCAGGTCGGTAGCAGGTAGATAGCGGGTAAGTATCGTAGCAGGTCGGTAGCAGGTAGATAGCGGGTAAGTATCGTAGCAGGTCGGTAGCAGGTAGATAGCGGGTAAGTATCGTAGCAGGTCGGTAGCAGGTAGATAGCGGGTAAGTATCGTAGCAGGTCGGTAGCAGGTAGATAGCGGGTAAGTATCGTAGCAGGTCGGTAGCAGGTAGATAGCGGGTAAGTATGATGGAATCGGAGATACGAGTTTAAACCCTCTTGTGTCAACAGTGCATTAAAGCGCTCAAAATACTATTTATTTCAACTAACCGTTTAATTGCCAATACCTTGCAAGGAAATTTTGATTTTTTTGGCAGCCAAAAAGAGTATTTTTGTTTAATTTATAACGAAAATTTACAAAAATAGGCTTCTGTTATCCTTCAAATGGACAGGCATCAAAAGTGTAATGGCCAAGAAAATTCAAATTTCTTCTTAGCCAGTGTTAAATTACAGAACAAGAAGAGTATTTTTGAAAATTTTCTTAGCCAGTGTTAAATTACAGAACAAGAAGAGTATTTTTGAAAATTTACCACTGGAATGACTGGCTCGGTTACCGAGCCAGTCATTCCAGTGGTAAATTTTCAAAAGATATTCTCTTTAAGCATACAAATTGACATTTCTCAAGATCACTGCAGAGGTAGTTTCTTTTACCAACTTGACCATTAAAGGGTTAAGTTGACACAAGAGGGTTAAGTTTGAAACATGTTTGCGCTTAATTGATTATGACGTCATCCTACACTCCATGTAGTTGATTATGACGTCATGCTGAATGGTTAAACTGGAAAGGTCAATTACGGTCAAATCGGATTTCTACATACAATGCGTGTGACACCCGTGACCTAAATGTAACGAGTCCGACTGGTAATCCGAGTCATGGCTTTAAATTCTACAGGCGACTGATGAGACCTAACAGGCCGAAACTAGTCGTGCAGTAGATGAGTCGATGGTATGTGAATCATGTAGTAATTTCATAACCGTAATAGCACCTATAATTACTATTTATAAACCTTATATTGTTCATTGTATACCTACGTGTCTTAGAGCCTTTTTGGACAGCTACCCCGACCCCAATTATGTACATATTGCATTACATACCATTCAGTATACCATTTTATGTCCATCTCAAAGTAATATACTAAATTCTCACGCTTGTAGCGTAAGTAATACGTTCTTAATGCTATGGATATGATACATTTTAATGACTCCCGAAGACATATTAATTCTTGCCAGAATGTATTGTTGTGCAACGTTGCCGCAATGGAGGACTCAGATTTGTCACTCAACTTTGTGACATCAGAGGTTCTAATCAAAACACGTGACGCGTTATCTGACATCACAAGCAAATAGACGTAAGTCCGTTACGATGTCGAAAGGTTCGTCGCGAACGTGTATAAATCGTAAAATTTAATAAACATTTTTTAGACTATTTTAAAAATTAACATGACAGTGAGCGGTGAGCAAATTCCGCCATAGGCATAGGCAGCAACAACTACACAGGTAATCTGTCACATATTTTGAAACTAATTTGACTTAGCGTCCAGTCAAATTAGTTTCAAAATATTCAGCAGTGTCAGACTATTAAGCGTTAATTATGTAATATATCGAGTCATTCACGACGTCATTATTATGACGTAATGCTACACGTCACATAGTTGATTATGGCGTCATATGATGGATGGTTAAACTTGGAAAGGTCAATTGGGTGAGCGACTATTTACATAGGTTTAATGTAACTACTTATCCTCCAAAGTGAAATATGCTTTGACATACTAGAAACAGTAATAATTTCCATTAAGTTTGCTCCTTCCAAATGTTCCAATATCCAGGTTTCGTGTGTATGGGGTGGGGGTGGGGGTGTATGCTCCTATAAATCCATTAAAATAGCTTTCTAAAATTGTACATCAGTCTCTATATTTTGAAGTGGGTAGACCATAAAGTTGGTATGCACACCCACTCCTACCTATGGCTTACCTTTGTAATCCGTATGAGTCCAGCGACTTGGCTGTAGGATGTGGTAGCCACTCCCAATCCCAGCAGGGCTGAGAAAAAGCCAGTTAGACCTTCGATAAAGATACCCCTGTTCATGGCGTGAGCGGGTGGGCGTGGCAGGCATGCTGACAAGGCGAATTGACAGTAGTCTCCTATCGATTCTAATATAGTTGCGATCACTGGTACCAGAAAGATGATGAAGTATTCAACTCTGAAATCTATCCCCGTGATAAACTGACCTAATAATCAAATTTACAAATTTATGATAAGATATTTCAGTCGTACAGTACAGCTCGGAATTAACTTCTTTCCAAGACAAAATACACCATACTGTTGCATATTCTGAAGCAGTTGGATTGGAAGACATAGCCACTCAATTATGCTCAAATTATTTATTTAATACAACATTTTTTACGAATTGTATTTCTGTTTTGGAAACATTTTAACTTATTTATGAGCGTACTGTGCCAGTTAAAGGAGAACACGTCGGTAAAATACCCTAGATATAAATCGGAAAACTTTGAAAAATGCAGCTAAATACCATTTTTGAGAATCTAATGGGCGCAGCCATCGATGCTGGGTATTCGCGCTCTATCCTGTCTCAAAATACGCCGGCTCAGAAAGCGCTAGGGTTTGCAGTGGAATGGGTGCCAACAGGTATCAGACATGCAAAGCCAGAACGCCGCGGCATCAACTCGCTAGTGTTTTGCCATCAGAAAAAGCAATAGCATGTTTATTAAATAATAAGGTTATACAATTCGTGCAACAACGCTTAGTCCGTCATCAATTACGCGTTCGCAACGACGGAGTTAGTTACGTCATTCATGCCGTGATTGATTATGACGGCATCCTACACATCACGTAGTTGATTATGACGTCATATGAGTGATGGATAAACTGAATCCTCGATTACGACAGTAGTCATGAAATAATGGTATCTCCAAGTTAAACTGAAATAGGGCAGCAACCATGACAAATAATGGTAAATTTTGTTTAATTGAAATATGATAGCAGTCATGTATTAACCCTCCTTATGTCAACTTTAATGGTCAAGTTGGTAAACACGACATCTGCAGTGATCTTGAGAAATGTCCATTTACATGCTAAGAGAAGAATATTTTTGAAAATTTACCACTGGATTGACTGGCTCGGTAATTGTCAAAAATACTCTTTCTGGTCTGCAATTGGACACTGGCTAAGCAGATATTTGAATTTTCTTGACCATTACACTTTTGATGAATGCCCATTTGAAGGATAACAGAACTCTATTTTTTCTTGTAAATTTTCGTTATAAGTTTACAAAAATACAGGCTTTGGCTGCAAAAATCAAATTTCCTTGAAACGTATTGGCAATTAAATAGTTAATTGAATCAGATAGTATTTTGAGAGCTTTAATGAGCTGTTGACACACACGAGGTTAAAGAACGTAATATAGAACCATTAAAGATAAGAAAGAACCGAAGGACGCTAGCAGTGGACAAGACACAGTGGACAAGATACAGAGGACAACACACAGTGGACAAGACACAGTGGACAAGACACAGTGGACAAGACACAGTGGACAGGACACAGTGGACGCGACAGTGGACAGGACACAGTGGACAAGACACATTGGACAAGACACAATGGACAAGCCACAGTGGATAAGACAGTGGACAAGACACAGTGGACAAGACACATTGAACAAGACACAGTGGACAAGACAGTGGACTAGACACAGTGGACAAGACACATTGGACAAGACACAGTGGACAAGACACAGTGGACAAGACACAGTGGACAAGACACAATGGACAAGAGACAATGGACAAGACAGTGGACAAGACACAGTGGACAAGACACAGTGGACAAGACACAATGGACAAGACACAATGGACAAGACACAATGGACAAGACACAATGGACAAGACAGTGGACAAGACACAATGGACAAGACACAATGGACAAGACAGTGGACTAGACAGAGGTCAAGACACAATGGACAAGACACAATGGACAAGACAGTGGACAAGACACAGTGGACAGGACAGTGGACAAGACACAGTGGACAAGACAGTGGACAAGACACAGTGGACAAGACACAGTTGAGAAGGTTGAAGAAAAGCTGATTGCAGCTGAAAGTTTTCACTCTCCTCCTCCTCACTCTCCTCCTCCTCCTCCTCCTCACTCTCCTCATCCTCATTCCATCATCATCATCATCATCATCATCATCATCATCATCATCATCATTACGTAACGCATTCTAATCATTTGAGTCAAAATTCAATCCAGTGGCACTTAGAGAAACCATGACATCAGCCTGGCGCACTTCAATACATGCATTAGAAATATAAGCATAAATCTTGAACATAGTCGTACCTGGATGCGGAAATAAAAAGACAGGCGCATCATCAATTGTCTTTGAATGTATGTCCGTCCTGGTTTGGTACTGGACGGCATTCTCATCATCTGTGAACCCTCCAGCGACCGTAATAATGGCGACAATAGCCCAGCAGAGCAGCACAGCGAATATTACCTGGATAGGGTAATAATAAATGAGCATCGATCATACTATTGGCCTACGTAATACGGGCAGGCAGACACCAATGCAATAGCCTCTTCCCCCAACGGGTGGATGTAAAAATTTGATCAGCGCAGACATCTTATAGATACATCCTAAATAATCTTTAGGAAGGTAAGAATAACAGAAAATGTAAGTGTACGAATTGTATGTCTTTGGTGAATTTACTATTTAATAAACATTTTATTGAATATTTTAAACTATAGTTACCTGAATTTGGAATTCTGTGAATTCCGGGGTCAAAGTCGATAAGTTTATTTCAAGACACGTAGAGCCTAAAAGGTGGGCTGGGCGTTACTAAAAATGTGCGGGCATGGCTATAAATGTGCGGGCATGGCTATAAATGGGCGGGCATGGCTTGAAATGTGCGGGCATGGCTAGACATGTGCGGGCATGGCTAGAAATGTTCGGGCATGGCTAGAAATGTGCGGGCATGGCTAGAAATGTTCGGGCATGGCTAGAAATGTGCGGGCATGCCTATAAATGGGCGGGCATGACTAGAAATGTGCGGGCATGGCTAGAAATGGACCCGCCCATTCCCGCTCCATCCACTACAGCGCTCCATTACACTACATCATTGCCGCACCACACCCTCCCTCCAATAATCCGCCTTCAAAGAACTGATATGCCACCCATCATAGACTAGAGGTTAAGCACAATAAAGCACTATTTAGCTATAAACAAATGATTTAACCATTTGCACCCGTCAAGCCAACACACAAAACCCCTTCACAATTTAATAACTATTTTCTTGAATATTTTGAAACTAATTTGACTGGAAGCAGTTGCAGGCTCATGTCAAATTAGTTTCAAAGCATTCAACTGCATACCTGTATAGCTATTTCTTGCAATTTTGCTTCTGGGAATCCAGAGTGCAAAGCGGTTTTTTTTTTGGTTTTTTTACAAATATATAGATATTCACCGGAAATAATTGAAACAATGGCATCTTTGTCATTGTCAGCCCTTTCTTAGGCGTCCACGTTGGCAGAGGAACTTGAATCCAGTGAATGTATTGGGAGAAGATGACAATGATCGCAATGGACCTATAACAAAACATATTCTGCATACAGTCAGACTAGACTTAATCCAGGTTTTCACGATCATATTAATTTAACAGATTAATCTGTCTGACAAATCTGACGTCGTAGTGCGAATCTGACGAGGGTTTACACGATCCGATTAACCTGCCCAAAATCTGATGCAAAGTCGGACGATGTTTGATCGTGTGCTATAGCTTTCGACAAGTGGAATCATCCACGCAAAAAAGTCGGACAACGCTCAAATTTCGTCCGACAGCGTACAACATGTCGCAATCGGTGGCTGCCATCTTGAAAGATTGCCACCAGATTGTATCTTCAAATACCCAAATGGGTTGATTTGAAAATTGACCTGGATAGATTAAAGCAATTCTAAATGGCGCAAGAATTTCGTATTAAAATAAGCAAGAGACGCAGTTTTCATCAAAGAAAGATATTTGTTGTGTGATTGTGAAATTTCAATATTTATAACACAAACATTGTCTTGTGTATTAAACAATCGAACTGAACCCTGAAATACGTCATCGCTTAACAAGGGATGACGTATTTCCGGGTTCAGCTTGATTGTTAAGTACACAAAACAGTGTTTTTGTTTAACAACAAATGATGACGTCATAAACACGCACTTATGATGTCATAAAGCAAAATACACACTTCCCGGGTGCGAATCACGCGCAGTGACGTCATACTTAACAAGCCGATAGCGTGTAACGAGCGCTACATAATGATTGCCAAAGGACATCACAAACGAGAGTTATATTCCAATAAAAACGCCTAAAAAGGCTTTTGTCATATGTTATGAATTAAGAAGATTGACACAGATTTTCGCAAACTCTTAAGATTTCGGTCATGCATATTTTGGCACCATGTAAAATTCACAGTATGATGTCATCGCGTGAATACAACTGTCCAGAGTAATCATCTATTAATCTGACGCCATATGTCGTCATAATAAGCTATATGGCGTGTAGGATGACGTCACCATCACTACGTCATAAATGTGCAAAACAAAATTGCAAAACTTGTCTACTTTTATTCATAGGCACTTTTAGCGTGACGTCGTACCTTCTATTTATATATACATGTGGGGGGGGGGGGTTATCGCGCGAGTACGACGTCACGCTGAAGGTGCCTATGCTTTTATTAGAGTCTTAAATTGTGTATTTCAATGTAATGAAACGAAATAAGTCTCAATATGATGATTTCTTTTCGTATGAAATAATATAAATTTTCTGCTGTGAATTTGAATTAAGGACTCGTGACTAATTCAATTCCACAAAAAAATAAATCTTAATTGTATAGATTAAGATTTTTTTGTTATAAAATCACCATATGTTAAGATTGGTTATTGTACACAATTTAAACCTCTAAAAGTAGATACTAATTTTAATAATTTTATTTTCAAGTATTCTGGTATGAATATGCGCCTTTAATATGGTGTTTGAATGAGCAGTTATGAGCTGCATATCATCGAGAACAAAATACTATTCACGCAATGACGTCATACCACAACACTCATTCAAGCGATAACTTCACCCTGTGATTATCATAAGAAGTTAAAGAAAATTACATTCCGTGGCGAAAACGGGAAATGTACTATTATGGAATTCGAAGATGTGTAAATAATAGGCTCTATATTATTTTATATAAATTATACAAAAGTATAATAGTGCGTGCGTTGACCCGTCTCCGTTTATGATCCACTTTAACGCGAGGGACCAACAATTACCCTCATTTTGGTGTAAGGTACAACTGTCGATGGAAAACTGGATTAATCACCTCCGTTACACTTGAGTTGAGTTTAAGATGGATTAGTGGTTAGTTGCGAAGGGAACCCCGTCTTTATTGCCCTGAGGAAAGTTTGCAACGTTACGTTTGAGCAGTGATGGCTTGGTGGTTGTAAATCTGAATGATAATTCGAAAAAATAAAACCGTGAATGATAACTAACTATGTTAATCCCTGCTATGTCAATTTAACCAAGCCGACCAAAAACAGCATATGCAGTTGTCTTGAGGAATGCTCATTAAATTTCTAGGCCAAGAGAAAACGACCACGCCAGTTATTCCAGTGGTAAAATTTAAAAAAATAGTATTGTCGTGCCCAGCAAATCGTCACTGACTCAGCAAACCAAAAATCTGGATTTTTTAGTAAATTCTAGCGATGAATTTACAAACAATTTCTTCTATTGAGTTACAAATGAACATCCACTGGGCAATGAACCTTTCCAGTTTATCCACCAATCATATGACGGCATAATCAACTACGTGACGTGTGGATGACGTTATAATTAATGACGCCACGAATGGCGTAGATAAGTTCGTCACGAACGCTTAATTAATGGCGGACTAAGCGTTGTTGTACGAGTTGTATGCCTGTTCTATTTAATAAAGATGCTTTTGAATATTTTGAAACTGATTTGACTGGGCGATGACAGCAACAGCACAGAGTCAAATTAGTTTCAAAATATTTAACAGCTAACCTGTATAATTTTCTGGAAAAGAGAGTGCAGGGATCGATCGATTCCAACACGGACAAAACGCAGGTGGTGCTTAGCTAAAACCGGATTCCTCCATTCTTTTCTTGACAAATCTTGACCATTAGACTAATTGATATAAGTAGTTTTATGAGAGCTTTGAGGCGCTGTTAACACAGATTGACTAATATCCGGTGACAGCGATCTTATCATACTATCCCACATGGCTGTCACGAAACGTACACATTTAGGGGCATGTAGGCCTATACCACCAGGCCGTGCACTACTATATGTATACACAGTTACTAGGTTACTATGGTAATGTCTGACAACGAGAGATATGTTAATTTTGAATCAACAACGACTCATCAGTGGCTGGACAGCGTACGTGCGTGTGTGTGCGTGTGTGCGTGTGCGTGTGCGTGTGCGTGTGCGTGTGCGTGTGCGTGTGCGTGTGCGTGTGCGTGTGCGTGTGCGTGTGCGTGCGTGCGTGCGTGCGTGCGTGTGTGTGTGATTGGACGTGCAACACAGATGACAGATAATGTGTTCTATGCCACCGAGGAGAATGTGTTATGTGATGGTCCTATTTGATTACGACGACGGCGACGGCAAGGACCACGACGACAACAGAGTCGACGATAAAGAGGATCAGGATGAGGAGGAGCATGAGGAGGCGGAGGAGGATTAGAAGGAGGAGTGTGGAGGAGGAGGAGGAGGAGGAGGAGGAGTGGTGTGGAGGAGGGGTGGAGGGGGAGGAGGAGGGGTGGAGGAGGAGGAGGGGTGTAGGAGGAGGAGGAGGAGAAGGAGGAGGAAGAGGACAAGGGGGGATGAGGTGGAGGTGGTGGAGGAGGAGGAGGAGGAGGAAGAGGAGGGGACGAGGAGGAGGAGGAAGCGGAGGAGGAGGAGGAGGAGGAGGACGGCGGCGGCGGCAGAAACGACGACGACGACGACGACGACGACGACGACGACGACGACGACGACGACGACGACGACGACGACGACGACGACGACGACGACGACCACCACCAACACCACCAACACCACCATCATAAACACCACCACCACCACCCACCACCACCACCACCACCCAGCACCACACACCACCACCACTGCCACGACAACGACGAGAGCGAACCCATCTAGAAAACAATAAGTTTGCGACTTGGAATAAAGAGACTTAGAAGCATGATATGCACATCGAAATAGAATTTAAAAGAACACATTCGGTATAAACTAACAATCATGATAAATATATGCTTTCAAATATGTAATGGCTTGTTCCAAGATGCTAATCCTTCCTTGATGCTTGGTCAAACTGGCACAGTGGAAGCAAGTACATCCATTAGAAGAATTAATGAATCAAATCTACCACTCAAGTATATGATGTCATAAAGAATTACGTAGGCTGGCGTTACAATCAAAATGCGTAATGAATGGCATAGCTAAGCCCATCAAGAACTTCTAAATGACCGCCATGTGTACGAATTGCAGGCCTATATCTTTACTAATTAATAACCAATCTACTGAATATTTTAGATAATTTAAGATAGATGGAGAGCGAGAGAGAGCGCGAGAGAGAGAGAGGGGGAGGGGGAGAGGGGGGGAGAGAGAGCGACGAAGGGAGGGAGGGAGGGAGGGAGAGAGGGAGAGAGGGAGAGAGGGAGAGAGGGAGGGAGAGAGAGAATGTAAGCGAATAATTGGATAACTTTTATTTATTTGCTTGTTTTTTAATTTTCTAATCGTTTTCTTTAATTCAATCCAAAACAAAATAAATAAAATCAGTTCCTGACTTGGCACAAATGGCACCTATGTGTAAGCATTATGGACAGGATACAATTCTGGATAAGCCTATTACATAAATTCAATTTGACACTTTCAAAAATACCATTGGATCAGTTTCGGATTCGCCATGGTCCCGCAGCAGTGATATTAAAGTCGTACACAAATTGCTTTTAATTGTATTTATATATTCTATAAATAAATGCGAAATAATAATCAAACAATAGACAATGTGCCCAAATGGACCTTTCCAGTTTTAGTCATTATCCGCCCATCCCTAGTTAAGCTCCGCCCACACCTCGGTGGTATTGGGATCGATCGATCTCTGAACTCCCTGACTATCAATTTCCAGAAAACTATACGGGTAAGCTGTTGAATATTTTGAAACTAATTTGACTGGGCGCTCTTTCTGCCTAGGTCAGCAACAGCGTCCAGTCAAATTAGTTTCAAAATATTCAACAGTATTTTTATTAAATGGTAAAGCTATGCGATTCGTACAACGTGTCGGACTATTAACCGTTAACGACGAACTATTTCGAATCATTCATGACGTCAGGATTATGACATTAGCATACACCTCACTTAGTTGATTATGACGTCATGTGATGGATGGATAAACTTGGAAAGGGCCATTGGTTTTAATAAATACATGACGTCATACTCAACTAAGTGAGGTGTATTCTAACGTCATAATCCTGACGTCATGAATCATTCGAAATAGTTCGTCGATCTAGGATCTAGGATAATATATAGCTTTCGACACTATCAAACGCTCAAAGATCCTAGATGTACTACGGTAGGCCAGTTGCAATGAAGATGAGCTACGACTAGTGAGACTATTGCTTGCAGACACCAAGCTGGGAGTACGAGTCAAGTCAGTGAAGTCTGTAGAGTTTGAGACATCAATCGGCTCCCCACAGGGAGGTGGTCTATCTCCGGTGCTTTCACCTGTTACCTTGCTGCTGCATTTAAATCAGTGCGAGAAAGTTCCACAAGACACCCCCCCCCCCCCCCCCCCCCCCTGTGTCAATACTGGGCATGCCGCTAGAGATGGAATATGCCGACGATGTGGACTTCATTGACGAGGAAAAGAAACCCCTTAACGAACTTCTCCCTATAGCTGCAAGAAAACAAAAAATTGAGAATCTCTATGAATGAATCCACGCCGTGTCATGGGGAACATAGCTTTCCAGTCCTTCTGGAAGCTATGGATCCGTAGATCAAGGATGCCCTTGATAAAAAGACTACGTTTATACAATGTAACCTGCGTATCCTCGATGCTGTATAACTATAACAGCTGGGCAGCTCCAAAGGCACCTCTAGACAAACTCGATGCCTGCCACCGCAAACACCTACGCACCATCACTGGACACCGATGGCTAGACAGCATAATTTCCAACTTGCACTACGGATGCCAGAAGAGACACCAGCGCAGAGAGCCTTGGAATTCGCCCTATTCGGAGCCAGCAAATACAAAGCCAGGAGAGTACGCCTTTGCATACATCTACTAAGCGTGCTACGAGGTGACCTCAAGAAAGCAGGACTCGGTACACTCAAGTCAAGAATCGACCTGAGGGAGCTAACGATTTCGGCTGAGGACAAGACACAGTGGGCAAAAGCCAAGAAGGACTGATTGTAGCTGTAGGATGTTTCTACTACTACAGCCGCAGAATACAGTAATCATACAGTAATCATACATATATTATATAAATAAATGCGAAATAATAATCAAAGAATAGACAATGTGCCCAAAGCGCTACTTACATTGCGGAAATTCCCCAATGCCATTTGCAGAAGTCAGAAATTAGACCGTGTACAAAAGCTCCAAATAGTATGAAGAAGACACAGATGGTAACAGGCCGGAAGAGCCTAGCTATTGCAGATACAATTCCAGTTGCAGCCAGGGACATCTGCACACACTCCGCGACCATCATGGATCCGGCTATCTAGTGACGTTAATAAAATACGAAATGAATTTTGAATTTAGTGCCAACTATAATGACAGGCATAGAAGCGTCTTATGCTTTTTCCTGTATCCATACTCAACCCGAATGATATAAAACTCAACACATGCCATTTACCCCCACCCCCAGCCCACCCCACCCGCCTCTTTCACTCTAAAGGACATTTCCAGTATTAGCTGTGCCCCGCCCATCTCTAGCTAACTTTCACCTACGGTTCTTCCGTGTGGGAGAACTCCCTGACTTTCAGTTTCCCCAAAACTATACAGGCAAGCTGTTGAAGATTTTGAAACTAATTTGACTTGGTACAGCGCCCAGTCAAATTATGTTCAAAATATTCAACAGCATCTTTATTAAATATTAAAGATATACAATTCGTACAACAACGCTTAGTCCGTCACGAATTATGTGTTCGTGACGTACTTATCTAAGTCATCCATGACATCATTGATTATGACGTTATACCACACGTCACGTAGTTTTTATGACGTCATGTGATGTATGGATAAACTGGAAAGGTAAATTCTACATTGATCTTTCATGACTCCTATCATATTAATATGCTAATTTATGCGTGACGTCACCAATTTGATGACGATAACTTTAACAATCTATGACCCGACTAGGCAGAGGTTCATTGAAATAGTGTCGCCGACCAAAATTGTGTTCTTGCAAAATATACACACCAACAGGATTAACCCGTCAATAAATAAATTTCGTCAAGAATACATAGAAATATTTGCATACTCAATGCCCATTATTCAGGACATGAGAAGACTATTTTTGAAAATATACAACTGGAATGACTGGCTCTGTTACATAATGTTGTATCATGTGCATCGAGCTTTAGAAGTGTTAATAACGTATGGCTTCATTTCCCTCTCCACAGTCTATATATACTTTACCGGGGAATATACCCTTTAACCCTTTCAGGACGAAACCGGCCAAGACCGGCCTCTGCAGAGGTCTGAAAAAATGTCCATTTGCAGGCCAAGAGAAGACTAGTTTTGAAAATATACCACTGGAATGACTGGCTCGATAACCGAGCCAGTCATTCCAGTGGTAAATTTTCAAAAATATTCTTCTCTTGGCCTGCAAATGGACATTCAATAATTAAATATTTTAATTTTTTTGAACAAATTTAGTCGCTAAAGGGTTAAAACAGTTAACGTGACGTTTAAGTATCTTATTTAATCGTATTTTAATACGGTTATGACCTAATACTATTAACCCTTTAATGACTAAATTTGTTCAAAAAAATTAAAATATTGTTTACTCGTTTCTGTTTATCAATAGATGCAGCCCAATCATTTATTACATTAACTAGTTGAGTTTACAACTGTGAAGTTTCCGGAGGCTCTGAGAGTCTCTGAGTTAATACGGTGTTCTGTTCAAAACTGCTCATTAAATGATGACGTGTTCCAACGTCTTACAGCAAATGAATGTGACGGAAACTGGTCCATAGTTGCTGAATTGGTCTGGTGAGGGAATAACACTTAATTGGCCAGGTAATATTGTTGCGATTACATCTAAAGGGTTTCCTTCAACGACTGAGAGTTTAATCTGTTCTGATGATCCAACTGGTTCTCTCTGAAATAACAATCCTTCCCACTTATTGACATCTTTGCCCTTACTGATTCTGGTCCGTTTTCTAGGTCGTATGCTTTACCACCGAAATCTTCCCTCAAAGGTCAATTGCTACATCATTTCTATTTCTGAATATCTCGTTGCCTAATGGAACTTTCCAATTTTAGCTATGCCCCGCCCATCTCTAGCTTAGCTCCACCAACATTTAGCCGTGTTGGGATCGATCTATCACCGAACGCCATGACTATCATCTTCCTTAAAACTATACAGGTAAGCTGGTGAATATTTTGTAACTAATTTGACTAGGTACTGTTGCTGCCCATGACAGACACAGCGCCCAGTCAAATTAGTTTCAAAATATTCAACATAATATTTATTAAATTACTAAAGGCGTACAATCCGTACAAGAATGCATAGTCCGTCTTCAAATATGCGTTCGTTACGTACTTATCCACCTCATTCATGGTGTCATAATGGCGTCATTGATTATGATGTCATTCTACACGTGGCGTAGTTGATTATGACGCCATATGATAGATGGATAAAGTAGAATGGTCAATTCATGTGGCGAACAACAACGACAACAACAACAACAAGTGGCGGGAAATTTCTACGTAACCACATCTGTGGCTGCTCCTATCAAGAGGAGTGATATACGAACAACAAAAACAACAACAACAACAACAACAACAACAACAACAACAACAACAACAACAACAACAACAACAATAGCTCATTTGATTTTACTGATTTGCCTATATTGGTTTCTTGAAACGCTACACTGTCTGGATTGCTGGATTTTTCTCTGATGCTATTGACGTTGAAGGTGATTTGTTTGCGACGTGTCAGTAATTTGAATTTTCTTCAAGTATTTTCACTAGGTGGTGACCGTGGTCAGCAGCCTGCTTCTGGTCAACCGCTGAACCGAATTTTATAATCTTTACATCTCTGTACTCGCGGATGAATGTTACATTTGCACAGCAACTGCCGACCATGTATTTATGTATATATCCGTCTTCAGAGTTGCGCAAAGGCCCCGACAAAAATTTCATATTTCGTTAGGATGGTGGTCGTGGTCAGCAGGCAATTTCCCAGTGGTGCATTGGAATAATTTAATAATCTTAATCTTAACAGGATCAAACTCATAAATGGACCTCACATTTGCATAGCAAGTTTTATTACTAGCGACTATCTAGTTTTGGAAATATATTACATGAAAATGGAAAACAGGTCTAAAAACCGCTGGATCGCTAGGAGGAGGCCGTGGTCAGCAGGCCATTACTCATAACTAACTCGGCCTATAAGAATATCTTCAAAACGTTCTATTCAGGCTACATCTTTAAATTTGCATAGCAAATTTGGTGACAATCGGGTGATTGGTTATGGAGATATGCCACCTCAAACTTATTTTAAAACCATTTTCCCGATCTGGCTCGCACTTTATACCCAACATTCAATTCGTTTATAGATTTCAAGGTCTGACAAGGATGAATGATTAAATGGGTTCATGTTGTCACAGTTTGGGCACATCCAGGCACAGTTTATTCTTTGCGCTATCTTGTTGTCCGCATTTGAGATTTGCGAGCATTTGGTATGAACCCATCTTTTAACACGCGTCACATTCTACTGCCGAATCTGAATTTGATACCTGTGCTGTGAAAAGGTGTGTGTATCCAGGCGTCACAGCCATCGCACTGAATTGATGTCTGTGAGGTGACTGATTGCGGCTATTAAACTACTGTGTACGCAGAACACAGTGCACACGCGAACACATGCTATGATGATACACGTGCTGACCTAAATATATGAATTTATGCATGATATCACGAATCTGATGACAATTCGATATTAATGTGTGATATCAATATCGGCTATAAGCAGCCTGCATATAATAATTATGTATCTTATCAGCTCATAGACAGTCCTACCTTAGTCCACTCAGCTTCCCATGCTGGCTCGTTGTTGTCCAGTTCTGTTGTATTACTAGTCACATTCATAGCTGTGTTTATTGTTGCTGTAAATAATATAAATAATAATAATAATAATAATAATAATAATAATAATAATAATAATAATAATAATAATAATAATAATATTAAAGATTATAATAACACGAAGCAAATGATAATCTACACTAAGAAGAGAAAATACGTGTGTAAATGTATCCAATAAGTTTGTACAGAACTTAGAATAAATATGTTTAATTATAAGCAAACCAATAAAATACAACATATGAAATTTGGAAACCAATGCCTAACACCTAGATACATAGCAATATTTGTGATCTACGGTGACTATTTGGTGGCGGGTGGCTGGGACTAAGGTGGCAAAGCCCTTTCATTGATGTTATATTATTCTCCAAATTTGAGCTTGATCCGATCAGGGAAGATTGATTTGCGAAAAATAAGGTATTCACTATGGCCACCAAACTAGTCGAATGTTTCAGATGTGGAGGCTTATAATGATTTTTCCGATTTATTGCGTGGCCGCTCGAGCGGCCACGCATATATGTGCTTGTGTCTAGAATTGCCCATAGGCGCGACCACTTTGCGCAAGGGATTGTGGTCTCCAAGCGCTAACTAGAGTGAGAGAGAGATTTCGCGCGTCTTTATTTTTAGATTGTAACCATAGATTTGGGATATATATTGGCTAGATCGCTCATTCGCATACGCTCACTATGGAGGGTGGCGGACTGACTGACTGCCATCTGACGCAGACGATTAGCTGTGTATATAGCCTTCAAAAGGAAATAAATCTTTTATTGGTAATTGGAATAGAAATTCTGCTTAAATAGCATGCAAAATACGGAACTCCAAAACTACGGTAAAAAAAGAAATTGGGGAAATACGGTAATACGGAGAGGCGTTAGGAATTACAGAAATGTGTTAAAACCTAACTCATCATTGCTGAAATTCCACATATTTCTGTACATATATGATATGATAACTTCTATTCATTTTGGAAACTGCTGCCGTAAGCCGTTCCTGCACACGTGTAGACAACTTTCAGCATTTTGCTAACATAATGTACACACATCTTTCTTGTACTGGCTGTGAAACAACTAAGCCTTTGAAATCAGCAAGATTATGGTTAAAGCGAGCTTTTCAATATCTCAGTTTCCTCGAAACCTGACACAGTTTAGTATAGAGGACCTCGAAAATAAATTAACACGTTTTCAAAACAAGGTAGAATTTATCTTTTTCTTCGTTAATATAGTAAAGTATATACATGTATGAGCTGTACTGTATAACCGCCGAATCGATGGTATAGAACATCTAAAAAATAAAGTAACATGTTTGCAAAACAAGACAGAATTTCTGTTTATGTTTTGTGGGTATATTAACTTATCATGAGCTGTAAACGTAGCCTAAGCTTCGAATCACTGGTAATAAGTGAGCACATATTTTAGTAAGAGCGGTCAAATATTGTAGGTAAGCTAATAAATATTTTGAAACTAATTTGACTGGGTGCTGTTGCTGCTTATGGCAGCAACAGCAACCAGTCAAATTTGTTTCTAAATATTAAACAGCATGTTTATTAAATAGCAAAGACATACAATTCTTACAACATGTTGGACTATTAAGAGTTAAAGACTGGCCAAATACAAGCATTTATGACGTAATGGTTATGATGTCAGCATGTATGTCACTTAGTTGGTTATGACGTCATATGACGTTATATAATCGATTGATAAACTTGGAAAGGTCCATTGAAGATGAACTATGCGTTGTTGTAAGAATTGCACGTCTACTATTTAATACATATTCTGTTGAATATTTTGAAACTAATTTGAGTGGGCGCTGTTGCTGCCATTGGCAGCAACAGCACCCAGTTAAATTAGTTTCAAAGTATTCAAAGGGTTACCTGTATAGATTTCAGGAAATTGATAGTTATGGCATCCAGGGATCGATCGATCCCAACACTGCGAAATGTGGGTGGAGCTTAGCTAGAGGTGGGCGGGGAATAGCTAAAACTGGAAAGGTCCATTGCCTATAGGCGCTGCCATTTTGCGCAAGGGATTGTGAGCAATGTCAAGTTGCATGCCAGGAGGGGACAGTTTTTGATAATTTACCACTGGAATGACTCTCGAGACAGTCATTCCCGATTCCAGTGGCAAATCTGCAAAAACAGCCTTCTCTTGGCCTGCAAATGAACATTCAATATCTAAATATTTTAACAATCTTTACCAAATTTAGACATTAAATGTTTAATATATTATGACGACAATATCAGGTACTGTGTGCGTTTCATTTCCCCCTTATATGTATTATAACATAAAACACTAGGCTGAACATTCGGGATAGTCCATACGTTTCCATTGTTATGTCTTGTAGGGCGTCGCGGCAATGATTTTAATATCATGGACATATTTTACTGGTCACGATATGTGTGGTAAATTTTTAAAGTAAAACATGTATAATAATATTGTAGAGCATGAAAAAGTTGACAAAATTCGCTAAAAATAATGTATGTATGACTTTCATTGGTAATTTATTGTCCTTAATCCTTCACTGGGAAAGGAGCTATGCATGCAATTATTGAGCACTATGGATAGATAACTGATGTTCTGAATTTCCAGTTAAAACAGCTGGCAATAACATTGTAGCAGGTGGTTTAGATACAGAAATCAACAGAAAGGGTATGAATGTGCTAAGTTAGTAATGCCTGCAATGTGTTCGGTCCAAAAATTCAACCCATATGTTTAGATATGTATTTGAATATGTTAATGAAGTATTGAGTTAAAAAATGTTTTCCATGAAGTAATCTAATTCGTTGTACACAATTTCATACTGAAAATTAGCTGAAATTTTAGCCAATTCACATTCTTCACTGCCCTATTGTCTGTAGGTTATGCTCGGCCCCAGATTTTCATCCAGACTTGAGCTTGATTATGCTAGCTATATAAAAAGATTTCTAAATGAAGTAATTTCATAGTATGCAAATCCATACTGAAAACTTGTGAAAATTGTATCTGATTTATGCTTTTCAATGCCCTACTGTCTGTAATATATTCGGACCCAGTATTTCAGACACATAATATTGCCAATTCAAAAGAAATTCTACAGCGAAATAATTTGTCAGATCCACGGTTTTCAGTACGCTACTGTCTGCAATAGATTCTGTCCCAGAATTCCACTGATGTGTTTAGATAGGTATATGAATGCACTTTTAAAATGTCGAGTTTAAAAATAGTCTACCATAAAGTAATCTCGCAATATGTAATTTAGTTGCGTCCAACAGTTATCAGATGCCAATAATTTACTATTTTAAGTACCAATATCTGCATAATCTGTTTTCACTCTGCTTTCAAACATATTTACATATAGAACTCTTTATAGTGTTGTACGGAATATTGCACGATTCTACCACCAAGTAATTTCATAGTATGTAGTTATATAATCGACATATGCCACGATTGTAAGATAGTTGGTTCACATTCATCACATTCAGATAGCTGTTGATATGTCCTGGCATATTTCATGTAATAGCTTCGACCTCAAAATGACAGCCATATGTTTACATATGTATATGAATACGTTAATGAAGAATTGAGTTTAAAAGATTTATACCATGAAGACATTTCGTAGTACACAATTTAATCTAAAAGCACCGAATGTAGCTCTAGACAAATTCGATGCCTGCCACCGCAAACACCTATGCACCATCACTGGACACCGATGGCCAGACAGCATAATTTCCACAGATGCACTATGCAAGATGTGGAATACGTCACCGCTGTCTGTAAAAGTCGCCCAGCAAAGATGGTCCATGTTTGGCAATGTGCTAAGGATGCCAAAAGAGACACGTGCACAGAGAGCTTTCGAATTCGCCCTACTCGGAGCCAGAAAATACAAAGCCAGGAGATGACGTCACTGCATACATCTGCTAAGCGTGCTACGAGGTGACCTCAAGAAATCAGGACTTGGTACACCCAAGTCAAAAATAGACTTGAGGAAGCTAAGGACTTCGGCTGAGGACAAGACACATTGGACAAAAGCGAAGAAGAACTGATTGCAGCTATAGGATGTTTCTGCTACTACAGACACAGAATACAGTAATCATACATAAAAGATTGTGTGTGAAATCACACCGATCTGTGCTGTACCCAAAATATTAATATATGTATATATTGCATTACAAATAGGTGTGTGGAAAGCCACCATGGTCTATATCGTACCAATAGTATTCTCTTACAAGTCAATTATGTGTGGAATCACATCAATCTATATTATACCACATACAATGCTACATGTATATATTATCACTATTAGGCAGTGGGTCGAACAACACCAATATCTTCGTTTGACCAGACTAAAACTTACCCTAACTTGCAAGTCCTAATTTTTCAGAGTGTATTAGGACTGTATATAATACGACCCATATCTTTACTTTTCGGAATCGCTGTGACCCATCTGTTTAAAAAGCAATCTAACTAAAAAGTATAATTCAGCCAAAATTTCCTCTCAGTTGTAAACAATATGATATCATATCATTGCTAGCTATATTCATAATTAAATCAAATTCTACAATGAAATAGTGCCATAGTCCGCAATTCCATAACAAAAATTGGCTTACATTTTGACAGATCAGTGATTTTCAGTACCATACTCTCTGCAATAGATTAGGCCCCTATTCGGTTCTAAATTCATACATATGGTCAGATCGGTATATGAATACGCTAATGAAGAATCAAGCTTAAAAATGCCTACCATGAAGTAATTTCGTAGTACACAATTCCATGGCAAAGACTTGCACAAGTTTTGCCAGATCCATGGTTTTCGGTAGCCTACTGTCTGTAATAGGTTCGTCCCCAAAATGTCAGATAGCTATAAGAATAAGCTAATAAAATATTGATTTTTAAAAATTCCACCATAAAATAATTTTATAATACACAACTTAGTAACGACCAAAAGTTGTCAGATGCTAATAATTTACGTACCGATGTCTATGTACTCTGTTTGTAACCACTTTTCGAACATCTAGCCATACAGAACTCGCTGTCTATTATTATGTACTAGTGCTGTACGAAATATTTCACGATTCTAGTATCAAATAAAATCATAGTTCCCAAGTATGTCTATGTGGTTAATTATTCGCAATATGTCCCCATTGAAAGATAGTTGGTTCACATTAGCCACAATCGGATAGATGTCAGTATGTCCTGGCATATCGCTTGTAATAGGGTCGGCTCCAGAATTTCACCCATGTGTTTAGCTAGATATATATGAATGCGCCAATAAAGTATAGAATTTTAACAATTTCTACAATGGAGTAATTTCGAAACATGCAATTTAGTCACAACTTACAGTTTTCAAATGGTAACAATTTACTATATATTCTGTATCAGAATCTCTGTACTCGGTTTATAACCAGGCTTTCGAACATAATACCATCTAGAACTCACTAGATATTGCAAGATTCTATTATCAAATATTTCTTGTAATAATGTGAAAATCTTTCCATATATCCTATAATTTAGCTCCGGATAGAATCTGAATTATCAAACAAAACCCCCAGAATTTACACATCATCAACAAGATGGATGGAAAGATGGCCGGACGGCCCCAAAATATAATCTGCTTCTTCCAATAGCCCATAGCTAATCCTATCCAAGGCTGATGCCATTACAGCCATCTTAAACATATGACACTACCAAGAAACTATCATTATCACGATCGCAATCACCATCAGCACTACATGGCACAGGTAAGAAACTGTAAATGATAGTAAGAACCAATGTAACATTGAATCTTAATATAACAAGATAAATACACTTCTCTCTGTCCTGCAAATATGTTGTCAATCTATCACATTGTCTAATGGCTATGTCTTTATGGTACATTGACTTTAACTCGAATCCCATATCTTCTTATTGTGTATAGTGACTGTACCAGTTATCCATGTATAATCTATTTTGTGTTCTATGTAGGGGCCCATGGTCTAGATATAGTCACTGTCTTTGGTGGCGAACCTGTTGTGCTACTGGAAATTGCATATTATATATAAAATGAATTTGAAGCTCAACTTGAATTATAATAATCTCCGGCCACGCTATTTACCATTGATGCCATGCATCAATATGTGTACTTGTTGTATTAGTATTTTATTATAATATTTCCATTCAATTATTTATTGTTATGTACCTTCACAAGTGTCAAGCTGACAATGGACCTGCCCAGCTTTAGCCATACCCACCCCATCTCTATCTAAGCTCCTCGCACACCATGCTCGTTGGGATAGAATCGATCTCTGAACTCCCTAACTATCAATTTCCAGAAAACTATGCAGGTAGGCTGTTGAATATTTTGGAACTAATTCGACTGGGTGCTGTGACTATGCTGTTAATTATTTTGAAACTAATTTGACTGGACTTGGCCGCCCAGTCAAATTAGTTCGAAAATATTCAATAGCTTACCTGTTTAGTTTTCTGTAAATTGATGGTCAGGGAGTTCAGAGATCGATCGATCCCAACACGAGCGAGGTGTGGGTGGAGCCTAGCTAGAGATGGGTGGGGCATGGCAAAAAATGGAAAGATCCATTCAACAGTAAATGTTCTATTTACAACGATCACGCGTAATTAAACAGTAACATGTCAATTGTCAATGTTCTTTTTCGCCAGTAGCTTAACCCAAGGGCAACTGCATGATTGGCCCAATCGATTAAATACATTTCTTAAGTTCAGTTTTGATTAGGCTTGTGCGGTTATTGCGTTGAGTGATCGCGATCGATTATTACAAAATAATCGTGATTACTCGATTAATCAGCTTGGATACAAATTGCCAATAAATAACAACAAAAGATTATAAATGACGAAAATTGCAACGGTGTTTAGAAAAGTCCATTTGTAGGGCAAGAGAAGGCTATTTTTGAAAATGTATCACTGGAATGCCTGGCTCGATTCTACATTCGAGTAATACATTTTCAAAAATAGTCTTCTCTTGCCCTGCAAATGACATACATTCCCTAAGCAAAATGCCATTTTTCATGACCGATCGCATTAAAAAGTAATTGAAAGTTTGGTTTTGAAATATTTTATGCTATAGAAAATAGTCACGATTATTCGATTATTTAATGTTTAATCATATAAATTCACGATTTAAAACATAATCGCGATTTTCAATTTAATCACCTAATCCTAGTTTTGATCCCTTTAATGGTCACAGGGAAAATACCCTTTTGGTAAACCTCGGCCATACAAGACGGCTACCATCCAAACCGACCAACCATGGATGTTTTATGCAGTGGGCAAAATCTGTAACAAAAATCCAGACGTGGCCACCAAACACTTTGAACAATGGCTGAATTCAGTTTTAGCTATGCCCGCCCATTTCTAGCTAAGCTCCGCCCACGATTTGTCAGTGTTGTGATCGATCGAACGCTGCCCTCCCAGCCAAATTAGTGTTAAAATATTCAACAGAATGTTTATTAGATAGTAAAGACATACAATTTGTACAACTTCACGGACTATTAAGCATTTATGAGGATCTTAGATATGCCATTCATGGCGTATTTGATTATGACGTCGGCCTACAAAGCGTGAAATTAGTACATTACCTGCAGTATTCGCACATCCCCACCTTGGATCTGTCTTGGCATTCAAGAAAGGTAAGAACCATATAAATGACGGACCTTGAAAAACCGGTAGCCTATAATATAAAATAATAATACGTTACATAATATATTATCTTATAAATCTGCTCAACAATGTAAACATAAAACACTTCACCTTTCAGGTTTATCCATCATCATATGACGTCATATGACGTCATAACCAACTAAGTAACGTGTATGCTGACGTCACAATCATTACGACATAATGATTCTATTTTGCCCGTCTTTAACTCTTAAAAGACCGACACGTTATACGAATTATGTCTTTGTTATTTAATAAACATGTTGTCAAATATTTTGAATATTTTGAAATTAATTTGGCTGGGCGCCTTTACTGCCATAGGCAGCAACACCACC
Organism: Chaetoderma sp. LZ-2023a; assembly: GCA_034401795.1. NCBI lineage: Eukaryota > Metazoa > Mollusca > Caudofoveata > Chaetodermatida > Chaetodermatidae > Chaetoderma > Chaetoderma sp. LZ-2023a. The sequence continues at coordinate 70,431,002 of CM067364.1, forward strand.
CAGTCAAATTAGTTTCAAAATATTCAACGGCTTACATACATGTATAGTTTTCTGGAAATTGATAGTCAGGGAGTTCAGAGATCGATCGATCCCAACACGAGCGTGGTGTGGGCGTGGCTTAGATAGAGATGGGCGGGGCATAGTTAAAAGTGGAAAGGTCCATTGTGGACTCTGTATCTGCCTGTCAAATAATCAACAGCTTGGAGAGAGAGAGAGAGAGAGAGAGAGAGAGAGAGAGAGAGAGAGAAAGAGAGAGAGAGAGGGCGAGCGAGAGAGAGAGAGAGAGAGAGAGAGAGAGAGAGAGAGAGAGGGAGGGAGGGAGGGAGGGAGGG